>CM062239.1:15604071-16177823 GCA_031216185.1 Syzygium aqueum | reverse complement strand
TAGAGATGGATTTACTTCGTTTCTTCTTGTCGTTTCGAAATGAGACCAACAAGAACGGTCTTCCCAAAGCTCCCCCACCACAAAGGGGACACAAACTGCCATTTGTGCATACAATATGCTTTCATCTCTCTCTCTCTCTCTCTCTCTCTCTCTCTCTCTCTCTCTCTCTCTCTCTCATCTCATCTCATCTCATCTCATCTCATGAGGGATTTATCAATCAAACAATGCGATCATGCCCCCATTTCATTACTAATTTAATTTAATCTAAGATAGTGTGATGATATCGAGCCTAGACAGTGACATTCCTGAGTTGACCCCTATTCTTCACCCATTTGTGAAGACCAGGTCATTTCGTGCTATTTTAACAACTAACGAGCACCTAGTGGAAAACCCTAATGATCTGTTTGATGTCATCGTTACATACCACAAATTACAACTATCCCCGATATTAAGAATGTAATACAAAATGGCATTTATTATGGTCCACAAAATGTGTACTTATCATTACATATTAAGATGAACGACCACATGGTATCGTATGCATATACATATTTTATTCCAATATTAGGGGATTGCAAAATTAAGAAAATTGGGGCCTTAATACCAAGAAATATTGGAGGCAAAATTAGATGACTTTAATGGGGGGAGGGGGGAGACTAGAGCATATCTTGTGGGGACGGTACGTCGTACAGGAGAAAAGATAAGGGAAGTGGAGACGGTGACAAAGCACTCCTGTATTTCGTTCGTTGTTTTGTAAGTTTGCAACATTGTAGTTAACAAACAATTTAATAAAAAGGGTAATATATGGTGAGGATACATTGGAACCACATTATTTAGTCAGTTAGTGGAAGAACCGGCGCATTTGCACCCTCAGGCCGTTGGTGTGATGGGAAGGAATAATGTTGTAAAAGGAAGAATACTTACAACCCTAGCAAAGCCAACATCATCCTTTTGTTATAGCTCAATTTCGAGAAATCTATGCCTAATTACGAGCTCACGGCCTTTTGTAGGCATCAATCGTCTCATGGCTATTGAGAACGAATTGAATCGAATGACTCTGTTTCTCAATCTTTTTTTACTTGCTTTTATAGAACTCAGGTCGAAAAGATTGAAAGAAAAAAAATCAGTTACTCAAAACTGCTGATAAAGGATCCCTCGAAAAGTTAAGGATGAGTAATCAGTTTTTAGAAATCAAAAGGACTCGGTTATACATAAGCGAGGCAGGTAATCAAAAGTTCTTTCCTTGGTCATAAGAATAAGGGTGATTATTCGCACCAACCCGGAAAAAAAATACATACACAATAACATATACAAGTATGATCATGAGATGGTTTGATCATATATGGTTGACATTCTGATAGCCATTTCTTGTTAAACCATTTGGAGTTCATTTGGTAGAGGCTTTTTTTTTTCCCAACAGTGATTGTGATACTTATAATAAAACACAGTCATAAATGTGAACATGTATTGAGTTGAGGCTGTAATTTTAGAGAGAGAGAGAGAGAGAGAGAGAGAGAGAGAGAGAGAGAGTTGCATATTTTTAAAGTTATTGATCCTTCAGAATCAATCCTTTGGAAATCAGAACAAAGAATCACCCAGTTCAGTCTTTACAAACCCTTTGATACATGTGCTCATCTCTATACTTATGCTGGCCAAGGATACACATCTAGCAACAGAACCCATACAATACTGATGCACCTTCCATAACCCCCAATGCCAGAGGCCAAACCGGTAAATGCTGATGGACGCACTTGATACTTCAAGTTCAAGAACAGCCCCAAAACAACGGATAATTTCTGAATCGAACTTTACGCTAGTATTGGATAGACAGGTTTTTCTCACATCACCAACGCAAATCACTCAAAACAAACTCGGGAACTCTGGTAATATACAAGAAGAAATTCCTCGTCAAGCTAGGTTCTCAACTTCTGCAGCCCGAAGAAGGGGAGTGCTGCGCGAATCGGTGCTTAGTGAATATTGTGTTGGCTTCATAGCTGGATCTTCATATGCAGTGGCCAATTTATTGTAGAATTCACCGATCGTGGGATCAGTCTGGTCCTCTCTATCCTTCTTTATCAAGCACTGCAAGGACACAGCATTCAGGCTCCTCCTCATAGATCATTAAATGTAAACTATAATCATTCAAAATTCGGTCAATGGTTTCAGTCAGTTTAACTGGAAAGATGACAACAAAAAGAAAAAGACGAAACAGAGGCTGCATCTCAAGTTTGATGAAGGTGACATAGGACACTGAAGCTCCAGCAATAACTCATGATAGCAATTGGCTTAAAGGTAGCAATATACGAAGACTCCACCAACCATTTCTGAGGTAATATATTCCGACCAAGATGATCAGCAAATAATTTCTTCACTATGAACCCAATTATCATCTTCCTGAGTAAAGGGCTACCCTCTCTAGATATATTTTGCTAATATCCTCTAAGGGAATCGTTAATAATCAAGTATTTTATAATCCAACAATGACTAGTGTTATAGTATACTCATATCATCGAGCTTTTTGGACCCTTGGACAATATCCAGGGAGAACCTCATCAGTCAAAACACCTTATTGCAGATCAATTTGTGGTGTAAAACCCTGCTTCAGCTGCTGGATTGCTAAAGATCTTTCTTAGCCTCACACTATTAATCAGCAAAAAGTTCCTAGAGTCAATCTCAAATTCAAACGTATGTGTTCCACAACAGCTGTAAATAATTTGTACATATATATATATATATAATATATACAGTGTCAATTCATTTCCTAACAGCCCAAACTTCTATAACAGACGGTTTTGTAACAAAGCATTGAAGCATGGGTCAAAGGTCTGAATTACATGCCCTTGTATAATTATTATTCTGTCGCATTTATCTCCCAAATTCACATATAAGCCCACTTCACAAGTGACGGAGACCATTAAGGAATACGCTTTACAAACATTACTAGTTATATTTAGTAACAGTTTAAACAGTTTACTAACAGTAACTACTCATTGACTCTGGAGAAGAGATGGGTAAGAGCATCTAATGCAGCAAAAACTGAAGAGAATCCACCAAGGGTCAGGTCAACGGTATACATGAAAAAGTAATATAGTACCCCGCCAAGTGAAATTTTTCTGGTTAAGAAGCATAGTAAGTAACATGCGGGAGATCACGAATATTTAGCAAACTCAGGTAGAAGCATCCAACATATCTATTTGGGTAAGCAGTAAATGCAGTAAGAGAGCATATTAGTTTGACAATGTTGTACCAGCAGATTGCAAGAGCAGTGCTGCCATAACACTACTTGACATGCTTTTGAACAATGCAGTAAGCTAGTGGTCATCTGGCATTCTACTGATATATGTTCAATACTACAAGAGCATGATTCGTGAAGAAAAAGATATGAATCCATACTAAAACAGAACATGGCTGCCATGAAAATCTAATTTAGGAGAACATCAGTAAGCAGACTTCATGCTCTAAGTGGCAAGTCAAGAATCAGCTCTAACTTCAAAACATAAAAAATAAAGTTAGAAGACAGCACATACAAATCCATGCAGTTTTTATTTCATACCTCAGCTGGATAAGCTTTAAATAGAGGCAGGAACCGTTTCTGGCAATACCGATTGAACAGAAGGGTGAGAACTGGGAGAGGAACCATTAAACCTGATGCTAGGGGAAGATTTTTAAGTCCAAAGATTCCAATAGCAATAATATGCATCAAGACCAAGGAAAAAATTGTTGAACTGTGTACTATGGGCCAAAACTTTCCGTTGGTCTCATACTTACAGATATAAACATTCAGAAGCTGCAAACGGAGAGAGGAACAAATGGTCAGTCTCAACAAAAGTCAGGTACAGCCATTTGCCTGGTAAGGATCATGGTTTTCCTTTAGAGAGGACATCAAATTTTCAGCAAACAACCACATACCCCCTTGTACACATGCACATAATAAGCATATAGTAATACAAAGACTGTGTGCTCAGCAACAACATTATATGCTGATTAGCATCCTATGAATCAGAAAATATAACAATCTCTAATAATACTTATCTTCAGAGGGTTTAAACAGAGAATTGTCATTTATCAATGAAGTGCTCATTTCAGAGCTGGACGAAAAATGAAGACAAGGCACTTCACATCAACATAATTTTTCATCCGTCTCCTTTGGTGGATATTACAAGGGCGGTCCAAATTTAAGTTTTAAGAATACAAATAGTAAAGTTTATGTAAGACACAAGACCCAATTATAGGCCTACGTAGAACAGTGGCCATTTTGTTCCTTTTTTTTAATTTTCTTTTTTACATTTGTCTATGAATTATTAACCCAGTAAGATACAGATCAGTTATCGCCAATGTATGAATAACAACCTGAACTCAGAAAGAAACAAATCCCAGCACAAGGAAAATCTAGATATTCATCAAGACAGTTGTATAATAGAGTATTCAATAAAAGAAACACAAAATTTGAACTGCATTGAAATATTGTTATGCCTTTAACCCGCCGAATACATATTGAATTTCCAATGTTTTTCCTGAGCAAAATAAAGCACATGGTCCCCTTCTTTTTAACTAACACACAGAAAAATAAAACTAGAGAAATAAGATTATAGGGCATCCTAACCTGGTTGCGGTAGACAATGTATCCCATGCAATAATAAATCAGGAGGAATGGCAGAATCAGTGGAGCAAGGAAAAAGTATGTTATACCAAGAACCCCAAACAAGATAATTTTGGGTATCCCACTGTGGTAAGGAATCTGTGGAACCTCAAATTCCTCGGCATCTTTTATAGCAAAGACCTTTGCCAAAACATGAAAGATGAGTGGAAGCAGCCTGAAAAGCTCTGTCGATACACTGGTCCATCCAGATGTTACAACATATGCAATGAAGAATGATGCCTACATGAATAATGAACAAGCTGCATTATATTCTCAAAATTACCCAAATACATATAAACTCTATGCATTAAACTTGGTAATTTGACCATTCAATCATCATATGACAAAGCAAGTCTTCTCATTCAAACGGTCATCTAACAACAGTGGCAGAATACTTTCCACTTCCCCTGGAAGATTCAAGCCACAATTTTGATGAAGTACACCGTTGTCCACAAATAATGGCATTGTAGAATCTACACATACTTCATCCACTCTCTCGGCAGTGTTTCAAGCTGTCGATAGTTCTTATCTTCCATTTGCTTGGTCCCATTCGTAGAACATTTACGTGTTACAACAAGCTTTTATCTTTAATCGTTTACATAAGTTGACAATTGACTGGCAACTTTTACATGGGATTCGTGCAAGTGGTCCCCTGTTTCCATGTCTATTTTTGCTGCTCCATTTATAATCAATAATCAGACTTCACTTTTATGCCAAATCCTTGCCTATGCATGAGACGTGTGTAAGATTTGTCTTAGCTCCACTTTTCCCTACTTTTTCAAAGTGAGGGGTTAGAACAATTACAGTAGAACCCAGCCTCCCTAATGGATCTGACATGAGAAAGATAACCTATCATGTGATCAACGTTGTTTGTTTTAGGTCCATACCGCTGATGTCACCATGTCACCTTCATAATGGATGCATAAGGATAAAATGGTGCATGCCCTTCAAGAATTGAACACGGTATAATGGCTCTCTTTTTGAATGTTAAGAGCTACATTTGGATACAGTAGTGACCTCACATGAGAAGAGAGTGGAATGTTAACTCTTTGGAAAGCTTTAGGACCGCTCACTATACTCCCAATGATTTGTTGATTTTATAAGAGATGCCTAGGAAAAAAGAGTAACTATGTACTATGGATAATCCAATTAGAATCAGTAAAAAGAGACTCTTTGAAGAAACAATAAGGATTCACGATAGGAATATTTTAATACCTGTGCAGGAACAGCCTCAGCAAGCACCGTAGGAATATTCTTGAGATCAAGGAAAACATTAACTCGGTAGAGAGCCGAGCCTGATAGTACATTTGCAAAGAAAATATTCCAGATTGTAAACCACAACACCTTGATGCATGCACTTTTTTGTATTTGGCTAAAGGCTATATATCCTTGCATTGAAGAAAGTACCACCATAACAGGGGGTATAAGAGAGAGGAACAGCTGAAGAATCAGACTGGGAAGATATCCTGTTATCACTTCGCTAATGAATGTTCTGCAGCCCCGGAATAAATACCATTCAGCTGGTGCCATGTACAAAATTGAATAATTGAACAAGAAGAACGTAAAATTCTTTAACTCAACCAACAGAGCACGACTCTCTTGGGTTTGCCTTTTCTAAAACGCTAAATGGAAAGCCAATGATCTTTTGAACAACATGCATGGCAAAGATAAGCAAAGCTGTTCTCCGATGTTCTACTCAATCAACAAAAAACAGTGCTATGACCAAGATACTTGGATAGTGGATTAGGTGGTTTCCTTTATCCCGAAAACAGATCTTGACTTTGAAATATGCTCAATGTGACCATGGACACGAAACAATGTGAGTTACATGATTACATAGTCTATCATCTAGCTTTGAGTTGAGACAAAATGCCTTCTTGGACCTTTAATTGGAGTCTGGTCAACCATTCTTGCATATGGAGGAAAAGGCTCCAGATAGAGTATCTCAAAACTTACCAAGTTACTACTCTGAGTAATAATTGTTTTGATGGTGATTCATGTAATGTGTGTTCACATCAGATACTAAATTGGCATCAAAGAACCTGTATTTCCACTTACAGTTTTAACAATCCTTCAAGGAAAGGGAACCAGGTCTCCAGCTGATCCAGATTAGTAAGACCCTGCACTATTACAACTGGAATGAGAAATAAAATAGTTATGGCAATACATGCAGCCACCACAGCCAGGTTGCTGATCCATCTTCTTAAGAATGATGCAGAAAAGAAAGCCCAGTGAATATCCTGAGGTTCAGGAGCTTGCTCAGTGACCCACTTGGTAGGGTTAATCCTCTGTTGCATGTGCAGAGCTGTGGCAGCACCAAAGCGTGTCTTGAATGAGACAAAGGCAGCTGGAACTTCCTAACAAATTCACAGCCATAGTGCAATCAAGTATCAAGCTTAATAATCAAGCATTATGATAGAAAGTCCAACTCCAATCATGTGTATGCGTTACTTCTTTAAAAGCTCTCTCTCTCTCTCTCTCTCTCTCTCTCTCTCTCTCATCACGAGGTCAGCAACATCATTATGATGATGAGGAGGAGGAGGAGGCAGCAGTCCACTTAATGTGGATAAATTCAGGCACTAGAAATATCCCCGCAAACATCAAGGATCAGGTGTGAGTGAAACCTAGATATGTTTGCACGTGATAGCACAAGGGCATCAAATCCATGTTGTGTGCTTAAAACACACATAGAGATCTGCTCTCTAAACCACTATGCCAACAACAAAAGTCAACCATTGGGTAGGATCTCTATTGCATGCAAACAGTCATTAGCATGCACTTCCTGCCTTACAAGCAAGCTGAGGCATTGGTTTCCTAAGCAAAATACAGAAGCACATATTTTTATATGGCAGATGGTGGTCCGTTGGACCAAGTCAGAAAGGGGAACCAACCCAAAAAAGAAAACCCCAGGATATGAGTGTCGTGTGTGCATGCTTTGCTTGTTGTGCATTTGAACATAACACGTGCATGAGATGCACATGTTAGCACATATCTGAAGGAGTTTCATATTTGATGATCTTTACAAATAATTTCTAGTATCGAGCTTTTCTTTCTTTAAAGATAACACCGAAAATAAAACCTTACTTAAGTAGCGGCTTTTTAGTAGATGCCAAGTAACACCTACCTGTCGTGCTAACAAAGACTGCTCTATCCTCACCCGCTCCTCTAGATCTTCCAACTTCTTCTCATCATGGTCTGCAAGATCAACTTGTCGTCCAAAAAGTCCTAATGGACCATCACGTTTGAACCTTCTTGGAGTATCCTTATTTGATTTTAAGCGAGCCAGTTTCCTGTACAGCTTATCTGCATTACTCTGAAAAAGGAATATGATGTATGTGAATATCTGATAGGGTTTGGAGGCAGCTAAGCAAACAGGCAGGGATTCATCATGTTCAACACCAGAAAATAAGGATTTCTCAACTTGCAAGGACTCTTCAACCGAGTTAACATCAAATACCAGATGTACTTTACATAAAATCAAAATGAAATAAGATAACGTACGCATATTAAAAATCACTCATGGACCATATAAGAAAGGGGCTAAAATGCTGACTGATTCCATTGTTTCAGCAAGATCCTCTCCACCACCGCAACAAAGAGAGAGAGAGAGAGTAAAAAACAGTTCTCTCCTAATTTAGGTGACTTTATTATTCTTGTTTCAGTCATCTCTTCTCTACTTTTGTCTCTAGAGACCTTGTCCTTTGCTGTACAATTTTTTTTTCTTCTTTGTGAGATCTATATGTATCACTCACGATAGAAAAATCAACTAATCAGTATAAGCAAGTTTCCAACAATTGGCTGCAGGCACTAGCTTTACTCAAGCACGGTCAAAAACCAAGCAAACAGGAAACATATATTATTTTGTATTTCCCACAAACTTGTCTGTGGTTATTTCCTTTCAAAACTAATATTTATGCAATTTATGGTCCCTTAAAACTCATTTGACAAAATCAAGAAACAATTGCAAACAGTTCAAACAAGTAGGCCTTGGAAAGGTAATGTGTTTTGCTTCACAAGTTATACCTATTAAGATGTATTAAAAGACTAAACCACGATATGCATTGGGTCTTTTCTTTAGCATCTCCCACTGCATGAAATGCCAATACACAGTCCCCTAATGAGAAGTGTGATCCATTGCATGCTTGTCTTCGCCCCCCCCCCCCACCCAACCCAATCCGCGTTTGTACATGGACATTTAAGTTGAGTTTTGTGAATTATGAAAGACAATGTAACTTTTGAAAAAATAGCAGGATGTTATTGTTCTGCCAGGATGGTTCATTACACACCAAAAACCATGCGATTCTGCCAGAAACCCATGGCATACATTTCTAGGATTCATCTCATCTAAGCATTACAATGACCAGCAACAGTATCCATAGTGCACGTGATGAACGTAACCCAACAATTCTTCGTAATAAGAATGCTTACTATGAGACTTCGAAGTTTGCTGGTTCGACGAACAACTGAATGGGAAAGATAGGTAGAAGGATAGTACTCTGTGAAAAAGCTCTCTACATCTTCACTAACGGTGTGTCCCAATGAAGTGGAGATACCACGGACAAGTAGAGTAAAGTCATGAGGCAAAGGTTTGCATGAATAGAAGCACTTAATTATCTTGTCAGATATATAGCTTAACTCCTGCAAAACATCAAACAATCTAGTTAATCATCAAAAGTTAATGTTGATTTTAACTGAAAAGCTTCGACAAACTAACTCAGAGAGAGAGACTACTTACATAATATAAAAGGTAGCACACCACTCCGGAAAAAATATATGCAGCAGAAAAGTGGATCCACAACCTTGAGAAAAATATGTCATAATCAGGGTTCAATAATAGTCTCCCAGTTTGTTCATTAATACTGGAAAAAGATTTACCGACCCTAGAATCCAGCAGTTACTTCACTCTCCACTTTCCAGATGGTTATAAAGCAAAACAAAGAAATGGACTGAAAAATTAATGAAAAAAATTCAGAGTATGCTGTGCTCAAAATATCACAGAAATAAGAGGCCAATAAGGAACTAAGATGTTCTAAATAGATAACACAATATAGAACCCGCCATCTATTACCAATACTTACAAATAGGAAAAGTATTCCTCAGAATATTAAATCCCGGTCTTGCAAATAATAACTCCAATATGGACACATGCATAGCTGTGGTTTCATGCCATTTATTTAACCATTAATGTCATTGCACAAGCTCAGCAGGTAAGATCCAAGGCTAACCACTTCCACTAGACCACAAAAATTACCAGTTTGAACCGTCATTGACATTCGAAATGCTGAAAGAGTCGAGAGACTTGTTTTGCAGATCAGAATCATCACTTAGCTGAGTACCCAGATAATTAATAGGAAGGAGAATGCCGATCCCAACAATTGTAGCGAAGCTAAGTACTCTCAAACTGCACAAGACAATTCAGTTCAGTCAACCAAAGAAAATCTGTGAAGGTGAATGCTAGAAGGGAGATGATGCAGCAAGGGTGTATTTGAAGATAAATGTATAGAGGCTACTTGCATAAAAGCAAAATAAAGGTAAAAGATCCACATTTTAGTATACAGATAACCAATGTGAATGTTGCATCCGGTCACATTCAAGGCCCAAAATATTCAACATTTCAATTAGAGATGATCATTGCTCATTCAGTATAATGTTTAAGCCACTACTTATGTCCCCAAGTGCATCCCAAAGAAGAAATTTAGCAGGTAAAACGTTCCTGAACCTCACACTTTGAACAGGGGACATTCCATGATCCCTTTTATTGTAGTGTACTACAGCAATACATACTTCAGCTGGCTAAAGACACATGCTATTCATGCAAACGATCTTTTATAGGTTAAGCGGTATCTACCAGAGTGCCACTGGGGAGGCAAGACCACGAATAAAAAGAACTCAAGCACCAAAAAGAACCCAGTTCCAACAAAAAAAAAAAGCTAAAATGTCAGTTAATGCATACACATATACAAAATTTTCCAATATACCACAATATAACATGTTGAGGCTCAAAAAATTCAAAAAAATCCTCTCCTTGGAAGGCTTTCTTGTCACACTTCTCATTGAGCGGAATAACAAGAGAGCCCAGGACTGATATCTGTACTGACAAGCTCCTCTTCCTCAATAAATCGTCTCCCTACCCACAAAACACTCCTAAATTTGCTGAAGACTGAATACATCAAATCATGTTCAACTTGTCTTGACAAAATGCCAAAAAATATCACCAAAGACACTGACATTTTCTTCATATTCCACATTTTACAAAGTGTTTCTTCAGCTAAACTTCTCCACCTCGATCCTCCAGGTTTCTACAGCCTGAAATACAGGGGCATAATCGATGTGCGAAAAGGAGACTGGAGCTACTGTTCCATATCCGAGGATCTTATTGAATACGAAGAATGGAAAGAGGTCCTAAAATGGAATCACTTCATCAAAATCACAGTCCCTTTCGAAATCGCAATTGAATATGTATGATTTTGTAATTTACAAGACTTGTGCCTCTAATGCATCAGTGAAAGAATGAGGATGCTGCCTAGTAATGTGTGTTGCAGATGAGAGAGACAGAGACAGAGACAGAGACAGAGCCATTTGTTGACTCGAGATATCATCTTTTGGTCCATTTACTTAAGCTCCAGTAGTATAAGCTGCATAAAGTGGCATAAAGGTGACAAATGAAAAGCTTTTAAAAGAATGGAGTCATGCTTCATAGACAAAGCCATGGAGGTAGGAGGACAACGTGCTTGTGGCAGTAATTGTGTTGTAGGAAGAACACTTATGGCAGAGGCCTGAAGACATATTTGTTCAAGTGGAAGCAATGCCAAGAGTTCTAGCATTGATCATGGGATGCTATCAGTTCAGGGAGTTTGACAAGTGTGCAGCTGGAAAAGCTGGGGCCCTGAAGGAGGTAAAATTAAAGGTACATAGGACTCTATTGAAAGTGGTCAAGACACATTCCTAATCCACAATAGCAAGACCATGCATATTTATCGTGGTGCAGTAAAAGCAGACAGATACACAAGTGCTACAAGTTGCAGTTCATCACTGATCATATCCTACTAAAATACACTTAACCAACATGTCAGGAGGTCAAAATATTTCTTGACCAATAAAATTTGAAGTTTCAAAAACAATCCATACTGCTTATTTAAATAATGATTCAGAAGAGAATGTAGAATATTCAATTACCTGAAAATAAAGACACGCATAAAAACTACAGCATCCAGGCCCAAGAGTGATAATAGTTCTTCTTCGGTGGGCTGCCATGCTTGTCTCACCCACCCAGGAGAAGGAAGTAGCCTCTCGAGATTGAACTGCTGCCTCTGCTCAATCTTATGCTCAGCAACCAAGCGAGGTGCATAGACAGTGATGTTACTAGGCTGCTTCCTCAAGATGGAATATAAAGTGAAAAACAGAAGACAGAGCCCAAGATTGATCCCGACAGAAGTTAAAAGAGCAGAGAGTATCATCCCTTCAAGAAGATCAACGAATCAGCCAATCAAAACTCAACACCCACAGGCAACTGCTTTTATCCAAGATTCTGCACGAAACAAGGAGTTAAATTAGACTTAACTCTACCGCAATCTCAAAGCAACCAACAGCAGAATTCATACAAACCCTGTTAACCAAATACCCTCTCGACGTTAATGCTTTATTAAGAACCAGAGGAATCAGCACGGAAGAATCTTCACCACGAACAAAACATACCATGCATCAATGAGGATAAACACCGCACTTACGCCGTACCACATGCACTCAGTAACCACAAGAAGTGGTCAGCTGAACATCACGAGGATACCACGAGATCGACCTGATTTTCTCGTAATTTCTACCCGCCGGAGCATCTCGATCCGGTCACGGCGAGCCGAGGCAAATTACAAAATAAAGTAACCACTGTCCGACAGCCTACTCAAGTCAGGTTCACGTTCAGGGCGATTCTGCCTGCTCTCACTCGGAGAAATCGAGCCCAAACATTGCCCGGCCAATCACGCCACTAAGAAAACGATACGAACCAGAGCAACGGCGGCAGAGTCATCGTGTCTCGGAAATTCTAAGAATCGCTACAGCAACCAGAAGCAAATCAAAGGAAACCTCAACCACTTTTTCCTTCGCTCTTCCATTCCGAAGAACATCTGCTCCCCGCATAATCCAAACCTTAACCGATGCACAACAACACCGAAATATGGAAAAAAACAAAAAACCAAAACAAACAAACAAAGCAAAGCGCGAATGAAGATGTCAGCTCGGAGATGCGGGAGCGACGCATATATAAAATCGGAGCGTACCTTACGTGGCTATGCCAGTAAGACCAGAGAGAGAGCGACCGTGAGAGAAGCCAGCGAAGCTTGGCGTCGCACGAGCACGAGCACAAGCACGAGCAGCAACTGCGAGTCTCTGTCTCTCGCTGCGACCGCGAGCTTTTCAGAAAAAGGGAAAGAGCTGAAACTGAGAAGCTTCCAACACCACCACCGCCCTGCTTTTAGCTCTTCTTCGTCCCCTTCAATCTCAACCTTTCTCTTTTGTCGAGACGCTAGCGACTCCCCCCGTTGTACCGTTAACGCTTTTCCCACGTGCACATCAATGCCTCCTCCCCTCCCGTGTCCCCCATCCTATCAACCTTTCTTTTTCCATAATTTGATTCTTGAATTATATATATATAGCCGGGACCTTGTTGTGAATCCTTAGTGTTGGTTATGGACGGTACCCTATAATAAGGATATTACTCTTGATCAGGACCGCCCTATTTGTTCATGTGTATATACTTGGCGGTAGGGGTGTCAATGGGCCGGGTCGGGTCGGGCTTTCTTGATACCCGACCCGACCCGAAACCTACAGGGTTATGCTTGACCCGCCCATACCCATCCAAGACCCTGTTCACCGCAAACCCCAAGGGCCGGGTCGGGTCGGGCCAGGCCGGGTCGGGTTTCGGGTTTCGGTTTTTTTTTTTTTTTTTTTTTTTTTTTTTTTTGCGCGGACAAAACTGAATCATCAAACGACTAATCAACTGGGTCTGCCTTCTCGCCTGCAAAGCTGACAAGTTATATTTAGTAAAAATAAATGGACAGAGATCGTTTGCCAATCTTCTCATACATCAGACCCATAACAAGTAAAGCAATTTATCAATCTCCAATTCTCCACCTTTGTTTAAAATGTTCTAATTAAAATTACAAGAAATAAAAACCCTGGTCTATTAAGATTTGGGGTTTCTGAGCTCTCACTGCTGGCGTTGCTCTGGGTGGCATTTCTTGCTTCATGGCTTCAAAGTTCGCAGCTTGACCTATGAGATCTATGTTGTGAGGTCTTCCCTTCAGCAACTCCCACGCCTTCAAACCATCAGGAACAGCTGCAACTGCTCAACAAAAGGATAAAGTCATTTCCATTATGAGGGCTGACATGTTAAAACGCATAGAGACAGAAGGAAATTCTAAACCTCAGTTCTAAAAACCTGTGCATAACTCGTAAGCATGAAAATACAGTTGAAGATTGATTAATTAACCTCTTTCAGGGCGGACAAAACGAGTCTACATCAACAAGACATCCACAACTTAAAAGCAAATCACAACCTATTAATGCATGTCTTGGTTTGTGCAGGCAGTGAAAACCAATGTTAATCAGTAAGCACTATCAAAAATGGCACAAGACAAACCATGTATTCCATATTTCACTGCACTAACGATCCGACGGCAAGAAATATCTCGCCCAAATGCGCGCGCGCAAAATATCTCGAGTAAAAACTGAAAAGTTACCTAAAATGGCAATCTCCAACTTCATCAATCATCTAGAGAAATTGATATCGAGTTTGGCTCCGTGGTTGTAGTTGGCAACTCTGCATAAAATTCACAATAAAAATGAGAATTAACGTATCCATTAAAACATAGAAGGGTATTAATATTCGACAACCATATTTTTTTCACCTGACTCAAAGATTTCGAGTTCTTCTAAGTCCTCTTCAATCGAACGTGAAAGTGGCGCAGATCGTAACCAATCTTGAGCACATATAAGAGCCTCCACCATGTTTGGGGTTAAAGAGCTACGAAACACATCAAGCACACGACCTCCTGTGCTAAATGCAGCCTCTGATGCTACAGTTGAAATGGGCACGGCCAAAATATCTCGAGCAATGGAAGAAAGAATAGGATATCTTGAAGAATTTATTTTCCACCAACTTAAGATATCAAACTCAACGCTATAACGTTCACATCCTTCCTCCAAATACTTGTCCAATTCAGATTTTTCTTCCAAATATTGTTGTCCGGTTTCGCTAAGATACATTGCAGTCATAATATCAGCACCAACCACTGGAGACTTTGACACGTTAATCATCCTTGTGCTCTTTAGCCTCAAGCTGCTTTGGGGGCATACACCAGTGCGGTATTGCTCGAACAAAGACGTCAAAGATGTTATTACTTTATCTTGTAAAGTTTCCGCTTGCTTGCTTTCATAAACACGATTAATCATCCACTTCACATATTCCCACTTATGCCGCGGGTCAAGTATGCAAGCAATGAACAAAGTAAGATTGATGTTGTTCACATTGCCAAAATACTTATTGAATTTGATCTTCATTCTCTTAGCCATTTCCTGTAAAGTCGGGTCCTCATTTTCACAACATCTATCAATCATGATATAAATCCCATACACATCCTTTGCCATATCATTACTAGTGACATAAGAAGAACCCGAAACTTTTAAAGTCGTATCAAAGAATAACTTCAGAAAAGGAAGAAAGTGACGAGCATACTCCCAATCATCACTAGTGGGCAATCCTTTCACCTTGGAAAGCTCTTCAACAAATTTGCCATCTTGGAATTCCAATGAACTAAAAGCTGTTTGAAACTTCAAAGCTGCTTCCAACATTATGTATGTCGAGTTCCAACGAGTCTCGACATCCAAACATACAAGACTCTTGGACTCAATTTTTTCTAGCTCAATACAACCTTTAAACCGTCTCAACCTCGCAGGAGAAGACCTCACATAACGCACGGCCGAACGTATTCTAACAATCGAATCATTTATGTCTTTCAACCCCTCTCTCACAATCAAACTCAATATATGAGCACAACACCTCATGTGGAGCAACTCACCTCTCAATACTAGAGAATTCCGAGAGGTAAGTCTTTTCTTCAAATATTGAATTCCCAAATCATTTGAGCTAGCATTATCCACGGTGATAGAAAAAATGCTTTGAATCCCCCAATCAATCAAGCATTTCTCAACCGCTTTTCCTATTATCTCGGCAGAATGACCCGGGATTTGACAAAAATTTAATATTTTCTTATGCAACTTCCAATCGGCATCAACAAAATGAGCAGTGAGACACATATAGCTCAAATTTTGACAAGAAGTCCATGTGTCTGTTGTAAGACACACTCTTGGAGATGTCTCTAAGAAATATTTCTTCAGCTTACTTCTTTCATCCGTGTATAAATCATAACATTTGCGCCTCAAAGTGTTGCGCGACGGCATTAAGAAATTTGGCTGGATTTTATTCACAAATCGCCGAAATCCCTCATGCTCTACCAACTTGAAAGGCAATTCATCAAGAATAAACATGATCGCTAATTCTTTTCCACTATCATCTTGATCAAATTTCCAAGGACCCGAGTCACTTTTTTGCCTTTTCTCGACATTTGCATATGGGAATTCCTTACATCTAGCTAAATGACGATGCATTGAACTGGTCCCTTGACCACTAGCACAACCAATACAAGCCCCACAGTATATACATTCAGCCTTTTCTTCACTAGGAATATGTTTAAAGTGTTCCCATACCGAAGATCTCGTCCTTCTTTGTGTGACACTAGAAGCACTTATCTCAGACATTTAGCAATTCTTCTATCTATGACACTTAGAACCTGGAAAGTATTACTATAATCAGAAATGTAATCCTCAACATACTCTTGACAAATACAAATGAAAATAATCAAGCTTAAGATAATTAAAACAACCAAAAAGAGCAAAATAATCAACACATAATAAAATTTTAGACAAATTCATGCATCTGAACATAAGAGGCACACTGATACAATGGATAGTACGGACGACATGCTAGAACCATGAAAGTGGAACATGAAGTGCATATTTAAGACAGATCAAACCAAAAGCAGCACATGCATAATTGACTAAGTTTAATTTTGCAAGCAAACATAAGAAGGCCCCCTAAATGAAGACATATACAGGAACTATATACAGGAACTCAGAATACATCTAAGTAGGAGCTGAACGTAATAGGGGGAGAAGTCCTAAGTTCAATGTTCAATGTTCAATGTTCAATTTTTAGACAGATATAAAATACAGTAATAGCTGAACGTAATACAGGAACTATGTTCAATGTTTAAGTCCGAGTCACTTATATGAGCTGATCTATATTCATGGCCTAAGGTACCCCTAAGTTCAATGTTCAATTTTTAGACAGATACATTCATGTCTGCAATTGATTGCTTTAGCCTAAGGTACTTTTCCTCACTGTGGTCTCGCACGTTATTACTGCTTTATCTACTATCAAACAAAACCAAAAGAACATGAGAATATGTTCAGGAGATCTTTCTTTCCAAAATAAATTATCAATAGTAGCTGTTCATCATACAATTCTTGTGGATTTGGGTTTGCAGCAAAAGAATGGAAACAAAACAGTAATGATACAGAATGATTCTCATAGAAAATTAAATGCGAGAATAAGATTCAGAGAACCGGCTGATAATAGGGGCAGGCAAACACTGTTGCAATTGAAATCCCAAACCTCAAAATCTCAAACCTTCAAATTGGGACCAGTTATTTTCAACCAAAAAAAAAAACTGAGACCAATTATTAACCATAACCAGCAGCGGAAAGAAAAGAAAGGTCTTCTTTAAAGCAGTTGATCAACCGTAGCTCTTATTATTACTGACTCAAATGCAAAACACAGAAGGAAAAAAGGGCAAGAACCAGACTACACATTCCTGAGGATTTACGCAAATCAGACTAAAAATCCTCTTTTTTTCTCAGGAATCACAACACATGTTGCTACTTATACAACAAATTTAATCCTCTCTTTCTTTTTTCCAGGAACCACAATACATAATTATACAACTTCCAAAAGAACACTTGTTAAAACTGTATCATCTGCACAGCAAGCCTATGTACACACGCAGGGAAAGCAGACCCAACTACCCCTAGCACTACCTGGTATCAAGTTTTGAAGTTCAAGCACATAACAAATCTACTTTGTATTGAAATGTAATAAGGAGGTAAAGATTCGATGTAATGTATGTTGTTTACGCATATGCGGTTGGCGGAAGAAGTAAATCAGCCAGATTCCAGCAAATGGGATCCCAAGTTTTTCCAAACCAAGGTTCCCATTTTGTCAAAACACCCAACACCTTCACCACCCGAAGATTCCCAAAATTCTTAATGAAACAACATCGTACACAGCACACAGAAATGACACGAGCCAAAAGGAAGAGACCATCAAATTTACACCATTTATACAGAGTATCGTGAACAAGAACAGAGTCTATTCACAGCCAACAAAACATTTAAATCACACTATTAAGCAACAAATCAGTCCTATCCTATCTGGTTTTCTCATTATTTCATCACTTGAATCTCGCACTTCACTCTCGGCCAAAATAAGTTTTACCCGGTTCGTTGCTGTGGCGACGACCGTTGGCTGGTGGATGGACCTTGACGAGGACGACGGTGATTCCAGCGTAAGAAGAAGAAATTTCTCTCGACCCACGCTCCCTCGGTTTCTCTTTCGGCTCCCTTCGCTCTCTCCCTATCTCTGTGTGCTCTCTCACCGTTTTTCGAATCCCCCGCTGTTCTGTCTCGGCCGTGACCCTTTTATGGTTGGCCTGTCGTGGATGGCCGGTCGCCGACCGTCAGCCCTGTCGACGCTCCCCCCTGCCTCTGCTTCTGCATCTCTGCTCTGCCTCACTCGTACGAGCGTCGTTGCTTTTTTTGTTCCTGCTCGTACACCCAGAAGGATTAATAGGGTGGGAGCTCGCGAGCGCAAGCGATCGTGGAGCAAAAGGGAGCAGATCGAGGACGCTAGGGCAAGCGGAGCGAAAAGGACAACAACAGAGGCGAACCCTAACAGAGGCGTTGCAGAGCTAGAGAGAGAGAGAGACCGACCTCGAGCGAAGGCGACGGCGACGGCGACGGTGACGAGCGAAGGATGCAGAGAGAGCGTTCGACGATGGCGACTGGCGACTGAGAGTACGAGAGAGGGAGATGGGCCGGCCCAAAGTGTTAATGGGTCGGCCTGACCCTACCCAACCCTAATGAAACCCCAAATTTTAGGGCCATATTCGAAGAAAATTAAGGCCCGACCCCAAAATACCCCAAATTTTGGGGCCGGACCGGGTCGGCGCGGGTCGGGCCGGGCCGGCCCGGGTCTTATTGACACCCCTACTTGGCGGGGAGTTTGTTGTGAATACTTATTATTGATTATCGAGGGTACCTTATCACAACAGGGATATTTCTCTTGATCAGGACTGCCCCACCTGTCCATGTGTTTATACTTAGTGAGTTGACCAGATTGCATTACTTACACTCAAGCTCCCCAATTGAGGAGAAAGTTTTTTCTTCCCTTTTTTCGGGAAATAACTCGAATTTTAAGAATTAATTTAAGGATTTGCTTTCGTTGAGCCGCCAATGACTCTTCATTGGTACACTTTTTATATATATATATATATATATATATATATTCGAACCGATCCTTTGAGTATATGGACAGAAAAAGCGCATGCTAAGTTGCTAAAACCCACGTGTCATCTATATGACAATAAAAAAGAAACCTTACAAAATATAGAACAAAATAAAATGTCTTTTCCTCATATTCGCATAAATAAAAAGACAATAGGCCCAACTGCAATAGAGAGAGCCGACTGCAGAGTGGTGGCGAAGGATGTCGTTGCCCCCGTTGCAATGGTGCAGCCGCCACCTATGCGCCGGGCGGCGGCGACATGGCCTCCTCGAAACCTAATGTTATAAAAAAAAAAAAGATTTATTGGGTATGATAGAGGTATGTATGTACCACCAAATTTTCATTCATCCCCTCACAAGTGATTTTGCTCAATAACAACTATCTATCCTAAATAATTTTCAAAAGCGTACGTTGGCTAATTATCGAAATTGAAAGCGATTTTTTTTTGTTCAGGAATATTAATTAAATAAAGAAAAATCAAGATTGGATACTTTCAGTTTCAACACCATTTGTAATGATAAAATAATGTTGAAAATTGCTATGTTCTAAGGCCTGATTCCCTAAAAAACTACCAAATCTGCTTCGAACTTTTTTTTGTCTCAGAAAAAACCCTAAACGTTAGGTTTTGTCCCAAATCTATCCCGAACTTTTTTTTGTCTCAGAAAAAACCCCAAACTTTAAATCCAATCCCAAATCTGCCCCGAATTTTGTTTTGTGCAAAAAAAATCACCAAAATTCAATTTATTTTAAAAAAATATACTCTCGTGATTCAGTCCTAACTTGACGTGACACTTTCACGTCCATAACAAATCCATATCAACAAAGAAAATGAGTTTTTTTATACAAAAAAAGTTCAGAGCAAATTTGGACTGAACCTAAAAGTTAGGTTTTTCTTAAATTAAAAAAAGTTTACTGGGATGGATTTGTTATCGCCCCCTAACTTTCATATCCTAAAATGGTTTTTTTTTTGTAAGGTAAGTAGTATATTGACTTTTCACAAAGAAAGATACATACAAGAGTCGTACACAAAAATCCCGTACCCTATGAGATGCCTAAGAGCATCCAAGGGGTACAAAGGTGTAACGACCAAGCAAAAAAAGGGATCTCCAACCGGAGTCAAGGACAAGCCGGCATTTACATCAATCAGAGAAGGATAAAAACAAGAAAACCAGGAGGCTAGGGAAACCTAGAAGTGCCCTAAAAAATAGAGCACTGATTGCAATCTCCTATTGCGGGGATGATCTTCGACACGGTGGAAAGTGAAGCTCTTATCTTTGACAACCTTGATGATGTACTTGATTAGGGCCGGCACAAAGAGAGATTTATTACGGAAGAGGATGTGGTTCCGTTCCATCCAAATGATATGGCAAAGCGCCCCAAAAGAGAATCGAGTAATGTGATGGTGAAAGCTCTGACCTCCAAATTTCTGTTTAGCCCAGAGGATGGTTTCCTGCCACGAACCATTCCGCCAAGATAGGTTGCACTTGGATGCCCATACGAGCGCAATCGAACCCGTAATGGAGCATCCAAAGAAGAGGTGATCAATGGAGTCCGGCCTACATAGACAAAAAGGACACACTCCTTCCGAGATTCTGTGATAAGATAGAAGAAGAATCGGAGTTGGGAGGCGGTTGAGCGTTATAAGCCACAGAAGGAAGCTATGTCTCGGCGCTAGAGACCAGTCCCACACGAAAGAATGCCAATGGACCACTTGTCCGGCGGTTCTAATGTTCTCCCAGCCAGAGGCAAAAGAGAATTCCCCAGTGGGGTGCCCTTGCCACACGAACCGGTCCCTCCTATCCTCAACAAAGGTGGGGATAGCTTCCGGCCGAACTGTGATGGAGTTCAAAACTATTGACGATTGCCAAACTTGAGAGAAGAAGTCCCGAACTGTTATATGTCTCGGAATGCCGGAACGATAAATGTCTCTATCCGAGAAAAGCTTGTATAACGAACCTCTATCATGCCATGGGTCAAACCAAAAGGAAGTTGATCTCCCATTTCCAATCCGCCATTTGAAAAGGAAAGAGTAATCATCTCGGGTGTCTAGGATTTTCTTCCAAACCCAAGAGCAAGAGGAGGGTTTCAAGGCAATCCAAAAATTCTTGTTCTTTAGGAAGGTAGAGTGGATCCATTTACACCATAGAGATTCACTATCCGTAAATAAGATCCAAATATGTTTAAGCATGGCTGTCCGATTACAATCTAACAGCCTACGGATCCTCAGACCTCCCTCATTTTTGGGAAGCCAAACCTTCTCCCACGAAACTTTAGCGCCCCCCCCACACCCAAATTCGATCCTTTCCACAAAAATTGTCTTAGGATCAACTCAATGCGGGACAAAACAGACTTCGGCAAGGGGAAAACAGAAACCCGGTAGATATGAATAGCATGCAGAACCGATTTAATTAGTTGAAGCCGGCCAGCAAAAGATAAGAACCGATGGGACCAAGAGCGGGCTCTAGCCGTAATGGCATTAACCAATGCATTGCAGTCAACCTTGCCAAGTCTAGATGCAATAACGGGGACACCTAAGTATCGAAATGGTAGCATACCTTCTTGGAATCCCATAATCTGCTGAATGTGTTGATGTAGCTCCTCGGATCCTCCCGAGAAAAAGATCTCGCTTTTGTTTTCATTTGGCATTAGTCCAGACCAACTTGAGAATAGGTCGAGTCCCTCCTTTGAGACATTAATAGAAGCTATGTTTGCCTCAGCGCACACAAGGACGTCATCGGCTAAAAAGAGGTGAGTCAGCTGCATGGCTTTGCATCGCCAAAAATACTTGAACCTCGGAAGCTTCGTTCTAGTGTTGATGATTCCAGTGAGTATCTCCATAGCAATGATGAAGAGGTAAGGCGATATAGGGTCTCCTTGGCGAATGCCCCTACTACTAGCAAAGTATTCATGTAGTTCACCATTAATAGCTGCCGAGAACATAGGAGAACTAACACAGGCCATGATTAGCTTGACAAACAAAGGAGGAAAACCGACAGCTAATAGTGCCAGTTCAACGAATCCCCAATCAATAGTATCATAGACTTTTTGAAAATCAATCTTGATTGCACATTTCGGTAGGTAGGGATCATGATGGAATCCCGCAAATAGCTCTTGGGCAAGCAAGATATTATCACTCATCCTCCGTCCTTTGACGAAAGCATTCTGGTTGGGACTAATGATAGATGGAAGTACACATGCCATTCTATTGGCAAGGATCTTGGTGATGCATTTATAAAATGTGTTGCAACACGCTATAGGCCGAAAATCATTCATGGCCGAGGCATTAGGAATCTTCGGTACTAGGGTGAGAATGGTTGAATTTATCTCTTTGAACATATATCCATTCGCAAAGAAATCTGTAATAGCTATAGAGACAGACGGACCAACAATATCCATTCCTAAAATGGTTTTATTTTGGAGAATTTCAACAATTTTTATTTGGTTTGATTTGTTATTGAAGTGGAAATACGACGTCGGTCTGTACCTATCGCTCCATTACTTTGCTGATGAGGATATATTATCAACGTGGAAGTACCACGTCAAGTTCGGACTAGATCACGGGAATATATATTTTTTAAAATAAATTGAAATTTACTGATTTTTTTTATATAAAATAAAATCCGAGATAAATTTAGGATTGAACTTAAAGTTTCAAACTTTTTTTAAGATAAAAAAAATTCGAAATAGATCCGAGACCTAATCTAAAATTTCAGGTTTTTGGGGGAATTCACATGGTATATTCGCCCCGCTTTCTTTCGGGGGATGAAGGGGGGCAACTCCAGCACGACCCAACGGTTGACGCGTAGACAAAAGCCTACACGTGTACATCTCCCCTCGCGGGGGTCACGCACGGCCCCGTCTCCTTATCATCACTCCCGTGTCATCATCACCCCCACCACCACCACCTCTGGTCGCGTCCAAAGCCAACAAAGCACGCACCGAGCGCACCGTCGTTTCGGGGCCATTCGCGGCTTCTGCTTCCCTGGGGAAACGCCGCGCCGCGCCGCACCGTGCTCCGGCGCAGCCTCCGGTCGCCTGCTCCGTCGCCGATCACGCGAGTTCGGAATCGATCTGGTGCGTGCGGCGGTTGGTTCCGCGCAATCTTAGCGTGTTTGAGAGATTCCGGTCGGCGACGGTGTTCGATTTCCCTCTCCCGCGGCCGACGTCGCTGACTCTGGAGCCCGTTCCCCGTGTTCTGGTTTGATTCCTTTCTTGCAGGCGAAGATGAGCGAGGTGTTCGCAGGATACGAGCGGCAGTACTGCGAGCTGTCGGCGAATCTGTCGAGGAAGTGCACCTCGGCTTCGGCCGCCGATGGAGGTAATCGTCCGTTTTCCTTTTACGCGAGGAACGGAGAGCAACTTGTCTTGGGGGTTGATTAGCCTGTGCCGCGTTTAGATGGCGACGAGCCCGATCGATCGATTTAAGTTCTTCGTTGATGATCGAAATGTGGGTTTTTCTGGGAAACTAGTAGGAAGCGGATTGAATGTGGTAATAAGCGTCCCGAGTAGGAATATGATGTGATCTTCTGAGAACAGGTGATTTGGCTGTTAGTTTGTGCGAGCACTTGCATTTAGATTGTACTTCTAGGATTGCTGATAGCTGAAAAGTTACAGCCTGCATCTGTTGAGAAGCAGAAGAAGAACTGGTCAGGAAGCTGATGACCCTTTTATTTTGAATGGATTGTGCATCTGCAGAGCTGAAGAAGCAAAGGATTTCGGAAATCAAAGTTGGAATTGATGAAGCGGAATCTTTGGTAATTGATTATTGTTTTGTTGCTTTTTCTGAGAGAGATTAGTCTTGGTTGGCCTTATATACTTTGTTTGTCGAGTATCAGCCCCACTGTTTAATTTGATTAGATTCGGAAAATGGACCTGGAGGCAAGAAGCTTGCAGCCCAATGTCAAAGCAGTGCTCCTCGCTAAGTTAAGGGAATATAAATCCGATTTGAACAACTTAAAAAGTGAAGTTAAAAGACTGTTGTTGGGTAATTTGGCTGCTCGAGATGAGCTGATGGAATCAGGAATGGCCGACACTCTGATGGTATGCATCAATCTGTTTAGTTTTTTTTCGGGTTTATTAACACTCTTGTGGTTCCTTATTAATTACTCTATAGATTTTCCTCGAGATGATTTTTTTTTTTGTAACACTTTAGTTATTTTCTCATACTCCTGTTGTTTCTGTGCCAACGTCAATTGTATTAAGTCTTTGTAGAATTAGCTGTCTTAGTAGCAAGCATTTCTTCTTTTATATGTTAATTGGCTTCCTCTTGAGCTTTGTAGCATGTACTCTGTAGATAAACTTAAAGCTCTTGTAACTATCATCATGGGTAGGTATTATGTCCAGCTTTTTAGTCTGTCGAACAATTTTTTACTCTTGACACCTGTACTTTGAAACAGGCATCAGCAGATCAAAGAGCCAGACTGATGACATCTACAGGAAGATTAAATCATTCTGGTGAAAGAATTAAGGAAAGTAGAAGAACCATGCTGGAGACGGAGGAGCTTGGCGTTTCAATCCTTCAAGATTTGCATCAACAGAGACAGTCTCTCTTACACGCCAACAACACGGTACTTCCCGATTGCGCTTTTATTGAGTTTCTATCACGAGTCATTTGCTTTTGGACCTTCCCATTTCAGACTGGTATCGGTGGTGCCATGTCATCATCGATGGTGCTGTGCTAGGCCAAAGCACAATCATGCTACTTCATGTTCTATCGATTATTAGCATCCATTTCTAGCTTTTGTCTATAGATTCAGCTGAAGTTGCTTCTCTCGCATCACCAAATTCGTAATTTCTTATCTATTAGGAGCGGACAGTCCAGTGAGGAGTGCAAAAGGTGTAATACTTTGCAAATATTTATTATGTTTTGCTTCTCGCAGCTTCACGGAGTGGATGACAACGTTGGTAAGAGCAAGAGAATTTTGACCGCCATGTCTCGGAGGATGAACAGAAACAAGTGGATCATTGGCGCAATAATTGCAGTTCTTGTCATTGCTGTCGGGCTGATATTGTACTTTAAACTCAAGTAGTGAGGCATTGTAATGTTTCCTCTGGGTTTGCCTTCTTGTTTGGGGTGTGGGGTGTTTATTTTTGTGGTCTTCTTTGCCTGTTGAGTGATAACATCAAAGAAATTTATACCGCGATCTCTTCTGCGTCCAGTTTTTGCTTGAACTGCTTAAACTTCTCGCTTCCCTTACCGTGCACTGTTCTGATTGTATGTGAAAGCAAGATTTGAATTATAATCGCCATCTATCCTGGCAATTTCGCCGGGTCTTACATGTTAGCTTGCTCTAGGCAAGAGGTCACATTGAGGTGCTTCAGATACAAAAATTGGTTTGAGAATTGTGAAGCAACGAAAGGATAGGTTCGATTATGCTAATGTTCCATCTTATTATCGAACTTGTCGTTTCGTAGCCTAGTCGAGATGATACTGGGGGAAGGCTTTGGCCATAAACCAGGTAAAAATAAGACTTTCTACCTGAATTTCGTATCGTGGACGTGCAGGCACGAAAGAGAAAAGCATTCTGTTTGTTTGGGAAAATTCCAAATTAGTATCAAAAGTGGGGTTATTTTCTTAAAAATGGGTTCAAAATGGACATAGTGCCAAATAAGGATTTGAAGTGCTCAAGTAGTTTCAAATAGGTGTCCGAAGTGTCTAATTAGTCTCAAGTAAGAGTCTGAGTTCGCCAGCCGGTTAAATCCTCATCGGCCGGCAAGCACGTCACTGTCCCGGCGATCGGAATAAGGTTAATTTCATCTTTTACTTTTTTTTTTTGTTTTTTTCTTTTCCTTTACTTTTTTTTTTTGTTTTTTTCTTTTCCTTTTCTTTTTTTTTTTTTCCAATTTTCCCTCTGCTAGCCAGGCTGCCCTTGTCGGCGTTGAGCGAGGGCCACCCTCGCTTGCCCCTCGCTCGCAAAAACTTTTAAAAAATAAAAGACGAAATTTCCTTTATTCCGATCGTCGGAAAAGCGACGTGCTTGACGGTCGGTGAATATTTGATCGGTCGGCGAACTCAGGCTCTTACTTGAGACTAATTAGGCCCTTCATGCCTTTATTTGGTACTATGTCCACTTTGGATCTATTTTTTAAAAAATGACCCCATTTTGGGCAGTGATTTGAAGTTTTCCCTGTTTGTTTTATGAATAATGAATGAGTGGAAAAGTATTTTCTTAAAAATAATCATTTCTATTACTTAAAAAGATAAATGTTACAGAAAATACCTCATTATCAACAACAATCTATCTTTAAAAATTTTAGTCGATGGAAATGATTTTCATCCATTCGTTTTTCCACGAAATAAACATGGCCCGAATGCTTATTGCTTTATTGTTGGTACCACAACACATTACTGAGGGGGTGTTAGTGATTGAAATACTCGCTTGTAAGTCATGACATTCTTCCCTAAATCAATTTTATGTGCCAGTCTTTTTACATTTCTACAATTACCCAAGAAAGATACAAGACATTTTCTGTTCGACGTGACCTAATCAAAATAGACACGACTTCCCTCCCGGAGCCGTAGCGCAAACGGCTAACAAAAGATCGATCCTGCCGCCCCGTATTTCGTTTCTGCAAACGTTCGTCCAATCCTCGTAGCGGATCGAAGAGACCTTCGCAAATCATCAAATCTCATCGGTCCGCATCCCCAACATCCTGCGTCCCTCTTTATGAAATGGCCACTTTCCCAAGCCTCCACTTCTTCCCTCCGCCACCACTTTCGCGCCCTTCTGCGAGCGTGCGCTCGACAATCTTCCCTCGGCCCAGGGAAGAAGCTCCACGCCTTGGTGCTCACCACCGGGCTCGCCGCAGCATCGCCGAGCTCGTTCCTTTACAATGCCCTTTTGCACGTGTACGCCTCCTGCGGCGAGCTCGCCTGCGCGCGCAAAGTGTTCGACGGAATTCCTGACTCGCACAAGGACACCGTGGATTGGACCGTGCTGATGGGCTCCCTCGGCCGTTATGGCGTGCCCTTCGACGCACTCCGGATGTTCGTGGAGATGGGGAATGCGGGCGCGAGGCCGGATGACGTGACCATGGTTTGCCTGTTCAATGCCTGTGCTCGGTTGGTCAATGCGGACGTGGGCGTGCAGGGACATGGGTGGTTGGTGAAGATGGGGTTTGAGTCTAGCACCAAGGCATGTAATGCCCTCATGGACGTGTATGTGAAGAACGGGTTGATGAGCGAAGCGAGGCGGGTATTTTGTGGGATGAAGGAACGGACTGTGGTGTCTTGGACTGTGGTTTTAGATGGCGCGGTTAGGTGGGAAGGTGTATCAAGTGGGAGGGTGGTGTTTGATCAGATGCCTGAGAGAAATGAGGTCGCAAGTACAGTCATGCTTGCGGGCTATGTGGAAAGTGGATACACCGGGGAAGCTTTTAGCCTTTTAGATGAAGCAGTTTTTGGTTGGTGTATGAGATTAAATAGCGTCACGCTTTGTTCTCTCCTATCCGCTTCGGCTCAGTCGGGAGATGTGATGATGGGGAAGTGGGCTCATGTTTATGCTTTGAAGACAATGGGTATGCATATGGATCTCATGGTGGGAACAACACTTCTTGACATGTATGCTAAATGTGGTAGGATTCATACTGCACTGAAAGTTTTTGAGTACTTGCCTGACAGGAATGCAGTCACTTGGAATGCAATTCTTAGTGGATTGGCAATGCACGGGCTGGGTAAAGTTGCTGTGGCTATGTTCCCTCAGATGCTCAAAGAAGCAAAGCCAGATGACCTGACCTTTACGTCTCTGTTGAACGCTTGCAGCCACTCGGGCCTTCTTGATGAGGGCCGTCGCTTTTTCCGCGATCTTCAAGTTGTATATGGCATAAGACCTAAAGTGGAACACTATGCATGCATGGTGGATCTTCTAGGTCGGGCTGGTGAGATAGAGGAAGCAGAGATGGTTATAAAGACGATGCTTGTCCCTCCAAATGAAGTGGTTTTAGGATCTCTTTTGGGTTCTTGTCATGTCCATGGCAAACTCCAGCTTGGCGAACATATTATGAAGCAGCTGGTTCAGTTGGATCCTCAAAATACAGAATACCATGCATTGCTATCTAATATGTATGCTCTGGAAGGAAAGCTGGAGAAAGCCAATTCGCTTAGGCAGGTTCTTAGCATGGGGACCACGAGGAAGGTGCCTGGAATAAGCTTTATCCATACCGATGGCAAGTTTCATCAGTTCTCTGCTGGAGATAAGTCACATCCACGAACAAGAGAAATATACGTTATGCTGGATGAAATGATACGGAGATTGCGTTTGGCCGGTTACATTCCGAATACTAGCTTACAGCTGTTAACTGGTTCCCATCACGTGTTCAATGAGGAAGAGAAGGAGCAGGCACTGTTCTCACACAGTGAGAAGTTGGCAGTTTGCTTTGGGCTTATAAGCACCAGGGCTCGAACACCTTTGTACATAATGAAAAATCTAAGAATATGTCAAGATTGTCATGCGGCTATAAAGATTGTGTCAGATATATACGAAAGGGAAATTGTTATAAGAGACCGAAGTCGGTTTCACCATTTCAAGCATGGCTCCTGTTCTTGTTCTGACTATTGGTGAATGCTGACTGCTTCAACAATTAACTTTCTGAGTTTGTTACATCTTGAAACTCGGTCATAGATTCGTGTTAATGACCAACTTCAATTCCAACGATAAGTCGTCTGCAGAAATAGCAATGCTCGTATTATGCTACATTTGGTTACTTGAATTGTAGGAAACAAATTCCTGCTTGGTTAGAGGTTCTAAAATCAATGGCCTGTCAAAGAAAGGTATGGCTGCCATTAACATTGAAAAGCCCTGCATTCTGGTGTTGCACCATAATTGATGAATTTGCAGATCTTGTTCACATCTCAAACTAGATAGCATGCCAATACAAAATGGCTTACAATTTTGAAAGTTAAGCCGGTATATTCGGACATGTCCTAATTAGTGAAAAGTGAAGAAATTCTTCAAGAATGAGAGACTGACAGCAATGCCTACATCTGACTACTACTACATATAGAGCTTCAGGGGTGCTCTCGCGCATCAGCCATATTTTGCGATGTCCGCATTCAGGCAACGTGTAAGTGGACTGATGGAGTTCAGTTAGCGAAAAATGCAATGATCCTGGCATGTAAGAAAGATTCTTCACGCTGTCTGTCCAGTGCAGGGCACTGGTCTCAACTATCACCTTAGGCATGCTCACTGCCCTGTCATGGATGGACTTAAACCAGCTGCCTCGGTTGCTCTCGTTTGAATTTACTATAATCCGCAAGCAAGCTACCATTAACTTTGTGCTTCATGTTCTCTACCAGCCTCGTCAATACCTGATCACCAGTATGGGTCTTCGTAAGGTGTTGCTCGGAGATCTGAAAATATCTTAAATTCTTGCAGAAAGTAACTACAGTACAAATAAATGCATTGATGGTGAACTTTAGGCAGCTTTGATTTTCTCACTGATTCTGCAACACTTCGGCGGACATCTGCAGGAACCAGAGCAAGCATTGGAGGTAGGACAAAGCTTATGCTCATCTCTAGCTGACCTTTGAGTCGGCTCCTTGTTCCTCGTCTATCTGGGTAAAGTGCTCCTTTTACACCAAGCGCAAAATGAGACGGCTCAAGAACGCTGTCTAGCCCTTGGAGCTCCCACCGTGTCTATAGAAGAATGGTTCTGGAGTTGTCATAAAGGTGAGGAAAGGAACTAAATCACCCCAAAATTTGTCGAACTTTAATCCTTACAATATCAAGTTCAAGAACTTTAGAAACATCTTGAGGAATTTGTGGCGGATAATCTCTCCCCGTTGATTTGCATCTCAATCTCATGTCTATTACAGGCCAGACGGTCAGGAATAGGAATTGTATGGGCAGCATCTGAATTCTCCACTCATCCTGCATAACAATTAACTTGAGATTTTGGACAGGACAAGAGCATTCAGTCCTGCAAAGAAATATGAAAAAAGAAAAAGAAGTACCGTTTACAAGGTAAACAGTCATGGCATTTGAGATTTGACTAGATTTGTAAAGCAAGCAAACTCAGGAATAGCGTGGTCTTACAGATCTAGCTATAGACCTCTAGTATGCGAAAGATGAAGAAGTCATTCCTCCTTTTCTGTGGCTGCTAGAATCACTTGGATTGATTAGCCAACTCTCAAGCCTCTTATTCAAATAAGATTCACTGGTTACTGCGCTAACAAATTGTCGAACTCATCATGAGCTCTACCTGAAGGTATTTACAGTGTTTATGGTTCTCCCTTTTAAAAAATTCAGGATGACTTTCTGGTCACATTATCATTTGCTTACTTGGGTTGTCAGCTAATGCAGCCATATAGAGTCAACCTTGTGAAACATAGACGGGCCTCTAGATAAACCATAAAGAATAATGATCTCCTGGCAACACGAGAAGGTCAATTGTCTGCCAAGTGTGACTACTGCATCACAGCCTGAGAACAGAGGCTCCAAGCCAACATGTAGTTAACCTAAGGTGACTCGTCTTTGCTGTCACTCACCGTTAGTAATTTACAACTAGTTGTCAAGCATCGGGTTCGAGGTTTCAAGTTTTGCTGGAAAATGTTATGATTGCAATCTGTTTGTGTCCTAATAAGCAGCACTATGAGAAATATAGCCGTCACCTTATAGGCGATGTCAGAAAATTTCACAAACCAAACATCAAGATTCTTCGACGAACACGAGGTACGAGATGTTCTAGACTATGCCCGACATTTTCTTCGTCGTGGAGTTTTGAGAATCACCATGAACACGAAGAGTCTGCTCTGTGGCTACAGCCAGCAATCGCTCAACCAGTACATAGGACTCTGCAGCAGCATGTTTCGCGAGATGCGAGTCCAGCTCATCACAGAGACGAACCGAACGCCAACAGCGTAACACGGGTAGCGCGTCTATAAGGAATTGCGGTGTGAAAAATCAAACAAAGGGTGACTAGGCTACCCATCACTTCTACTCCAGAGGAAGCCCTCATCTTCACCAACTTCGAAACAACCATGAGGGATGTGCAAACGAATCGAAAGGAACAGAGCGGTAAATAATTCAGAGGGCAAAACCTCGTTGAGCTGCTGGCTCCTGCGTTTATCAGGAAAGATGGCTTGGAACACCCTGGGCTTATCCTCCAGATACCGGTCGAACGAAGCCTGCACACACGCGCAACGCAAAGTCACCCACAAAGCAATGACCCCCCAGTAGCCCCCCAGAAGAGAGCGAGAGCGAGAGCGAGAGAGAGAGACAGAGACAGACCCCGGGAGCTTCGGAAAGCGGAATGTCGGTGGCGATCCTGGACGTGTAAGTGGGGGCATCCTTCCCCGCCGTCCCGCGTTGGCGGCTGGCGGCGGGGCACCGCAGGAACCGGCGCTGCTTCGGACGCCCCCACTCGCCCCTCCCGCCGCCCGTCGAGCAAGGGAGCAGCCGCTGCCGACACGGCCCCAAGCAAGCTCCTCCGAGCTCGCTCATTTGCCAGTGTCTCCTTGCTCCTCCTCCTCCTCCTCCCAAGAATCTCTGCCAGGGGAAAGGTCTTCCCCCGGATCAGGTGACAGCTGACGATGGAGAGATAAAGCGAACGTGACTCGAAGCTCCTTTATCGTTGACGTGGTGCACGCGTGGCGCCTCCTCATTGAGCGCGGCTCATCCGTGGGCCCCGCTCTTCTCCATTTCTTGAGTTCTTGGGTCCTTGTGGGGATCTTGTGGCCATGATTTGATGGGGAGAGTGGCTGGTGGATCGTCAACTGCACTCTGCCAAAAAACGGTTCGCGGATTTTGGACCGAACCACACGTGGCTGAAACCTATTGGCTCGAGTTAGCTGTACTTTATCCATATTGGTATGAACCGAAAACATCGTTGAACGCGAGTCGTCGTGGTAACCATTTTGTGCGGCCTCATGATCGTGGATGCTTCGGTTATATTTTGTTTGCTTTAGATCCCCAACCCCCTGTCGGTGCGAACCGTATCGAATCGAAGTACCCAAACATCCTCAGTGAATGCAAAGTTTGACACTTTGATGCATGGACCGTACATTGCTTCACATAATCTAACTTGGAAAGCTATAAACTAAAGTGTCTCGAAAAGAAAACGCTCAAATCCCGATACTTGGCATAATTCTCAATCCCACTTTCCATCCTCTACTTTTAAGGACACCGCTTTCGAGCCTCGAGAAAAAATCTCGCGGCAAAATGACTTGGTTGTTCTCCCCGAGAAGAACTCCAACCCCGTCCTCGACTCACCCCATACAAATCCTAGCTTCCATTTCCTGATCCTCAACCCACCACATGCCCTATAGCTTGCAGCCTCCTCCATCCACCATGACCCACCATCTTCGGACTACGGTCGCCGCCCTGCTTTCAGCCGCCGACGCCTCTCTCTCTCTCTCTCTCTGCTGTGTGCAATGTGCTCCATGGATGACCCACATTGCTGTGGCTTGCGACCTCGATCAAGGATGGCCGGAAAGAGGCCCCCAACCTTGATGGTTCATCATTCATCTAGAACATGAGCACTTTGGAGTGCGTCTTCATCATGTTAAAGCATGTCCTCGACGCCGGTTTGGTTACTTCTAGCTCTATATGCAAAGAAAAAGGATGTGGAAGCCTTGATAATACTTCAGTTTTTGCACGTTCCACTTAATCAATCAACACACACCTTCTTGAATTTTGTGGACTGCAGTCTTTCACGAGCAATAATTTTCATTAAGAACTTAATCATTCGCCTCTCGCTCATAATTTTCCCAATTCTATGATGCCTTAAAATTATTTTAGCGACTTTACGTCGAATCTTCTAATTACATTTCTCAGTGCCTATAAGAAGAAAATGTGGTTCTTAAGCTATGAAAAACATTACGCGCTATACATATACAGCATAAACTTTCGGAGAAAGTAATCACATAAATTAATCCGAAATAAAAACATAGATACAAGATGGAGCATGCATGAACGAAAGCCAAGTCCCCTATGAGAGTTGAAGTGCTCTCGACACGCTTAGATGACGAATTGAGAATGACAGAGACCGAGCAAGAATATTCTTCACACATTAGAGTCTGTAGCATCGCCATGCTGATCATGCGGACTTCACGACTTAGGATGTACACAAATTTTTAACGAGAGAGAATCAAAATCGAACCATCTTTGGTTTAAATGTGTCACCCAAAACCAATGATCCTCAAGCAAACAGTTCTTGGAGAGCCAAAAGGGTTTTGGTGTGTGCTTTCTGTATCTGCATTTTGGAGAGAGAGAGAGAGAGAGAGAGAGAGAGAGAGAGAGAGAGAGAGAGAGAGGCATTAGAAAGTGATGTCATTCGCCAAGTCGTTTTAAATGAATTTGCTTCATACACAAACATGCAAATGGGGTTAGCTGGGCAAGGCCGATTCCATGCATTCCTTGCCCCCTCATTTCATAAACGTTCCTCCTCCTCCCCTTCTCTCAACACATTCCTCATATTCATCTTCTCTGATCTCTCTCTCTCTCTCTCTCTCTCTCTCTCTCTCTCTCTCTCTCTCTCTCTCTGTGTCAGCCGTCATGAAGAGACCGCCATGCTGTGACAAGTTGAACGTGAAGAGAGGCCTTTGGACACCCGAGGAAGACGCGAAGATGCTCGCATACGTGTCAACGCATGGAACCGGCAACTGGACTATGGTTCCTAAGAAAGCTGGTCTTCTTTATGCCTTTTCCAATCTTTTATGAACAAGATCATTGTCCTTCTGAGCTCATATTTCCATGTTTTGATAGAGCTTAGTCTTACTATAGGTGTGCCCGCGCGCGCACATGCAGGGTTAAACAGATGTGGAAAGAGCTGCAGGCTTCGGTGGACTAATTATCTGAGGCCTGACCTTAAGCATGATGGATTTTCCCCTGAAGAAGAAGATCTCATCATCAACCTCCACAAAATCTTTGGGAGCAGGTTTCACTAGTTTGTTCATCATTTCTCTGTCGAATGTAGTTGTTCTTTTGAATGTATAAAGCTTATAGAATGTATCAGGAAAGGAGTTTATCACATATTTTCATTAGATTGAATGATTCAAATCGCTGCTCATTTTCCTGCTAAGACCCCCTCCGAATTTCACGGAGAAAACTCTTCAGTGGATGAGCGGATTAATGCAGACAGAGGATTGTAGTTTTAACTTCATAGATCTTTGAGTTTGGAAAAAACGTTAATGAACTCAAAAGCTGGTGGGGTAAATTTCCTCATCACCCCATCCTTCTGTCACGAAAGGTTTCGATGTGTGTGACTTAATCCCCATGCATGCAACATTCTTATAATTTCTAAGTACTCCTCTCACGGTTTTATTTGTTGCATAATATGGTTTTGTTGCAGATGGTCTCTAATTGCAAAACATCTGCCTGGAAGAACAGACAACGATGTCAAGAACTACTGGAACACCAAGCTCAAGAAGAAGCTCCAAAAGATGGGGATCGATCCATTAACCCACAAGCCTTTCTCTCAGATCTTCTCGGACTTTGAGAACATGAGCAGCCGCCCAAACGCCCGACATCACCAGATCTTGCCCGCACTGTCGTGCTTGACTCAGGTCCCTGCAGGCTCCGATTCTCACTTGGATGTGATCATGAAGCCCGTGATAGAGCAAGTTCATGAGAATTTCACTGCCGAAAATCACCTCTCATGGCCTCAGTACCAGGCGACGAACCAAGAAGTTATGCAGCTGCAACAATATCAATATGTATTGAGCGAGGTGACGTCTTCTTGTTCCTCGTCATCCTCTCCTACTCTAACGCGACTTAACACGCAAGAGTTGGATGGTCCAGCACTTCCTGCTCCCTTTGTTGCCTGGACTGGGGATTCAATTTCGCATCAGCCATTTCCCACTGGCAATGTCTTGCAGAAGCGCAAAGGAGACTTGCAGGATATAGTGTCTTCATCGTCCATCAACTGCACGAGCAATATGGTGAAACAAGCACTCCCCGACACCCCCGTTGGCACAATGGCTTGTGAAAATGAAGCCAAAGGGGGCAAACCCGGCGATTCGTGCGAGGGAGCGCAAGGATTGGAGAGCCATTTCGGAGATGGTTCATCCTCTTGTTTCGGCTCTTTCATGGACGCTATCTTGGCCACGGACAGCAAGATGAGGTCGGAGCTATTTCCAGAATTCTTAGATGGACTTCTAGATTACTGACGAAGCACATCAAGCAGTTTGGTGGTGGTGTAATAGATTAATATGCGTGCATAACAAGATTTTCAAAAAATCCTAGTTATTGTTAGGAAACTCTGGCGAGAAGTTCGGCACTGGTTTGATAATGTTGATTATTACATCCCCGTAGTAAATAACATGTCATGCTTTCCTGTGCTATCAAATTTTCTTTTAAGAGCCAGACCAACTATAGGCAACCCCCTTAGCCTAATTATTTAGCTTATTATAACATGATGGCCGAGGTAGCGAGCCGAAAAAGAGATGCCGCCTTGTGAGTGAAACCCTCTTGGGACCTAGGAGCGAGCATCAGAGAATTGGTATAGCTCGGCCGGAAAGGGCTGGTCTTTGAACCATCCGTAAACTGATTAGGTAGATCACACACCTCAATTTTTGCAAAGGATATTGTAGAGCAAGTTATCAGAGAAACATCGAATCCGATCAAAGCGATCAAGGGGCTCGATGTGCTGCTGCTTAGCGATCAGCATTCTTGAGTACTCATTTGCTTTGAATCTACACAAACAGGGTCAAGCGTTGAACACCCCAGGCACGGGCAAGGCCCAAACGTACGTAAAGAGGAAGCGTTAGGTAAAATAAATCACACAGAATTCTAGAGCCCGGCCTCTTCAAATGGTTTTTTCCTTGGATTGCAAAAAACAAAGACACGGATAGAATCAAAACTCAACGAAACCTCAGAGGGGACACCGACAGTGTTTTACAGATCTTATTGTCACAACTCGAAACCACCTAAACAATGGAAAGTGACATTCAGCAGCCTTCTTGTTCAAAGAGACGAATCATGAAGGAGGACACCCGAATGTCAGTCTGAACAGAATTTACTGCTTCCCTTCGTCTCAGACAAGGGCACTCGCATAAGTTGGATGGTTTGCCTCATGGCTTGAGAGCCAAAGCAAGTCCAACTTTAGCACTCTTATCTATGGACTTGGTGTCAACTTCCCCCGAAATAGTGAAGAGGGATCTCGGTCGCCACTCATGCTGGATAAGAGCACTTACCTTGCCAGCATTGGTCACTCTTGCCTTGACTGATGTCAAAGGATCCAAAGCATGCTGGGTACCGACAGTGATGGTATTTTCATTGCTTGAGAAGCAATGGGTGAACTCGGCACCTACAGCAGTGTTGGTCAAACTATTCACCAGGTGGTAGTAGGACGCAGCCAGAGTGTCGCCCTTGTCATTCCTGTATCATTCGCAACAATGGTGAGAAAATAAAAAACTATAAAATGAAGCATTTCATGCTGACGGGTATTAAAAAGTTGCTTCTACCACATTTAAGTACACTTAGAACCGATAATCAAGAGCTACTTACACAGTCAGCGAAGCAATCAAGTCTGCATTGGCAAAACTCAGACCAGCATTGCACTTGGCAAAGTCACCAGTCTTGGTGTCAAAAGAAACATCACTACCAAGTGCCAGAGCACTAGTTCCAATAACTCCAGAGAAGGTGACAATGGGGTTTGCAGTCAGACCAATGCTAGAGCTGATCCCGGCATGATCGTGCAAATACTGGAGCTCAACCTGGGAGATGGAGAAAGGTAAACATCATTAGGTCAAACATGCAGAGAAGCTACACATAAGGGATTCGACGCTCAGGAACAGAAAAGACAGATAAGCTTACCTTGCCAGACCTTTGATCAGGAACTTTGAAGCTAAAGATAGTCTTCAGTCCAGGGGCAGGCTCATCAACAGTTACGGTTGTGAAGAGCTGGTAGTAATAATAAATGTTCAGAAAAACAAGCAAGTACGGCATGATTTGCCTATTTGCACATTCATTTGGTGATGAGAGCTAGACACTTCAAAGTACTTAGTTAAGAAAATATTGCCATTTGCTCTAACTTATGATTTGTACTATCATAGTAACAATACAGACAGTATAGAAGAAAACAAAAATCAGAAGAAGAAGAAGAGTGAACGCCGGATTCGATTATGAATTTGATTATAGCTTTAGGAAGCTACTCTGTTCTTTGCACAATACAAATATCTAAGAGTAACATTCCCTGAAGTCATACTTTTTTCATCAAGAGAAAACAATGCATAAACTCCCACTCAACAGGGACTACCAGGTTCAATTACCATAAACAGATGCCACTTCCCATTTGGATAAAAATACAATCTCCAGTTGAAACAAGAAGCTGTAGATACAATAGTACTAATGCTCAAACCCAACGCAAGCGTAAAATCCTTAACAGTCCACTTTTGAAGCGGGCAAGGCTTATTCCAGAGAGGAGCAAATAAAAAAAATCTCAGACTCCTATCATTCAATCACTCATTCACACAAGTAGAGATAAAAAGAAAACTCGAAAAAGAAAACCTTACATTGGAACTCGTGTCTACTTTGATGTCAGTGGTGATATTCTTGTTCTTCAGCTGGGTACTAATATCAGCGAGAAACAGCTCACCTTTCTTGGTTCCTGTTGATGTTAGAGTCTGCAGCAGAAAGCAAACGGAAGGTAATGACCAAACAAAAGCAAATGACACACAGAGGACTAATGACCAAACAAAAGCAAATGACACACAGCACAACGACAACTTCAAGACTCAAATCAAGATTCCCCGAAGATCGAGCTCCAATGTCATGTACCAAGAATTCAAACAAATGGAAGGTAGCCCCCTGGCCCCCTGGAACCAATCTCCTCCCCAACGCTAATCATCAAGCACATCTTCTTCGCGCGACACCACACACGAAACAGCGGCATTCAAATGAAACAACCCAAGTCCACGCGAAGCAAGTTCCGCCAGTCAATAAGCAACCGCCCACCCAATGTTCGTTCAATTGACCTCGAAGCGGTCCAACACTAATGCCGAATGAAATGAACAAGAACCCAACAACCCCGCCAATCTAACGATAAATGCACTTCCGGGAAAACGCGAAAGCACCGGCAGCGAAGCCGAAATGGGAAAAGCGAGAACACCCACCACTCCGGTCGGCGAGTACGTGGTGACGGTGAACTTGTGGTCGCTCTGGTAGTCCTTGTAGAGAAGATCTGCGCGAAACCACACCGCCAAAACACGTCAGACAAAGAAACTTAGCACGGCGACGCGCGATTCGCGACATCAAAGGACGGAGGGGGGAAAAAACCCCTCCGCGCCAGTGGGACACGGACCTCTGGCCTTCTTGCCGATGTCGGAATAGAGACCGGGACCCTTGCCCATGGCGGAGGAGACGGGAGGATGCTCGGCGGAGCACGGCGCGAGGTGTCGAAGCTTCGGAGCGAGCGGGAGGGAAAATTGCAGAAGAACGAGAGGAGGAGGGACGACGACGACGATGACGACCAAGCTATTTTGGGGGAAAAAATCCAGAAGAGCAAACCCTAATTTTTTCTTCGAACATTTTTATTTTTTTTTTTCATTTTTACTTTTTTTTTTCTTGGCCGAAAAGGAAAGCTAAAGCATAAAACCATTCCGAGATTCCGTGAAATAAATAAGGATTTCTTTTTTTGTTTGGGTCGAAAAATAAATAAAGATTTCAACGGACGAAATAATAATGCACCGGCTAACGACGAACAAAAAAAGAAAATAGTTCCGGAGGCTCATTTAGTTCGTGAAAAATCAATGATTCGAAAAATATTTTTTCATAAAAAGATGATCATTTATATCACCTGCAAAAATGAATGCGAGAAAAAATATTTTTTTTATCCGCAAAAAATTTGAGATATATATTATTATAGATAATGAAAATATTTCTCGTTAACTAATTATTTCAATCTATGCAATAAGTCGGTTTTTTAGGTAAATGTTTCTAAATTATCCATTTTTCGTGAATCACACTGAGCCTATGACTGTTTTTATTGTTGGGGGCTCCGGCAACATGCGAATTCAAGATCAGATTAATGAGAAAAAAATGTAATGAGCATATATCTATTTATAGGACTCATGTAATTAGTAGTTTGAATAATAGTGATTTACATGATTTATAGGTTGTGTATAATTTCTCGTATTGACATGAAAATGGTCATTGACGAAATACCTTTCACAAAAGTTTTGATTTTTGGTTTTTTTGAGCAAAATGGTCCTGTGGCGATTCGGACAGGAAACAATTGATATGTGATAAACTACAAATGTGAACTAAATTAAAAGAATAAGGAATAAAGAATTGTAAACACGAACGAAGAATCGTTAATTTTTTTTGCTAGAAAATAATCGATAAATTGAATTGCAAAAAATTCAATAAGTTTTGTTGATTACGAATCCTTTACAATTGATTCTGCTATGCTTATATAGCCTTGCACAAAGTGTAACCGTCAACAAGTGGTCATCTTCTAAATCGCAAACTTCAATTACCTTCGAGATTCTTGGCTCTACGCTCACAATCTCTGTGTTTAGTCATCCGAATTTGGATTTGCATAGAATAGGATAAGATTCGATTAAAAATCCTCCAAATTAAAGAAAATTCTATCAAATATTTGGCACAATCCAAGATAGGATGAAAATCTTTAAAAATCTCATTTACTTAGCATAATCACCCATGATATCTAGATTTCACCACTTGAGCTCCCTCACCAGCATCTCAAATCTGTTCTCGCTAGCTCCTTCACCACCAGTTTTGCCAAATCTATCGCCACCTCCACCTTCACACTATAATCCTCACTCAGCTTCACCATATCAAAGGTGATTTGGACACCGGCAAAGACGAGCCTCGGGTCACCAAAGGTGTTGCAAAGCAATCGGGGAGGTAGGGGCTACAGCGATTTGAAAAGGTAGCAATGACTAATGAAGGGTGGCAATGGGGTGATGGACGTCGCGTGTGAAACTCAGGTGCCACTTGACTTGAAGCCGATGATATCTGGTAGTGAGGGATAGAGAGGAGGTGGACAGAACTCCACCAGTGGATGGGCAATAGAGCAGCAAGTAATGAGGGTGGAGACGCACTTATGGTGGACGATGAGATCCTCAGATCGCACTTATAAAAGGATTCGAGCTCTTTGATGGTGATAACCATGTGACATATAACTTCTCATTGTCAAAGCACAATCGACTCGACGGCAATGACGATCAATGGTGGTCAAAGGCAAGGACAATGGCACGATGGTCGAAAGTGACAATGATTGACCATCACTCCATCATTGGAAGAAAATGGTTAAGTTATTTTAAGTTTTTTTATCCAATCTGAGTTTATCCCTTACCCTCGCGGGGATATTTTATCTAGCATTTTATCAAAGTATATCCGATCAAGAGGACATTGCTAAACACCAAATACGATATTTTATTGTCCTATTTAGACTCATATCCCGAATACAAAAAGTACTACCGTGAGTAGTCATAATCTTCAAGATTTCTCGATTTAGCAAAAAAAAAATCTTCAAGATTTCTCTCAATTTGACTTTCTCTTGACGTGGTTGACCATTCGTCGATGTATGTACTGCTCGGCATCGATTTTACACTGGGCCATTTGTGACCAGGTCACTTCACTATCTTGACGATAATTCAATCCCAACAGAATGCAAGAATAAAATCTCGATATGCCATTAATTGGTCCCTATCAGAACTTGCAGGAGTCGAACTAGGATCTGGTTGGAGCTTGTGTAACCCTAGTCGCCTGCCTCGCTTGGACCGAGCCCCGACAAAGTGGACAGTGCTGGTCTCTCGAGAGCCACTCTTTGATGCAACTTTTATGGTACTCGTGATTACACGTCTTGATCACCCAACAGTCCTCTCCTTCCTCGAAACTCCCGAGGCAAATCACGCACTCGTCACTATTGAACTCCTTTGCATCACCACGATACACCACGACCTCCACAGGCGAGGCCGTCACTTCAACCTGTTGTCGTGGCTGCTCGATGTCGTGATCAAATCTAGCCCGATTCGCTCGACTGCGGAGCCAGCGACGGCAATACGCATAGCTCACCGCGACAAAGAGGAGAATGATGTCAGCACATGCTAGCGACATCGCATACAAGGCCAAGGGTGCAAAGTTGACAGAACCCGCGGCGTAGTGAGGAAGTAGAGGTGATGGTGGAACCGAGGGAGAGGGCGGCCGAGTGGCCGATGGAGAGGGAGGCATGATGTGCTTATTTCTTCTTTGAATTGGAAGATAACCGGTGTGCGCTTTTAAGCTCCAAATCAATATGAGATTCTATAGCTTGAGAATGGTGGAAGGATGTTGGGTTTCTACTCCTTGTTTTGGTCCTTTTGGGAAACTAAGATCAAGTTAGATTAGTACATGAACATGTGATGAGATTTCTGAATCGGTGGCAATGGGACGGTAACATTCCCATTACAAGAAATGCTAAAATAGGCATATAAAATCTCTCTCTCTCTCTCTCTCTATATATATATATGAATAATAACCCTGTAAATATATTTAAGTAATATATATACGGCTGTAATTTCAATGCGTCATTAAATTACACCAATCTTTTAATAGATACTGAATTTGTTTTGAATCTTCAAATCACACGTTGTTTTCCTTTATTAGTTTTTCCTCTTTTGGGCACATATCCATGTGTGTCTGATTTGATCATGTCCTTAAAAAGCCCTTGATGTCTCTCATTCAGATTTTCGGGGTTGCAAAGCTATCAAGGGGATACTGCCAACTAAGGAGGTAGGAAAAATGTATCGCTAGCAAGAGGGGATCCCTGGATAGATCGGTCGCGGGGTCGTTAAATAAGGCGTTGTAACTCAAGGAGGTGAAAACACCCTATTATAATGAGGTAAACCTGACCAAAACACCAATAATCCAAAGCAGCCGCCATAAGGTAAACTTATGATGTACAAGTCAAATCACAAGTTGTTTTCCTTTATTAGTTTTTCCTCTTTTGGGCACATATTCATATGTGCGCATAAGTGTCCATTACATCCTAAAGAATGATGTATCTTTCCCGATACGATACTAAATGTAAAAGGAAAATATTGGCGTGCCATTAATTGGATCATAGCGTAAATTAAGAAAAGTCGAACTAGGAATTGGCAGGAGTCGGTGTGACCCTAGCTGCCCACCCCACTTGGATTGAGCCTCGACAAAGCGGGCAGCACCTGTCTCTCGAGACCCATTCCATGACGCAACTTTCATGGTACCCGTGGTCACACGTCTTGAGCACGCAACACTCCTCTCCTTTCTTGAAACTCCCGAGGCAAATTGCGCACTCTTCAATATTGAACTTCCTCGAATCGCCACTAGGCACTGCGACCACAGCCAGTGGGGTTGCCGCTCCGACCTGTTGTCGCGGGCGCTCGATGTTGTGATCAAAGCGAGCCCAATTTTGCGCGATCGCGACCTCAATACCAATAGACGTAGCCCACTACAACGAGGAGGATCATGACGTCGTCGCATGCTAGCCAAGATCGTGTGCGAGGGTGCAAAAGAATGCTAAAAGAGGCATGTCAAATCCCGCTGTTATGTATAGTAAATCCGAACTCAATCTCTGGTGTGGCTAACTATAACCGAAAGGGTGAATAGGAGGTGGGTTCATACTAGCATAACAAAATGCGCGGAATAAGACAAGTTAAAGTTTAATAGATGCAAGATGTGTGTTGATAGATGCAGGAATAAACTGACAATATCAAGTGCACCGTGCTTCCATCAAATATAAACGGATTAACTAAAGGGATTAGAGATGATGCATGCAAAGTCTTTAGGCTACGTTTGGTCGACCGGATAAAAGTCGGGATAGGATATATTTTATTCTATTTTGTATTTGGTAGTGGTTTGGGATAGGATAAGGTTGGATATAGACCGGATAAAAAAATCCGAAAGGGGGATGGGATAGGTCCGGATATAATTTTTAATGCCTATTTTTCCAGAAACGCTACACTCCACTCGCTATTATCTTCATCCTCACACCTTGTGCGCTTTCACTAAAAAAACTTTCTTGGCTTTTTTTCCTTCACTAACTCCTCCGGACCCGTGAATATCAAAAAATAAAAATAAAAATTATCCTATCCTACTTTAAATCCGTAGTCCACAAAACAATGGACAGGATATGAAAAAATCTCAAGATTTCTTATCATATCTTATCCATACCTGTCCTGTTTAGAAATCCGGACGATCAAACGCAGCCCTAATGCTTTGGCTCACAACTAAGCTCGGACTAATAGTAGGTACGGCTTCTTCTCGAAATTGACATATCATACTATCAAACCTCTAGCATCCTTACAACACTACACTCCGATTAGGTACTCTCACTAGAGCAAATAACAAGACGAATTTCTAACCCACTACGTAGGGTACAATTCCCTAAAAAAACTCAAACTTTAAATGTAATATCAATTCTTTCATTAACCTTATTTTCTTTTTGAAAAAAAACCCCAAAGTTTTAGGTCTAGTCCAAATCTATCCCGAACCTTTATATGTTTAGGAAAAAAATTTCAAATTTTAGGTCCAGTTATAAATTTATCCCGAACTTCTTCTTTTTTTTTGTTTAAGAGAAAAATCATAAATTTTTACTCTAATTCCAAATCTATCCCCTCCCATTAGCGCTTTGTCCAAAAATCGCCGTTAGCCGTCCCTAATTTTCATATCCAAGAATGGTTTCATTTTAGAGTTAATTTTCCGTATCGTCTTGATGTGAAAATGCCACATTAAGTTGGGACTTGACCACTGTGATAAATTTGAGAATAGATTGAAACTTGGTGACTTTTTTAGACAAAATAAAATTCGGGCTAGATTTGAGAGTCGACCTAAAATTTATGATATTTTTTTCCGTGACAAAAAAAAAGTGACATCGTGATATTCCTCATAGAAACTCTGCATTACCGGCGAGAAAACCTGCAGTCAGTCCACCGCGCATATTCATTTTTAATTAGCATGTTGTACTTATTTTTTACTTTGACATAAATAAAATATAAGCAATTTTATAAATAAAAAATGGCGATTATTTGTTCAACTATGCTCGTAGAGCTCAAACAGGATCGCACGTAGAAAGCGAGAAATCAAAATAACAAAGCCAAACAGTACGATGCAATTGGATCAGTACTTTAATTCTCTAATCGAAAGGGGTTTCTCGTCCTACCTTTGTCTCGTCTTATTCACAATCCGTGTCCGAGCAGCTAAATGCAGTTTTATTTTACCCGGTTGCAATCCGTTATTCCGACAACCAAACGCAGATTTACCTTGTACCCATCCCACTCCCGTGTCCGGACAACCGATTCGCGGACTCGGTAACGGGGCATGGTCCCGAACGGCGAGCGTTATCCCACGATAAGCGTGGATATCCCGCGTTGTCGGTCATGGTATCATCATCGAAAGGTCAAATCAAATCCATCAACAAAACAAGCGTTGCCGACACCATTCGCTCCCGCTCACCACCACCGCCGCCCCGAAAATCTCGCCCGTCCCTTGAATCGACAGCGTCGGCCATTCCTTCGTCAACCCACCCCACCATAAATACTCTTCGAAACGCACCTTCTCGATCCCCACGCATTTTCGCAAACGCCTTCTCTCCATATCTCTCGCTCTCGATCTGCAGAAGAAGAAGAAGAAGAAGGAGGAGGAAGAAGAAGGAGCCGGCGACCATGCCGTACTACCACCGCAGCGAGGAGGACGACGTCGAGTTCGACGAGTTCGACCCCACCCCTTTCGGCGGCGGCTACGACATCACCCTCACCTACGGCCGCCCACTCGAGCCCTCCGAGGAGATCTGCTACCCCTCCACCTCCTCCTCCGGCGGCCTCGACGACGACTACGACCGCCCCCACTTCGCCTCCTCCCACGACGAGCCCTGCGCCTACGCCGAGGACGCCCTCCGGACCGAGTACAGCAGCTACGCCCGCCCCAAGCCCCGCCCCGGCGGCCCCCCCTTTGGCGGCCCCCCTCCTCCCCAGCCGGGCTTCGGCGGTCCCGCCGGCATGGACAGGCCCGGATTCGGCGGGCCCGGCGGTCCCGGCCCGGATTTCGGACCTGGGTATGGCGGGATGCCGGAGGAGCCCGGCTCCGGGTATGGCCGCAAGCCTGATTATGAGAGGCCCGGATCCGAGTACGGTCGCCGTCCGGAGACTGAGCACGGTTCCGGGTACGGAGGATCCTCCGAGTACGAGAAGCCTAGCTCGGAGTACGGATCGGGGCGCCGTCCCGGATCTGAGTATGGATCCGGGTATGGCGGCCAGACCGAGTACGAAAAGCCCAGCTCGGAGTACGGATCCGGATATGGCGGCCGGACCGAGTACGAGAAGCCGAGCTCGGAGTACGGATCCGGATATGGCGGCCGGACCGAGTACGAGAAGCCGAGCTCGGAGTACGGATCCGGATATGGCGGCCGGACCGAGTACGAGAAGCCGAGCTCGGAGTACGGATCCGGATATGGCGGCCGGACCGAGTATGAGAAGCCGAGCTCGGAGTACGGATCCGGATATGGTGGGAGGACCGAGTATGAGAAGCCGAGTTCGGAGTACGGATCTGGATATGGCGGGAGGACCGAGTACGAGAAGCCAAGCTCGGAGTATGGATCCGGATACGGCGGTCGGACTGAGTACGAGAAGCCGACCGCGGAATATGGATCTGGGTATGGTGGCCGGACTGAGTACGAGAAGCCTAGCACTGAGTATGGATCCGGATATGGTGGAAGGACTGAGTATGAATCTGGCGGGTCCGAATACCGATCTGGGTATGGTCGCAAGCCCGGCTATGGTGAGCAGGAAGGTGGTGAATTTGGGTATGGGGGGAGGCCACAGGGGACCGAGTTCGAGAGGCCGAGCTACGGCGGCGATGATGAGCCTCGGAGAAGGCCGAGCTACGGCGGTGATGATGAGCCTCCGAGAAGGCCGACTTACGAGACCCAGGAAGGGGAAGGGTTCCAGAGGCCGAGCTATGGGCGGTCCGAGGAGGAAGAGGGTTATGGGAGGCCGAGGTATGGGAGGAACGATGATGATGAGGATGAGGACAAGCCCAAGAGGTATGGGTATGGCGAAGAGGAGGGCTATGGCCGCAAGAAATATGTAAGTTCCATCGTTTCTGTTTTTCTTGGTACACAGGATGACACTCTTGTGATGTTGTTAGGATCATTGGTTGCATAGTCCTGCCACTGTTCTATGGGATTTGGTACTCCTTGTTTGTTTTCGTTTCAATGCGATGGATTAATTATACTATTGCTATGTCTGCTATGGATAATCTGGTTAGTTACATATGCTACCCTTCTCTGAGATCTGGTGCTCATTGCTGTTGTTGATCTTTTTAGTTTAAGTGATTTCTTGGCACGAGTATTGAACCATTGGTTGAACCTAAGTTAGAAGGGATTGAATTGGTCGTTTAACAGCACCGGCATCTACTTTTGAAGGTCTGATCTAAGTTGTAGTCCTGGCCCCTGAGGTTACCTGAAGTAATGCTAGGATGCTGATGCACCAATTGCTCGACAGCTAGACAGCTGTGGTTTGAGCAATGGATTTTCCTCTGAAGTTGCCGAGAGAGCGGCACCTTATAGTGAGATCAGTGTTGCTGGAAAATTCCCTTTATCTATAATAAAGAGTGAAGACAATTTTGTGGTTAATCATTCCACATAAGTAGGAATACAAGCTCTTGTTTTCGTTGAACACTAGGGTCAGGTAAGTGAATCATGTTCCTTATAGGAGAGGCCCTAATATAGGCTTGTGGATTGTCATTGATTTTATCCAGCCAATTGGCGGAGGGAGGAAAAGGTGAGGCATTGGCCACTGAACTCCTTAGGTTACACTCCTTAATATATTTGCATCTCAAGCTTCTGTAAATTGATAAGACCAGGCTAGTGAGTCATGTTCCTTAGGTGAGAGGCGATAAGTTAGTTTCACTGACTTTCTTTGAGACTGTAATCACAGTGTGGAAGGGAAGAGAAAGACGAGCATTCACTGAACAACTCCTTAGAGTATATTTGAGTCTCAAGCTTCAGTAATTTCTAGTTAATGAAAATATACACGCAGATGAAAATAACTAAAAGTACAGAAGAAATATTCGACCCTCAATTTTTACCAAATGCAACTCGTTCCCCTATTGTCTTTACTGGGAAAATTAAACCCTTGGAACTTCTGTTCTCAGTCAATTGGATCCCTAAGTTCATGGAGCCGTTCAGCTCTACCGGAACTTGATGATGCTTATTTGCTAGAAGTGAGTACTAGGTCACAGTCTTGCTGTAAACTGAATTGAGGATTTAATTATCACACGTAATGAAGAGGGAGGCATGCATTGATTCACATGGCTGGAACCGTGACTTTGTTTTGGTTCCTACACTGCTTGATCACTTGTGTGACTATTTCAGGTTAAAACTTGATTGTATGCCTTTAACAATAGATTAACTCTATTTTGCCTTTTGTTTTCATTTCAATCTCAACAGAAATGTTTCTTCCTCTTTCTACTCATTCTTTCTTCACTGTTTGACCCGTCTCATTCTTATTGGATTAATATTATAGTCTTGACTGTGCCCATGGTATAGATTAAGTTCTTGTTCGGACTGAAGTATATTTGGAATGTGTCGAATGCAGTTTTTAATGGCATTTTCGCTGTTAAAACACCATACTTCAACCCAAGTTGGTAAAACATGAGATACTCAGATGTTTGCCTCGTTCATATTCTATAGGAACGTAAGCTACTTATGTTTAAGTTTCATCCCCCCTTGCACCTCATGTTGATATGCTGAGCTAATCATATATCGCAGGGAAATGATGGCTCTGGTGATGATGAGGACGAGGAGAAGAAGCATCACCGCTCCAAGCACCACCACCACAAGCACTATGACGATGACGAGTGATCGAATCCTCGGTCACCTCTGGTGGGAACCCATGCTATATTAAGGTTTCCGGTATTGCTATGTGTCTGTTGCGTCTGTCGTCTGCTTGAGTTCGTGACATACATCTGTGTTGTGTGTCTTTTGCGTGTCTATCAAATAAATGCCCAAACATTTCGGGTGCTTGAGGTTATATGATATGATATGGTATGATATGATCGTGGCGTGGGGTTGATAGTTCCTCATGTTCCTCAGACATTAACGAGTGCTTGTTCTGATGTTTTACTTGGCTACTTTTGATCGCTTCGGTATATTATCAGAAAGCATCGGCGGTATTGGCGGATGTTTGAATGAATATAAGCACCCGCCTCCAACTCGGGCGACCCAGTGCAAGATACTTCGATGCAATTTCGATCGCGGCACACGCCAGGTTTACATCTTTTTATAGTGAGATGAAGTTGGCCTGCATCGTGCGAAGGCCATTGGTGTACGATGATTCTTGTCTGATTTGATGTCTAGTGTCTTAATCTAATTACCTAATGCGGTGATGTCGAAGTGGGTACGCATCCGTGTCAATGGTGTCGTGTAGGAGCGCAAGCATGCAATGAGAAAGGGGGTGTGGCGGAGGGATAGGGAACTTATAAGATTCAACGGATTTAACGGTTTCTCGATTTTGACCAATATAGATTATATATATAATACACACTTATTAAATAATTTCTATGTCCAGTGTGATGACACGTGCTTACAAGCGTGTAATAGCTGTGTTCTCTTTTGCGAACGGTTCCAATTAAAACGAATTTGCTGATGGATAGTAACATCAAAAGTATATTTTGGTGCAATAATACGGCCGCGAAATCAGCATCGTCTCGCAGCTGAATTTCTTCGTGATCACTTGAGAGATGTCCATGCATAGGGCGGACCGATAAGTTACTTTTTGAAAAATCAAATGAAATGCTCAGTTCTAAAAAGTTTGATATTTATAAAATCAGATTTTACCTATATATTTTTTTTGGTCAGAATTTTACCTATATTTGACCTCAATGGGTAGACTGATAAGCAAATCGATCAATCGGGTCGGGTCTACGGTTATACCGAAATTGATCTATTTAATCCGTTTAGATCTATTTTCATGAAATACAAATTTAGTGACTCATACACGATCCGACCCGACTCAGTTGCTAAAACATTTCAATTTTTAATCCAGCTTAAAAAAACTCATATCCAGATTGAGATGAGAGCACGAAATAAGTGAGTGCAAATTTGAGTGATGGCAAGGAATAATGAAGAGAGTCGTAGAGGTAAGTTGAGTTTAAATAAGTTGTGAATCCATTTAACATCCATATTATTTTAGATTTTACTATTCCAAACCCACTCATTATCCATTTACTGAATATAACTGACTCATATAACAACTTATCCTATCAAATATGAGTTAACAAATGAATTTACAACTTTTGACCAAAAAACCAAAGATTTTACAACTCATTTTGACAAATCTACTAATAAGATTATTGTGTAATTGGCATTTAGTTAAACGTATCCGCCACTGTATATGTTAATCCGCTGCTCGAATTCTTATATTTGACATTTGTTCTCCATCTATATTGCCTGATTGATACTCTAGATGACACCAACCTCAATCTCTAAGTGATAAAATTTCCATATGGTTTTTCAAATATTTCACCAAGTAATATAAACTTACAACCATATATTTCCAACATTAAGTTCTAAACCTTTCTACTATCAATGCACATCGATGCATCCTCAAACTTATTGTAGGGGACTTAGATCTTATATTTGAAGATCAATCATCACAAAAAGCTTACCAGAAATTAAAGTTAAAAAAAAACTTACGATTCACCATGTGCGTGCAATAAAGCCAAAGGAATTGAATTCGGGATATAAAACTTGACTAATTCAAGCCTCTCGACATCTGCAAAAAGACTGTCTTGGGCAAAAAAGAAATCTGGAAAAACTGAAACCTGACTTTCCCGGGCACAAGTTTATCTCTATATCAAAGATTGTAAGAGCTATCCAAATTCTACCTAAAACATGGCTAGTTAATACTAGATTTCTCATGGTGCCACCACGATCTGCCCGGCAACTTGGTCGAGATCACGTTGACCGCTTGATGTAATTCTCCTTCCACTGCACAAACAAAAAATTCAGCAGAAGTTAAAGATGGCACCCTCGTGAAATATTCATGCCATGAAAGATGCGGAATACGAAACCACACTAATGGTTCAAGAGATGAGCATTGCGCGTTCCAGCTCGTCCCCAGCAAAGTTTAATCCAGTAAAACCGACATATACCAGCATTTGATCCAATCATTTGCCATTTGCCATAAATGAGCTAACCAGCTAAAAATCTGGGTACTCACCCCCTTGGATCAACATCGACGATGTTCATATTCTGCAACTGTTGAAGAATATGGCGGGCAACAGAACCACTGCTCTTGCCGAAATGGGGTGGCCGACTTCCATTCCTTTTGCTCCCCCCATAAATTCTGCGAAAAGCACCTACGCCGAGCCCTCCTCTCAGGTATATCTTCCTCGCCATTGAGGCTGCAAATAATTTTTTAACTTCGGTTTGAACAGATTTTTCAAGAAGAACACTAAGTTTAATATAGCACAAGTAGAGAACTACTCGTACCAGCTCTGATGTAATACCAGTCGGGATCATAGGGAGCAAGCTCTTTGAACGTGGCAGTCTTCACAATGTCGGTCCAGTGAGGTAATTCAATCTGTTCAGAGACATCAAAGAATCTTATTAAGTACTAGGACAGAAACAAACCCTCTTGCAAGGAGCATAAACATATATCTTAACTGAAGCGGATCTCATTGCTAAATTAACTTCTCCAAAGCACTCGAGGTGCTTCTCTGATTTTACAAAAAAAATTAGACATTAAATTTCATTAAATTTTCAAAAAGGAAAACTGATGCTCAGCGAAAACATCGATAGCAGAGTTCCACTGGCAAGAAGCATAACCAGTATTCGAAACCTGCTTAAGTGCAGAGCTTCAAATCCAAACTACCAAAACGTAAGTACTCTCAACCTAAGACATAAAATCCTATCCCAGCAGCACACCATCCCACAACACACAAGTATCAACCGAGACATCGTCCATCTTTTTAAAGTGACCATTTTTATTGCATTGCGAAAGCAACGCAATGTCACTCCACGGACCCTTCTCGGCCACCGATCGACGGCATTTTTGCCTCACAGACATTCACTCAATCCGAAGTAGACGCAAAAATTCAAACCTCACAACCTAGTGCAACTCCGAAAACTATTGCAAACAAGAAGAACCCGGACCATCAGCAGAAGAACCTCCCCCGATCCTCCAATCCATTCGACACACCAAGGCAATCCCAATCAATGAAGAACAAATTCAGCCTCGACAACATTCCTCCCGCGACCAAAGAGAGAATCGCGCGGACAAACACAGTTTCCAGCTCGCGCGTGGGCTTTTACCTTGCCGGATCGCTTGAGGTGAGCCGCGTAGGCACTGACGAACTCGTGCGGCGACACGTCCTTCACGGTCCTCGCGGCCGCCATGGTCGAATCGGTGCGCCGAGAGCCAAAGACCTCCGTTTCCAGCGACGGCAGCAGCGGAGGAGCTTCGGAGATGGTGCTGTTCATATACGATTAGGGTTTTGCGGACGAAAGAAGAAGATGGTGATCGAAGGGTGGGCCGAGAACGGATTTGGGCCGGGCCTGAGAGGTCTTCATTGGACTGGGCTTTTAGTTGGGCCGGCCCACTGGGGACAACAATGAATGCAGTATCTTTGAAGGATCACCAAGAAGAGATGATCAAAAACTGTCTCATTGGAAAACACTTTATAAAAAAAAATATTCTCTAAAAACGATTACTTATAATGCTTACAAAAATGAATGAACAGAAAATATATTTATCGTTCACGAAGATGTCTAAACGTAAATTGTTGTTGATGCAGACATTTTCCATTCGCTAATTATTTCGAGCGATCGTTTTTAGAAAAAAAATAATTTCAATTCGTTCATTTCCCGCAAAAACAGACGTAGCCTAATTATTGATTTTCGATGACCCGTGTTCCGGATCTTAAGAAACATGAGGCCTTGCTAAGATCCTCTCGGATCAGCAACTCCTTGCGATGGATGGTTTGCTGTGGTAGGGCTGACATCGGAGCGCATTCGCCAAATATCCGTTACAAAGGGGTCTTTGTGTATTGCATTATGTCAAAAGAACCCGTGTCGATCAAAGCCGTCTTCTTTGGCCGTGGTGTTTTGGGTAAAAATCCTTTGGTACATTTTCTTTTTTTGCTTCGATTAGGTTCACATTCACGTGAAAAATAATATCTCTCGTGGATGGCAAAATACATGTATTTTTCAAGTGAATATTTTTCTTGGTATTGTGGGAATAATAGAGGACTAAAGGCCTAAGTTTTTGGTCAATAATTGCCCTCCATGATACCAAAAGGTGGGAGAGGGTTGGAATGAGATGGACCATTTTCCATGTGGAGGTGAAGACCACTCCACGAGGGCTGTGGCAGTGTGTGGTACCACATAAAAGGAAAACCAGAGGGTACTCTTCATGTCCTAGCCACTTTCCTCTCCTCCCTTTTTCTAATTCTCTCCTTTTAATGTTACCTTAAGCCAGCCGACTTCAATTTTAAAGACGAAAACATGAAAAAAGAACCCTCGAGAAATCAACGAAATGGTCGAGATACAAGTATCTGATTAGGACGCAGTAAGTTTCGAGCTGTCTCTCGCTTCCGTCCGAATCGTAAGTAACATGCATCAAGCCCCCTCGTAGATGGTCGGGTCTTAGATTTTTTATCTTTTCAAATGGGATTGTAATTCTTTAGTGGCGGTGTTTTTGGCCTACGTATATGCTAGAAAAAGAGAGGAGAGAAGACATACGACATGTGCTTATCAATGGCGAAAGCGTCCAAAGGGCTACATTCAAGCGGTGCACGCCAGACGAAACAGGGGCGGGCCAGGGGAGGTTCAGCCCCAACAACAGAAAGGGTCAGCAGCACACATTGTTTGATCGACTGGACGTATCTGCCGACCGGAAAACAAAAGGAATAAAGCGCGAAGCTGCTTCACATGACTGTTCAATTCTTTTGATCATCGCTCCACTCATCATGATCATCAGCCCCCCTTCTCAAGCACCTTCTCTAATCAGACTCTGGGGCTGCTGTAAAAGAAAAACAGAAAAACTTCGAAACGTCACATCTGATGAGTGAGAATGGCCATCATCTTGTCGCTCACTCCCCTTGTTCTGCATGTTCACCTCTTCATCTTCGGCGACCGCATGTCGACACATTTTCACCCATGCAGCTCTATTCCATTCTTGGGCGAACGCGTCGCGGAGACTAAGCCGATGATCAGTTCTTGATGAAGCAAGTGTCTCCGCAGAAACTGCGGCTCAGTTTATTATAAAAGACAGTCTATATCATTCGCCATCGAATCACATGCTTTTTTTGTGTGGTGCTTGGCGCACATGCCGGAATTAAGGAGATTGCTTGGACGTCCATATCCCTAGAGACATGTGCGCATCCAAATTTTAAGCCCGCATTTAGATCAAGAAAGGAAAAGGGGGGGAGGTTTTTCTTTAAAGAATGATATATATTTGAGCTGCCACAAGGAGTTGCATGCAGGGAATGTGCTGAACATGCTGTGTACAATTCATGCGGTTGCACTCTCCCCATGCTCACATGCCACATCTCTCTCTCTCTCTCCCTTTGCTACCCTCCAAACTCCATAATCTCTCTCTCTCCATGTGCTCTTCCCATGTGCACGTTCTCTCTCTCTCTCACTGGTCCTCTTGGCTGGCCCTTTTGAGGAAGCCACGCCCCCCCTTCTACCAAAAAGAAAGAAAAGTTTCATATTTCTTTCCCACTAGAACCCTAGCTCTCCCTCTTTCATTTACACGACTGCCCTTCTCCATCACAACCTATATCTGGATTGCCATGCGTGTGTTGGGTGCATGGAGCGTGAGCTTTATCATGATATTACATTCGATTGGGAGTGGGACAGAGCTTTTTGTCTTTTAACGCAGCGTTCCGTGAGTAATTCAAACAAAACCTTACTTAAAAAAATATCCCGAAATTCAATATTGATGATAATATTCTGTGTTTCAAAAAGAACCCTAAAACAAGCTTATATATTCATACACCAAACTCTACTAGGACTATAAAGCATAAAATATCAAAATTATAAAACTGCCCTTAAAATTAAAACCCATAAAAAATATTAAAATACTAGGAAAAACTCATGTAAACAATCCCGAATCGCTAAAATCCATCGTTAGTCATGGCCGTAAGCAGCGAGTCGTGTTCAAACCGCCGGTTCGCTTCAAACGATCGAATTTGAGCCTGATCCAATGTCGTCAACCGGGTCTGCCGGTTCTAGTCGCATCACCGTTTCGTCTACCGTTTGGACTTCTGCCTATCCAATCGGCCCAGAAACGCACCACTAATAGATTTTGCATCATTCTTCTTCACTTGAAAAGAACTCGTCCTCGAGTTAAAATCAGGATTTGGATATAATGGCTCTATGGACTCATGAAACGGTGATAAATTAGCAACATTGAAAGTGTTAGATATGCCCATACTATGTGGAAGGTTTATAACAAAAGCATTATCATTGATCTTCTTGCGGACAGTGTAAGGCCCATAATTATTTTGTTGCAATTTGCTATAAGATCCAGCTGGTAATTGCTCTTTACGAAGAAAAATCATAACCTGATCACCTACCGCAAACACTTGCTTATGTCTGTGCTTATCTGCTGCAGCTTTATACTTATGATTAGCTTCCTCTAGCTTCTGTTGGACTTCATGATGCACTTTCACAATCTGTTTAGCCATATGATCTGCTGCTACACTCTTATCTGCTTGCTTAGACAACCGTACTAAATCCAGAGTATGCTGAGGCGCCTTTGTATAAACAACAGAAAAAGGTGACGTGCCAATAGAACTATGAACTGCATTATTATAAGCAAACTCTGCTTATGATAAAGCAACATCCCACTACTTCGGCTTATCTCCACAAATGCGTTGAATCAAGTTTCCCAGAGTTCTATTAACCACCTTTGTATGCCTATCAGTCTGCAGATGAACTGTGCTACTGAAATTAAAAAATGAATCAAACAATTTTCACAAAGTCCGCAAAAAATGCCCTAGAAATTTGCCGTCCCTATCAGAGGTAATAGACTTAGGAACACCATGCAAACGAACTACCTTCTTAAAGAATAACTTGACCACATTTACTGCATTAGAAGTCTTTCTACAAGGAATGAAGTGCGCAATCTTGGAAAATCTGTCTACTACAACAAAAACAGAATCCACACCTCTTTGTGTTCGTGGCAAACCAAGCACAAAATCCATGGACAGATCTTTCCATATATTGTCAAGAACAGGTAATGGCATATGCAGCCCTGTATTCTTATATTTCTCCTTAGCAGTCTGGCACACATAACACTTTTGTATGTATCTGCTGACATCTCTACGCAACTGGGGCCAGTAAAATTGCTTTAGGATTGCGACAATAGTTTTATCACGACCCAGGTGTGCAGCTAATCCACCATAATGTAAATCATGAATTACCTTCTCTCGTAATGATGTTTGAGGAAGGCAATGATGGTTGCTATGCATCAAATAGCCATCCTGCACATAAAATTCTTGCACAGGTTGACCAGCAGCACATGACTTCCAAATTTTCCCAAAGTCATTATCATCTGCATAACAGTCTTTCAGCTGCTCGAACCCCAAGATGTTTTGGCTTAATGTAATCAACAAGCCAGCTCTCCTACTCAATGCATCTGCTACGACATTATGCACACCTGACTTGTTCTATAATCTGAAAGAAAATTTTTGCAAAATTGACACCATCGCGCATGCATATCTTTGCTAATCCTCTTCTAACTATTTAGATACTTCAAAACTTCATGATCAGAATAAAGGACGAATTCTTTCTCAATCAGATAATACTCCCAGGTTTTCAAAGTGCTTATAACAGAATAGAATTCTTTGTCATAAGTGTTTCACTTCTGCCTCGTCTCGCTAAGCTTCTCACTAAAATAGCAAATTGGTATGCGCTCTTGAGACAAAACAGCTCCTATGCCCACTCCATTGGTATCACGGTCCACTTCAAACAGTTTATCAAAATCAGGTAAGGCAAGAACATGTGCAGTACATAACTTTTCCTTTAGAATAGCAAAACTATTATCTACTTTCTCTTCCTCTTCCCATGGAAATTTTCCTTTCTTCATACATTCAGTAATTGGGGCTGCGCGACAGTACTGAAATTCTTAATAAATCGCTGATAGAAAGTAGCCAATCCATGAAAACTCCTAACGTTAGAAACTATTTTAGGAGTCGGCCACTCCTTGATTGCTCTTACCTTCGCCTCACCTATTTCTATTTCTTCAGCAGTAATAATAAACCCAAAAAATAACAGTTTATTAGTTAAAAAATTACACTTTTTAAGATTAACATACAGCTTATTAATATGCAAAGCTGTCAATACCTCCCTTTAGTGCATCAGATGATCCTCCTCAATCTTACTATAAATCAGAACATCATCAAAATAAACTACAACGAATTTGCCAATAAAAAATTTCAAAACCTGATTCATAAGCCTCATGAAAGTACTTGGAGCAATAGAAAGTCGGAAAGGCATTACCAACCATTTGTACAACCCCTCCTTTGTTTTGAAAGCTGTCTTCCACTCAATCCAGGCTGAATCCGAATTTGAAGATACCCATTCTTTAAATTCAGCTTCGAAAACCACTGAGCACCGTGCAACTTATCCAGCATATCATCCAATCTCGAAATTGGAAACTTGTAACCCACGGTTATTTTATTAATGGCCATGCTATCTACACACATCTGCCAACTTCCACCTTTCTTAGGAGTCAACAAGGTTGGAATAGCACATGGGTTCACGCTATTCTGAATGTGCCCCTTTCGCAACAACTCTTCCACCTTCTCTTTTAAAATCTTGCTCTCTTTAGGACTAATCCTGTAGTGCGATAAATTAGACAAACTAGCATTAGGAATTAAGTCTATATGGTGTTGAAATATCACGTATAGGCGGCAATCCATCTGGGATCTCCACAGACATCAGCTCACTAAACTCCTTCAATAAAGACTTAACTGATTCGGGCTGCTCCTTCACTTATAATTTAGCCTTTGACTCGAATGCTTGTTTCACTATTAATGCTTGAATCTGTCGAGTCTCCTTAATCTCAACTTCAAGTTTCCTTGTAAGGGTAAGGAAATTATTTTTAGCAACTTGTTTTCCTTTATTCTTCAGTGGTAGCAACGTGTACTTCACTCTATCCTTCACGAGGTTATACTGATTGCTCCTTCCCGAATGCTGCACATCTACATCAAATTGCCACGGCCTCCCAAACAACACGTGACATACATCCATGTCTACCACATTACAATACAGTTCATCGTGATATTTTCCAATAGAGAATGGAATTTTACATCACTCAGTCACTTGAATGCTTTTCGCTCTAGATTTAATCCACCTTAACATATAAGGATTATGATGCTTCTCCACGGGTATTCCCAGCTTCTTCACTACCTCTTTCCCAATGATATTCTCTATGCTTCCACTCAATAATCACAGTAAATATTTTTCCAAGAATAGTGTACCTAGTTCGGAATAACTGATGGCGCTGCGAATCATCTTCCTGTTTTTGGGGCCGACATCATTCTATGCACCACACAATTTACTTCCCTTTCTTCATCTTCAAAATCGTCTTCTTCACCATCTGGCTCACTGCAATACCCATTTTCTTCCTCATCTCTTGCTGCAACGTTTACGATTTTTCTCTGAGGGTATTCATTAGATCGGTGTCTAGGTTGATTACACCCGTAACACTTTATCGCGGCTGGTTTAGCATAAGGGTTAGGGTTTGCAGTTTTCTATGCTTGCATTTCTTTATCCCTCGACTCGTTCATAGGACGCCTTTCTAATGCCTTATCTTCTTGATTTCACCCTAGGTTGTTGCGGTTGTTGAAGCCACCCTTCTCTATCGAACTGCTCAAACTGAAACCTAATAATTTTCTTATGCTCTTTTTCCTTTGTCTTGGTGCGTCAATTCTGCCTTCATCGCCATATTCTTCGCTTCAGTTAATGTCGCAGAAACTACACCCCAATTGTATCTCGAATGAAGGATTTCAAACCATCGAGATATCTGGTCACCTGCTGTCCCTTCGTCTCCAATAGATTATTTCGCTTCGCTAATCTCATAAATTCGGCTGTATACTCATGTACAGTCCGATTGCCCTGCTGGCAACGTTGGTACTGCTGAAACATAATCTGTTCATAGTCGAGTAGAAGGAACTCTTGTTTCAGCAGCCTTCTCATCCTAATCCAAGTTTGATCTCTCTCTTTCTCTTCTTGCTCCTTCTTATTCTACAATCTCTCCCACCATGCAGACGCACCCCCCTTTAATCTACAGGTTGCTAATCGCACCATTTTTTCACCAGGGGTCTTCATATAATCGAAAAATCTATCTTTATTAGCAATTCAATCTAGAAATTCTTCTATGCCCAGACTTTCATTAAAATAAGGAATATCGACTTTCAATTTAAAGTCGTTACCTTCATAATCGTTGTAACGTCGTCTTCCATCTCTTTTATCATATCCTCTTTGAAATCCTCCATGACGATGTCTACCGCCATAATCAGCACATTCCTCATCAAAACAATCGTTTTCTTCTTCTTCCGAACTCTTTAAAAATAGAGGGTTATTCTGCCTGCGGACAGGAACAAGCCTATCAACAGGATCACCGCTAGCAAGATCTGCACCCGGTCTTCTACCGTTTTGCCGATTCCGGTTCACATCAACGTCGAGACCTTCGAATCGATCTGTTAACTCATCATATCGTTCTTCGAAATGATGAAGACTTTGATTGATTCGTTGATCCAAGCGTTCCATTAAACGCTGCTCCAAACGTTGAAGCGCATCGTCCCCAAGGATTGGGGCTCTAGTCTCCTGATCATCGTCATGAAGACCACCGCAAGTTGCCATAGGTTTTGATACCACCTGACTCAGCATTCCGCGAGTAATTCAAGCAAAACCTTACTTAGAAAAAGAAATCCCGAAATTCAATATTGATGATAATATTCCGTGTTTCAAAAAGAACCCTAAAACAAGTTTATATATCCCTAAACCAAACCCTACTAGGACTATAAACCACAAAATATCAAAATTACAAAATTGCCCTTAAAATTAAAATCCATAAAAATAAAATAATTAAAAAAACCCATATAAATAATCCCGAATCGCTAAAATCTATTGTTAGTCAAGGCCGTAGGCGGTGAGTTGTGTTCAGACCGCTATTTCACTTCAAATGACCAAATTTGAGCCCGATTCGATGTCGTCAACCGGGTTCGCCGGTTCTAGTCGCATCACTGTTTTGTCTTCCGTTTGGACTTTTGCCTGTTCAACCGGTCCAGAAACGCACCACTAATGGATTCCGCATTATCGTTCCTTTAATCCTTCCGGATCATCCTAAAAACATTTTCCCGAACAGGGTTTTCAAAATGAATCTTGCGGGTCTGAGGTTTTTAGCATCTAGCGTCAGCTCACGTTCTCGTCATGGCACTCTCTCCTCCTCATCATTCACGCATTTCTCATATCATCTCTTCAACCATTTCTGCTTTCAGCCATTACCCTAAATTTCTTCAGAGAGTAGAACAAATACTGCGAGGTTAATCGAAGCTCTGAACTGCTGTTAAATAAGCAACGGGGGTTCATCAATCCTGCAAACATGTGGGGGGATACAACTGGGCAACCACATGTGCATATACACTGAAATGGCCTTTCCTTCCCCGTACTTCGCTTGTGCCATTCCAGATAGGCAGGCTTTTTGCAGCACAAAGATGGATCGCTGGTTGGCGTGAGAGCTCGCAACTTGTGCCAATGATTCAATTCTCGCTTCTTCCTTCCCCCCCCCCCCCCCCCCAACTAACACACACACACACAAAAGAAGAATATATAAAAAATAAAGAAAGCAGAGAAAAACACACCAAAAAAACAGGGGGGGGGGGAGGGGAATAAAAAATAAATAAAAATAAAGACTGACCCATTATTAATCAGGCTCTTACATAAGTCCCACCATCGTGTCACGATTCAATTCGATCTGGACCATTAGATCGTGTGGGGACCCAAACACCCCTCATTCATGCATGATTCGATAACTTAACTCAAGTTATTTGCTGTTCCTCTACTTCTCCTACTTAGCAAGAGAGGGAGAGATATTTCGATCTTTTTCCAAGCCCTAGATGTGTGGAGGGCATTGATGACACATGTGTCTAGTCATAAAGTAATGTGCGCAGGAAACAAAGTCGGTCTCTCCTGTTCTTATGAACATAAATTAGATGTAACTAAAAGTTTTTAGGGTTGGCCAACCAATAGGTGTGCCATCATTTGGCCTCATTTATTGCAATGGAAAAGTATCTTATCTTGCTTGTAGAGGTTCAAATGGGTGGGAGCATAAGATACTGGACCATGAAAACTGTTCATATGTGAAACGTTCGATAAAACCGTGTTGTCTTTTCTTGACCGTCTTCGATCTTGTGCAATTTTTATCTTGTGAGCTAGGTCAAAAAGAAATTATATGATTTCCTTGACCCTCAATTCACTTAATGTGCTCTTTGGTCGACACACACTCTCTCTATCAAATCACTTGATCGAGGTCGCAAACAATTGGAAATTCTTCTATTACCAATTTGCGCAATTTGTACACTTCTACAAATAGAAAAATGGTATTATTTCACACCCACGAATCGTTGTTGATGTCGAAATTCATCTAAAAGGTTCATAAGCATGTTGGAAGAACTGATCATGCTACGTTTGATCCCTGAGGCTTTGTTTGGGGAAGAGGCGGAGGAGGACGTGAAGAAAATCGGGCAAATTATGAAACTTTTCGATAAAAATGGGGCGAAAATTTAAGTTTAAGAGATCTCGCCATTTTCCTAATGCTTTTTCGGGCGAATTATCTTTTCAACTATGGTAGCTAAGCTAAAGCTGATCTACAAAACCGGTGATGATACACTTAGGTGATTGGCATATCGAATATGAACATCTTCCTTGTGCTTTTTTGGACTCGGTCTAACATATAAACAAATCCCCGTTTTGCACATGGAAAAATTGCGTCTGGTTTGTCCTCCATTTCGGGATCAATCCGTACCATACCGAAATTTTCTGGATTCGATCCCCAAGATGCGGTTGTCGGTAAAGTTAGATTGAGAGCACCAGAGGACTTTACATGATTTAGGTAAATAATTCCATGACAAATGGAATTAACTATAAACTTTAATTATGAGAGGTCCGAGCAGTTTTCAGCAAGTTTCGATATGTGAGCTCACGCCCTTGATGAATACGATACTTACTCGAGTCCTCTCAGAAGAAGATCGAGCTCTAAAGTGATAACGCAGTTCATTTACAAAATGATATGTGCAACAACGAGTGAATACTTAAATGAACGAGCCATATTTAAATTTTTATCAATACGATATTCGCCACCACTTTTTGTAAATCAAACTTGGCAAACGATACACTATATACATCTCTCGTTTTCCTTGGAAAAATTGACTCGGACTACAAATAAATTCAAAAGACAAATGCATTTCGTTTAAAAAACAAAGAAGAAGAGCAACATGAAAAATGAGAAGAAAGATCCAAACCAATGGCAATTCCGTAAGAACTCACAAACCCAAGGGCCATTTCCCAAATCTCCATTACATAAACCCCGTATCTGTAGAGTAACCTAACATATTCAACATCTCTGTCTCTCTCTCTCTCTCTCTCTCTCTCTCTCTCTCTCTCTCTCTAGCATGAGCTCAACGCCCATGAACAAAAAGAAGAGCTCGTCGACAAGAACAAGATCAAGAACAGCGACGGCCTCCTCAATGGCCGCATCAAGGAGGCGACGACGGCAAGGAGCCAACAAGCTAGCGCATGCCTGCATGAGCAAGAGGCGGAGGCTGGGCGGAGGCACCTGCTCCTCCTCATCCTCCTCCAATGACGTCGTCTCGGAGAAGCTAGAGGCCCTCAAGAACCTCATCCCAGTCGCCAGGGACGGCGGTGGCGACGGCGCCGTCGCAGCCGAAGAGCTGTTTCAAGAAACGGCGGATTACATCCTCCGGTTGCGGACCCAGGTCGTCATCCTCCAGAAGCTGATTCATATCTCCAGATCGGCCAATCTCCCCGAGAAACAACGCGAGATCGACGACGCTTCCTCCGTATTGTAGTCCTCAGTCTACACCAAGAAAACAAGGACGCGAGGGACAAGCAAAGAAAACGAGGTAAAGGTTCTTCGGATTGAATTCCGATGGGAAAATGCTTTGGCCGGCGAGAAACCGCAGAGGGAAAATGCGGGAATATCTGGTGCAAAATTAGAAGGAAAGAGAGACATTATTTGAGCTCAGATTGTTGTAGGAGGTCATTTTCTTGATTTTTTTTCTCCTTTCTTGTTACTACTTCTTTCTCACCCACCATTATTTTCTCGCCAGACCGCATTTTCCAAGAAAATATGTTATATATAGTTTCTGTTCTCCATCCATATATCCGGGTCCACCTTTTGTTTATTTAGGCTTCTAGTTTGCAGTTTTCACGAAGTTCTTCTTATTCCAATATCATGGTGCATGCAACAGCTCAGATGACACCTATCTTCCATCAGTTCCTAGACTATTCCATAAATGGCGATGGAGTGTATTAAAATTAGTCCAAGCCGTATAACTTCTTTTTTTTAACTAGCTACGAAGGGCAGGACGAGGCAATCGGCGCCGGCCGGCAGCCGTTGTCTCGGTGTTATTTCTTAGAGAGAGGCAGAGAGAGAGATACCGAATGCCGTTTCTATGCTTTCGCAGTTCATAGGGCGAGAGACAGAGTAAATATCTTACAAAGAGGCGATATGCATTCGAAGCCGATGAATCGAGGCGAGCGATTACTTTGTAGCAAGAAGATATTAAACTCGCCCTACGGATATCCACCCGAATGTCGCTAGCAAGTGTCCTTCGAGCACTCGTTAAAGGCCCGCATGAAAGAAAGCATGTGAGCTTCGTCGCTCTTTGGACATTTAAAAATTGTCTGGGGTCGGAGTGAATTTTTCGAGGGATGATTTCAAGAACGTGACTTGCTTTGCTTTTCGAGGTGGAGAGAAATGGAGGGACGGTGGGGAGATCTGAGTGAAGAAGACAGGAGTGCCCCTGGAGGGGAGGAGATGTGGGGGCGAGCAGCGATGAGTCGCTCGAAACAGGACAAGAATGGAGGGAAACCACGTGCAAAAGCCAACATTTTAGGGCTCGCTTGTTTGCGTTGGTATTGATCTTGATATGATATTATTATCAGTTGTTGTCGAGGTGGGGGCGTGTCGTGTGAGTGTGTCAGCTCTCAGCTGTTCAGCTGCATTCCTTGACACGCCCTCTTTTTCTTCTTTGAGTATTTATTGTTTGTGTGTGCGCACTGTGTGGGCGCACATAATGCCATGAAAAGAAGCTAATGTAACTCTCTTCCCCGTGTCTGATGCGCATGAGCCCGAGTCGAATGCACCGCTAGGTTAGATGGGTCCCGTGTAAGACCCCGCCTTGTTCAATGATACATGTGAGCACGCCTGATTTGTTTGAGATTTTCTTTTTTGGGCTCTCCTAGTGCTAGTCGGGCTACGTGGAACCCGTTGATTGACGTGGAAAGAGAGTGAAGCCGGATCAATAAAGAGGGAGGATGGAGGAGATAGGATTGGATGTAATCTCTGGTCGGGATTTCGAAAGCCAATTGCTCTCGTTCGAAATTCAATTGGGCTTCGCACGCTTCTTCGCTCCATCCCTCGGATCCATGAGAGCTAGCCTCGCCCGCTCCTCTCGATTTTCCGCCCATAAGAAGAGTAAGGATTAAAGAAGTATGGTAAAGGAGTAAGGTTGCGGCAGATCGTTGTAACCATTTTATGAAAGATTAGCTACCCTTTCGAATGTTAGTCAATTTCGTGTCACATTTCTATCTCTTGCTCATTCAAGGAGTAGATAAATTTGCAGATTGTATCATTGTACCATTTATTGCCAAAGCAAAGGATGATGACCAAGCTAATTCATTAATGGTATGCCTCCTCATTCATTGCCTTATTAATGGATATGTTCTCTTGGAAAAGTTTTTGATTCTACCTTTCACTTTTCACTTTTCACTTACTAGAGCCATCAAAACATACATATGTGTACACATATCATAAGAACTCATGTGCCTCGACATGTACCAAGCCAATTTATTTTCCCTTTTTCTTTTTTATGTTACTATTAGAACTTGCGAATCTCACCTGTTACATCCGGTCATGCTAATTTTCCTCTAAGATTTTCATCTCGGGATAGTGCCCCTTTACAGGGGTAGTGTGGCACCACTTGGTGACACAGCACGCATGATCCAATATCTTTCAATGAATCTACTAGTAACGGAATTTGCCAACATGCCCTTCGATCTGTTAAGTTTTAACGATAGATGATAAAAATAATAATAACTACGTATGTAAGAGAAGATGGATAAGAAAATGGAATTCATAGTTGCATGTTCTTATATTACATTGGTCCCATCATTTCAAAAGTCCAAACCTAAAAATTCCATGTCATCAAATAAGGCCCGATTTGTTGTTTGACCGAACAAAAAAGATTACGTTGAACATTTAAGAATAGTTTAGGGATTGTATTGGACGAATTAAAAAAGAAATCTAAGAATGACATTGCACACTGAACCAAAATTTAGAAACTATTAGGGCGCGAATAATAACCACTCTGTTTCCTTATTTTTCTTTTATTTTTTAAATTCTGGAATAGGTTTGGAATAGAAATCCTTTTGGTAAAATAATTTCAATTTTTGGGATAAATTTTGGCCAAGAAATAGACTTGGAACAGAAATGAGAAGTTAAAATTTTTACTTTTCTATTTCTGTAACAGAAACAGAAATAACAACCCTCTTTTATTGCTCACCCTTGCCGCTCACCGCTGCTCGCCGATCAGCCGTCTGTTACTGATCAGCCGGTAGTTCGCCGCTCGTCCCTCACCATTGCTTTTCGCTAGCCATATGCCATCGCCTGCTGCTAGTTGGTTGTTGCTTGCCGCCCCCCGACCGCTGCTCACTAGCACCCCCCCTGGCTGCTCGCCGGCCATCTGTCGTCGCCCTTTGCCACTGCCACTCGCCGGCCATCCATCAACACCGCTTTTCGCAGGTTGGCCATCCGCCGCCGCTTGTTGGTCATCCGCCGCCACCAACCATTCGCCCGCCACTCGCCGGCCATCCGCCGTCGCCTGTCACCACCGCCGCTTGCCGACTACCCTCCGGCCATTTGCTATTGCCCGTTGCCAACGCCTCTAGCTAGCAGCCCACTCGCCATTGCCGCTCACTGGCCGGTAGGAATAGAAATTTTGCGTCGTCATCAAATGAATTTCCATTCCGAAACATAAATTTTGTGCCGTTATCAAACGCTACTTTTTGCTCAGAAAATCGTATGAAAAAGAGAAATAGATATTTTAATTTTTAACTAGAAATAGGGCTGGAAAAGAGAAATGTTATCATTCGCGTCCTTAGTATTAGGCTAAGACTATGTACCGTTCAGTCCACCAATGTGCAGGGCTACCGGGCCGAAAGTGCATGCAAATATCATAAAGCAGGTCCATGCCCTGATATTTAGTATTGATTGAGAAGATGTGTATAGGCTGTACAAGAAAAAAATTAACTCGGAAGAGGAAAGTCATATGATACAGAAAAAAAGGTTCACATCATCATCTTTCACGATATCACAGGTTGGAGTTGTGTTTCGATCAAAGCTCCAACTTGTACGTTGGGTATTTGCTGTTTTATATATAGAAATATTCTAACTTTCGGCACGTCAATGGCGAACGAGCTTAGACATCTCCAGATGCACCGAGTAAATACGAGCCAGACCGAGCGTATGGATAAAAATGTTTCTTGATCTTCGGAAAAAAAGAAAACAGATTGAGGAGAAGAAGTTTCATGAATCTCTCAAAGTTGATCAACCGAAAACTTCATAGTTTCTCAATGACTACTTCCTAGTCTTTTGAAAAATCCCAACTGTAATAACTGTTTTCAGTTTAGTATTGTTCATGAAAACCTCTGGCTAACAAGCAAGAAAGCTTCACCCTGAAGAGTGGCCATCTTCTCTTCTTTCAACATCGGTGAAACCATGGCGATGCTCGCGGCCAAGATCGAGTCCAGGTTCCGCCTAAAGTCCAACTCCTGCGCTCGCTGCACGGCCTCGAACATGATCTCGTCGCAAGTTAATTCAGTTACGAATTTGCCGACGCTTTTAAGGAATTACTTACACACGCACGGTAACCCTAGGCTTCTGGTAACATGCTCTGTTAACTGTGTGGATGGACTGATCAGTGAAATGGCATTTTGGAAACAGGGTGAGAACAGAAGAGTTGCGCTGTTCATCAACATCAAGAGGTGTTGTATTTTCGCAGGACACAAAGATAAAGAGATGATGCAGATGGAACAGATAGACTCGGAATGTGAGATCGAACCGAGATTTAATAGGAGGACCACGTAGTTCTAGGAAATCGAAGTACTCGTGATTGTTTAGCGGAACTCCCCACAGATAAGAAAAACGAAGCAAACAGAGAATTCGATGATCTGCAATTGTTAAATGGAATGAACTGTATTCAAAGTAATAACAGGGTGAGAAATATTCATCTGGACTACTAAACACTTCCCTATTTTAGCTCAATTCCCCTTCTTTAGCAGATGATCCACCTTCTTTTTAGTTTCTCTCAACCACTTCGATCTCTTCTCTCGCTCTTCCCTTTTCGCCTTCCCCGGTGCTTCTTCCTCGACTTTCCCCATTGCTTCCTTTTTAGCCGCTTCGAGCACTTGTATCAAGTTCCCCAAGCAAGCCTCCACATCTTCGTCGTCGGACTTAGGCATCAAGTTTTCCGCGACATCAGCAGTAGTCATGTTGGTCTCGCTGAACAGCTGGCCGATTGTTTCGAACAGCGGATGGTGTTCGATATTTAGATAATTTCTTGCGAGGACCTTGAAAGCTTCGAAGCAACAATACGACATCTCGATGTGCTTATCCATCCTTCCTCTCCGTATAAGAGCAGGATCGAGCTTGTCCACCTGATTAGTCGTAAATACTATGATTCTTTCCCCACCACAAGCGGACCAAATTCCATCAATGAAATTAAGAAGACCGGACAAAGTGACCTTGCTGCTCTTCTTCTCTTTTGCTGTGATCTTCTTTACGGGGTCGCTGTCCTTGTCGTCCCCCTCGTCCTTGTCGTGATCGCCTGCCTCCTCCGCCCTCTTCCTCTGGCCCGTGAGGTCGAGCGAGCAATCAATGTCCTCGATCACGATGATAGACTTGCTCGAGGTCTCAATCAGAAGTCTCCTCAGTTCCGTGTTATCTTTAACCGCCGTGAGCTCTAGGTCGTACACGTCGTAGTCCAAGAAGTTAGCCATCGCAGCAACCATGGTGGACTTACCGGTCCCAGGAGGACCGTATAGCAGATACCCGCGCTTCCAGGCCTTGCCGATCTTCGCGTAGTACTCTTTCCTCTGGGTGAATTTTGTGAGGTCATTCATTATTTCCCTCTTCTTGTCCGGGTGCATGGCCAAGGTCTCGAACGTAGCAGGGTGCTCGAAAACTGCATGGATCCACATGGAGTCTTGCGGATCGTTCGTGTAGAGCTTCCGCAGCCGGTTTCTGCTCGCGATCGCCTTTCCTTCGGTGAGTACATGGTTGATGTAGGATTGAGTGATCAATCTCCTATGGCGCCAGTGGAACGTGAGAACGTAGCACCGTGGGTTCTCGGTCATGGGATAAAATGACAGCGTCGTGCTCAGGGGGACGATCTTGTTCGAGAGCCAGGTAACGTTCACGCCGCTGTATTCGTCGGCGACCTCCTCGTAGTCGTCCATGCTCAGGACGAGGGACCGCTTGCCATTGACGGAATCGGCTTTGAGCCTCTTGGCCCGGGAGGTGGCATTCTCGGCGAGGTAGCTTTGAATGGCGGTGAAGGCCTCGCTGCGCTTCATATATTTGCCGGTGAACTCGGGGAACGAGATCTCAACGTAGGGATGGAAGAATCTCATCAGCTTGCGGAAGTGCCGCTCCAAGAGGTGGAGGAGTTGGGAAGGGAAGTATTGCTGGAGCATTGCCCGTAGGAGCACGACCCCGCCGGCCACAGATCCGAGCTGCGCAAACATCTCTCCGACGAACATCTTTGGTGTCGATGAAAAGCTTGAATCTGTGAGTTAGCACACAGACGGGGACAAGCCCGCTTTTCTTGAGCACCAAGTAATACACCGATGCTTTTTTCTAGCGATATTATATTAGAGATTTTTCAGATTTTGTTAATTATCTGCGTCTCTCAATTGCATGTATATTCCCTTTGATTGTGCATTATATGTTACTTTAGATAGTCGTCTCATAAAATTTATAATAAGCCAATGTAATCTTCTTGTACATCGAGATATATACAAATTTCCCATTTTCTCTCTATGCACATTGCAACCCGGAGTACGGGTTGCGTTTGTTAAGTTATTATCCCAACAGCAAAGTCGACCGCAAAGGATGCATGTTGTTCGGCACAAATGTTAGCGATATTATATTGGAGATTCTTCATATTTTGTTGATTATCTATCTCTCTCAAGATTGCATGTATATCTCCTTTGAGTGTGCATATTTGATTAATATTTGCTACCTTAGTCGTCTCATAAATAGGCTGATGTAATCTTCATTATAATACATCGAAATATATACAAATTCCCCATTTTCTATGTTCTTCATTTTTACATTTAACTCTTTTGATACATTCATCCTCTAATGAATCGAACATCGAACATGTTGAACAGTTGTATATATGTGATTATGTCTTGCCTTGAGTTTTAAGCTGTCTCTTTTGAAGGAGCATGTTGATCAGGGTCAAAAAGAAATCTTAGCGTTCAGTTTCAGATAAAGAGTAAATGCAATCTTACATTAACAATCAGGCAAATGTCACTTACCATGATGTTTCTGCGAAGACCAACTTTCGCATTAATTTTCACTACAGGATCATATATTTTCATACCTCTAATGCGTGCCGCGATTCATCCCGAGATCCTTCGATTTTTCCAAGTAACGACGATCGAGAAATCGAGCACACAAACTAATAAAAATTATCAGCTGGAGAAGAACTTGTAATTATAAGTTTTGCTTTCTTTTTTGTTTATTTTCGAGAAAAGAATTCGGCACGGTTTATGTGTGTATATGTTCGGAGGCACTTGGAACTCGTATGATCTAGCGGCTTTTAGCAATTTGCGTGAGCAGGGTTAGACAATAGGTGATTCGACAACAATGATTTTGATAGCTTGCCTTAGAATACGCAATTGTCATAAGCATATCAAGGGGATGAAATTTCCGATTAGACTACACTTGAACGTCGCAAACCGCGCGCAAATTAGAAAAGACAACCAAATTGTACATACTTTCCATAACATGCGCTGTATAAAGACTTTTCATACGGTAGTTTACTAGCGTAAGATCTTCTATAGACGAGTAGGCTTGAGATCAAGACATGCGTCCACGTGCGTAGGTATTTAATGAACGCGAATATGGACGAGTGTCTTGATCTTGAAAGCCCACTTGTTTAAAGAAAAATCTACACTTTGCATTGTCTCTATGATAAGTTCTTGAATAAATGGATGATTAAAAAAGGGCAGAAGCACGTATTAAGGGGCGTGATAGCCCTGCCGAAGTATTTCAGTAACGGGGAGCAAAAGACTTAAGTTTATATTGCAACCGTGATGCTGTGTCACTGATATAAGTTTCGAAATTGAATACCCCGAGTAGGGCTCATCCAAGATTTATTTCAGCAGAGTTTCATGAAGAATTGCACCAGAGATTGACGACGTCGCGCGGTTCAACGGCTGGATTGAGGAATGACAAAACTCGGTGATTTACGAAGGATTTGGCCAATGTATGGTATTTGATCATTAAGACTGCAGAGGGGAACAGCAAGAGGAAAAGATTATGTGCCGAGAACAGTGTTATGTGTACTAACAAAATTCACCTAAAATTGATACCAGGATGCAATTATCAAATTGTTGCTGAATATAACCTCTTTTCTCTCTCACAATATGGAATGGGAAAAACACGAGCATACCCGCACATGCTTACGCAAAATTGGATGCATATACATCCAGCAATCTTCTGCAACATCTCACTCAACTAATACATTTTCAAGGGTTACAGATTGTCTTCAATCGGTCAAGGCTCACAGATTGATGGTGTTTGCCCGCAGAGAATTCCCATGCATTGCCTATCACAAGGCAAGTCTTGGTTTTAGCAAACCAAAGCTGGATAACTTCAAGAGCTCTTGATAAATAACTCGTGGATTTGGACTTCGGATGATTACTAGAATTCCCGAATCCCAATCGAGCTCGCACATAAATTGAGTAAAAACATCGGCAAAAGCACGATTGCAGCATTTCACCAGATGATCCCATGATTATATTGAGGACCTGAAATAGAAGAAAGAGATGTAATCAAGTGGCAAATTCCCGTCGCTAAGAAAGAAGCCAGAGCTCAGAACTTCAACAGATGAAATGAAGAATGTCAAACCTCATTGGATAGGTATCCCTGAAGAAACCCGCAGTTTTGAGTCCATCCCGCCACTAACCACGCAATCACCTCTCCACCAGTCCGCACAAAATACCTGCACCACCGCATAAAAAGCCATATGTTAGCCACAAAAGAAAAGAACAGCAAATGAAGGAGAACCACAAAGCCAGATGATCAGACATGGAAGAAACAAGCCATACCTTATCTTTGTGAGAATCAATGACAGCCAGAGGCCACTGCAAGAGAAAATTGCATTAAGAAATATATTTCTCAAACTGGAGCTATTCCAAAGACATAATTGTGGTTAATCAGTCCAAAGTTAAGAGTTGACATACAGCAGTTCTCAAATCCCATAGCATTATCTTCCCATCATAGGATGCTGAAAGCAGATGAAACCAAGATTTATCGTGCCACTTGCAAGCCGATATCCAAGAAGCGTGCGAGGAAAACTGGAAGATGGGGGCCGAACTTGCTGAGAAAATGCAAGTTTTATCAGAGAGAGAAATCGAGGGGATGAGTACTAAAAAGTAAAACTATTTAATGTGCCTCACTTTTACTTGCATGTCATCTTATAAGAGTGCACTAAGACCAAGTCAATTGCAAGATACCTGGTTTGCGAGGATCCCATATCCTGAGAACAGGATCAGAACCTCCAGCAGCAATCAAAGCAGAGGCTTCACCACCAATATCAAGGCAATTGAGGGCTTTCCCACAGAACTGCATGCAAGAATTGCGTATTTTACTTTGTCTAATGGGAAGAAAGTCAATCTTCTAGCATTTCCCATGCTACTCAAAACTAGCGATCGGTACTAACATGTGTGCAGAAAAATATTGTCCTAGCAACATAAAAGCTCCAAAAAGCCTAATACAAAATACAAATAAAGCAAGGAAGCAGAGGGTAGATATTATTCATCATACTATGTTCAACATATCTTTGCCAGTCTCAACATCCCACCGTCTCACAGAGTGATCCCATGAAGTAGAATAAATTGTCTCCGGTTGTGGCCAAATCACTGAAGATACACATTGTGTATGGCCTACAAGTGTAGACACGGCTTCCTCCTGATAGCAATGAAAAATCAATGTTAGTAAGCTGCCAAAGAAAGTTTTTCTAGTCCAGATATTTGTGCTAGTTTGTTATAACTACTCGGCCAACTCTTCAACATTTGTAATAAACAGAAGAGACAAACAACTTCCCTGGAAAATATGGCATTTGTTACTAAATGATGGTGACTGACTCCTTAAAACTTATATACTAAAGCAGAGTCAATCTGAGTTGCAGGAAGGAAGGATGACTTCCTAATTGAATGAAAGGGTCCACATGCAGGAGCTATTCGAGAATTTTGGAAACCATCAGAAGTATCAGAATAAAAGTTAGACAACTCAAGATGAGGTAATAATCACATCTAACATAGTCTAAAAATCCATGCAGAAGTACGTTTAACATAGTCAAGAAGGAAGCAATACCTCCATTTGAGATTCCTCAACTTGATTATTAACTTTTCTCTTCTTGACCGTCACAGGATTATCGTCTGCACCCAACTCCTTCGTGTTCCACAAATTAATAGTACAATCCCAAGAACCAGAACAGATCTGATATATGCAACCAAAAAGAAGCCAGCTCAGTTTTGGGGTTTAATTCTGATGCTTTTAACAATACAATGATACCAGGGTATAGACAGGACCATGTCTCCAGCAGATCTCGCTGAAACACTTTGGACTGATGCTTTATGCCCCCGCAGAATTTTAAATGCCCTTATCGTCACAGAAGAATTAAGAGATGCCTCGGTATGAATCTTTTCATGCAAAAGAGAGTAAAAGAAATAATTGAGTGGATGCAGGGATCAAATAAGGTAAAAGAAGAGGCAGTACTGTCATTTAATTACCTTCCACAACCTTAGCGTCCTGTCTTTTGATGCAGTTGCCACGCAAACACTCTCAGCTCCTGCATTCACACCCCAGGCAGTCCATAGTCAATATGCAAACTACACTTGGGACTGCACCCTCAGAATGTGGGCACGTATGCTGTGCTTGCAGTACATAAAAACCGCAACAGTGACTTGAGGAAAAGCTGGACCATGACACTAAAAGTCACCTCGTTCATTGCATAATTTCTTCATTACACCAAAGTTTCATAAAGGAAAAATTGCCTTCAACAGTTTCGCTGAAAAAAGATATAGCCCCCATAGGGTCATGCTAACCTACAGATAAATTAGTATCAACATTGGATCATTTAAATTGCATCCATGCTAGATACACTGTCCTCTCTGAAGATTCATCAAAAACCATAATTTGGGGATAAAACGATCTCAGAGAAGAGTAGGAGTATATTGTAATCAAATATACTTCTATAAAAGTTAATGAGCAACCCCATCAAGCGAAGAACGATCCTGATTTTAACAACCATGGTAATGATGATACAATTACAATCATTTAGATGTCCAATTCAGCCAATGGCATTCACATGTACTTTGTACCTTCCTGATCGACGATGCTGACAGAAGTAATTGCATCACCGTGTCCTCCTAATATATGACTGCATGATCCGGGAGCATCCCATACCCTTAATTTAAGGCATCGAAGTCACCGTTAGTGAAAATCGTTGAAATATCGGAGCGAATTTCATAAAATGAATGCTGGTGCAAGATACAAGTGAGGAACAAGCTTCTTTAAGTATTACCTTGCTAAACCATCATAACATCCTGTCAAAATGAACCTGCCAGATGATCAAACAAAAAAACTGAGAAGAAAATAGAGCCCAAAAGAAGAAAACAAAAACCAGAGAGATCCAGGGTACTTGGTTAAGTCAGTTCAGCATACGGATGGCGTTGTCCTGTCTAACATGTTTACAAGTCCCATTTCCAAGCTAAGATATATTAAGTTATGCGAAGAGTATCGTGAATCCTCGAAAGCTACAGGTGGTTCTTCAGTATTTGGAAAATGTCTAGCTTTGTGACAAATCACCTTCTGAATAATCAAACAAAACCCCTGGACAAAGCATAAAGCGTTTCGAGAGTGATTTTCAAATGGAAAGAAAAGGCCTTTTCGATGTCCATATACTTACCTAGGATTAGACCCATCAACTGCACTAACCCAATCCTCATGTTCAGATGCATCTTCCTCTTTTCGCGGGGCTACGGCTCTAATGTACTCTATCTCCAATATCTTCTCCTGTAATAACCAAAAATTCCTACTTATATATCAAACTAATAGCAAAAGAAAATAGCTGGAGGAAGCGTTGTTGCTTCAATTAAACGAACTATGGACCACATCGTGAAAGAGAAGATTAAACAATTACGAAGCTCAGATGACAGAAATAACATAAAGTGGATTATCCCACTACATCAAACTATCAGCAGATCGCATCGACATCGACGAACCAAACCACCTCAGTAACTAGTCCTTTCTAACCAAAACCAGTTCACCCACTTATGTCGAACGAAGATAATTATATTCTAGCTATCTTTACTTTCTCCACTGCTCAAGATGCACGACCATGCGGGATTCGAGCACGGGACATGACACCGTGCCGGCGAGAAGGAACGATATCATTACCGCAGAAATGCCTTTGGCGAGAAGAAACTGTTCAAGCGACATCCGGATGAGCTCGCCATCAATCAGAAAATCAAACGGCTCCGCATTCCAATCCGGGCTTCCTGTCAGAGAAAAATCAAACAGCTCAGCACTACAAATAAATAATAACATCCATCAATATTCAATTCTCAGCCCAATGCACGTAGAAACCAATACAAAGCGCACATTGAAAAAAGGAAAAGAAGAATCTGAACGAAGCTTAAAAAAAAAAGGCACAAACTTTCATTACAACACGGTAAATGCAAAATCCATCCGTGACATTCCATCGTGCTTCGAGAGCGAGAGATATGGTTTACCGGATTGGATGAGATTGTTGACGACGGTGGAGAGGCCCAATCGGGTGAGGTTCGCGGGGATTGCGATGGAAGCGGAGGGGACCTTCAACGGCGGCTTCAGCTTCGTGACGAACCGGACCTGGACTCGCCGGGACATCTCCTCCTCGCCGAAGTTGTCCTCGTCCATGTCGTGGGCACAGCTCTGGGAGAGAAAGGCCGCCGGAGCCGGAAGTTTGGATGCGGTGACGGATCGTGGCCGGCGGAATTTCAGGGTTTAAGCTTCACGCAGTAATGGCGAAGAAGAAGAAGAAGAAACTTGGCTAGGGTTTTAGAGGATTTTTCATTTTCGCATTTATTTATTTTTTATTTGTTGGAAAGCGACGCGTCGTTTTTGTCCCTCCGCCAAAGCGCAGTGTTGCCTGTCGTTAGTCGCTCAACCTTTTCTCATTAAAAAAAAAGGGTAAATGACACAAATTGTCTCGAATTTTGGTTCAATGCGCAATATAACCTATGAATTTTAAATTTGTTCAATATGGTCTATGAATTTCAGTTCAATTGTGCAATGTAGTATCTGAATTTTTAATTTATTCAATATAGTCGCTCGACTTTTGGCAAATGTTCAATGTTGTACTTTCATTAATTCAAGTTTAGGAATCATATTGTTCAGGGACTACATTATACATTGAGTTAGGGTTTAAGGATCACATTGAACACATTAGTGTCAATTTTGCAGCTAATTTGCCATTTCCTTGTCCCAATCCACCCATCACGTGAACACGCGTCATATAAATTATTATAGTTACCATAGAATTATCGGTATTTCTAAGATCAACTTTCACAAAAGATTAAGAGTATTTTTATAAGTACCCAATGAAAGATAATAACGAATCTTAACTTCTACATTCCTTGAAATTTGGATTAAAATGCGAAAAATTTTGATTAGAAGAAATTTTATAAGTACCCAATAACTTCATAACAACAATAGAAAAAAATAGTAAAAATTTTATAATAAATCACTAAAGTTTCTTATAATAATTGCTATGCTAATCTACATCATTGAATTCATTTAAACCAGTAATGTTGGAAGCAAACACTTAGGAGAAAGACATCCTGATTGGAAGCAAGATGAGTAGAAAGAGTAGAAAAAGTACTCATCGCGACAAGAATAACCAAACATCTTGCAAACTACAAATCCAAGTGACCCTTTTTAAAGACACTAATAGAATTAATTTGTAAAGCTATATGGACATGTTTTTTCTTATGGGAAATGATTGACAGTCCGAATCGAAGGCTTGGAAAGTCAAAACCATACCGACCTAGTTGAAAGATGGCACTTCATGTCAAGACAACGGTTGGCGTTGTTTTTATCATGTCATTAGCTGAATGCCATAGACCGGCCGCGGCCGCAGCCAAGGCAGCTGGTGCACGACCCAACTGCATGTCTCAAGAGCTATGGCTTACCTTAACATGACCGTGCAGTGCTAAAGGGCGCTTCAATGTGTCCACTCAAACCCAGTAACTTCAGGTCATTTTAGCTTGATGGAGGTCCAAAAAGGATGATGGATGGCTTGCAGCAACTATAAAAACTAAAACATTTGGCACGCAGACCGCACTCTTCTAATCACAACTCTAACTACGGGCGAAGGCCCTAACCCTAAATTCACGAATGCTTTGAGGACCAACAAAAGCGGCGTAAAACAACGTCGAGAGCTTACAAGAGGCAAAAGCCATCCTCTTTCTTTTTCCCTTTGCTTATATACATTGATGTAAAGAACTCGAAAGTATGACCGAATAGATACCCAAAGGGGGCCAGAGAAAAATCTACCTTGTCCATGTCTACAGTAAAGGCCTGTTCACATATAGGGTTTAAGCAGTCATTGAAAAAGGAAAAGAGGGGAAGCGCCGCTACATGAACTCTTCAGCAGTTACCGCCTCGGACGAAATCCGCAATCAAATTCGCGATGGCATTGGGCTTCTCAACATGAAGTAAATGACCGCAGTCCGGCACTTGGCGTATGATTGCACTTGGCAGTTCACAGTGGAGCCTCTGCATTTCCAGCATTTTCGTTAGCGGTAAGAAATTCAAAGTGAGGGAAAATGAAAAATCCACTAAACGCGGGGAAGAAAAATAAAACAGGAAAAGAGCGGAACAATCTAATACAGAACTGAAGGGATTAGCTGTGCTAAGGTGATGCCGAGAAAGGAAAAACAGATAGATGTCCTTTTCAAACACCAGAATACGTAAAAGAAAGAATGAACGGGAAGCCAAAATTATCAAAAAAGAGAGCAAAATCAACAAAACTGCCCTTGTTTTGGTTTAAAGTAGATTTTATGAATCGATGGAAACCTAAGCCATAGGAGCAAAACAAGTTCCAGCTTCAAAATCATTTTTGCAAGTATCTCATTCTAAAGCAAATCATTATGGCTTTATAGGCGACTACAAGTCCAATCTGAACTAACCACTTGGAGCTGCTTGGTGACTATCCTGTCATGCTCGCCATAGACAATGAGCACTTTCTGCTTCACCTGCAGAAGTATGATATTGTCGAGTCAGAAGCGCAACCACGAGAATGGGTTATTCAGATTTCTTCTCTCAATCCTGACTCCAGTGAGACTTAATATTTACAACCATCTCAGACTCTCAATGGTCTCCGTTCCTCTCTAATCATGAACAGATGCAAGCGATATCAAAATCAACCATTGAGTTCCTCAAAAAGTTGGGAACGAATCAGACAAGCACTATCGGCAGACTCATGTTAGTTCTTAAAATAGATTCAATTGTTAGCAACTCTAGTCTGGTACAGCCTTGAATTAGTCTGGTAAGGAAATTGGCAATTTATGCCAGTGCGTGGTCAGTTAAAAAACTAATGGAAAAGCAAAATTTCCATCCACTGTCTGGAAACTTCAATCAAATACTATAGCTTGTAGGCCAAGATGTCCTTTATTATCACACTTGACAGCCGCTCCACGGTAGGACACCCCGATGGATGTTCCCACTGTGGTGCAGCTAAAATATCATAAAGGAACATTTAGCATCTGAAGGTTCTCCATTACAGAGGTCACCTAGAGAGCTAAAATAATGGGAAGCTAAATTAATTACTTCCAGTGCAATTACAAAAAGATGTCAGCATGCAAAATTTCAATGGTTGTGCCGAATCAATGCTACAAACGTAAAAACCATCTAAACTATATATTGCAGTTGAATCAGCATAAGAGAAAAAAATCCAACGTACTAAAAAAACCAATCTTTGTCCCTTACAATGGCATGCACCAACAGACTTGTTATAGAGCATCTGCTTAGCAGGCAGACGTAAAGCAGAAAAATTGAAATTGCTGTACCTCTTTTATTTGGTCAACAACATTATACCCCCCACTCCTCATAAAACTAACACTTGAATCTTTCCACCAAGGCAGTAGACAATGTAAGCGTCCAACCTAAAGTGCAACACAAGGACATAGAGAAGCTTAGATGGCTCCAACTACAGGCCTATTTCATTTATTGTTAAAAACATAGATCACTTAATTATGGGGCAAAGGAAAGAGAATGAAGTACGAGTAAAGAACTTTACATTGGTCCAATCGCAACATGTAGCCAATGAGATTCTGTTGAAGGACAACATATTGGCATAAAGCCGCAGTGGGGTGCTCTTCAGCAAAGAAACCTGATATGTAACAGACAACCGTAAGTTCAGGTGGGACCAGCTAGATAGAAAGTGAAAAATTAAAACAAACTGCATATGTGCATTGCAGCAGCAATGGGATTGCTCCAGAGAAGGGTCTGCCTTCGTAAAATTGGCTCCATCAGTGCTTGGAGAATAAGAAAAATAAGACCATTAAGTTGATTCAGTCTACAAAAGTGGAGGCAGATATGCACAGAGGAAAAATGATATGAGAAGAATGCAATCATCTGATCTTGCTTTAAGGGCACGAGAATGCAGTGGGCTCCTAGGTGTTTAGAATACTTCCTTGTATGAAATGCAAAGCACACCGGTTTCTTGATAATGGAATCAGATCTCTGAGTTTTTAAGATTATGGTATTTAGACCCTCCATCCTTAGGAGACAGAAATTGAACATCAGGTCCTCCTCTTCTTATCTCTATATTTTGGCTGAGTAAGATTCGGTAAGGTAATTGGTTCATCATTGGACGCCAATCCATCACAAAGCAACCGATCAAACCAAATGCATATGCCATGTGAAATCACTGCAAGCTACTTGAAACAAAAGGAAAATAGGGACAGTGCTAATTCATGGTAATTATTTGGTGCTCAATGCAATAAAATGCAATCTATATATCCCATCTGACACATACATCCCACAAAATTCAATTATAGAACCCACCCCAGCATAGGCGATTGACTTGGGTAATTTTGCTAGATGACCTGTGCCTTTCTTATAAACACACCCATTGATCAAGACCAGCTTCTCGACCTGCCAAGCCAAAAAAGTGCAGAAGAATGAAAACCAGAGGACAATAACCAAGAGGGGATGGACTGTACATAAAAAGTCAGGCTTGAATGTCATCCGTGGTCATCCATGACGATTGAAAAGGTCAAACAATGAAGAACGAGAAAAGCTTTTTAGTTTTTCCATAGTCCAACCTTGACAAACCATGAAGGATTTCATTGGCAGATTTAAGTTGATGATTTGATGCAGTTGAACGCAAAAGGGAGAAAGACGAAAAACTCCATCGAGCTCAACAACAATCTCATGCGTGCATTGAAGAACCTAGAGATGGTTGGACTAATGTATCATATTTTTCCAGGTAAGATGGATCCACATAGCCCGAAGCTCAATAACAGGAATAACATAGAAGAATCTACTCACAGCTTCCGAGTGATTGACAGCAAAGTCGATTGCAGCAGCAGCTCCCAGACTTGGTCCAACTAATACCATTGGCTTTCTTATATGGGACTTCCACAACTAAAAATGCAGAAGACAGAATCTTAATTTAGTTGGTCCAAGCTTTAAGAAGTTGGTCGTAGCAACATCGGAACATCAGAACAGGAAAGAAGATTGAGTGCAACATGGTCTTCGGATCCTAAAGCAACAAGAGAAGTAGAAAATTTCCCAAATCTATGTAACTGAGAGCCCGAGAGTCACCTGATAGAGGTGATGTCGCTTGGATGAGACGCCACATGGAGGACGCTTTTCTAACACATGCACATGAATAAGAAAAAAATTTACATGATTGAGGACCAATCAAGAGTACAGTCGGATGATGTTAATAACCAGCTAAGAACAAAGTCAAGCAGATTGATCAACCTAAGTCAGAGAATCCCCATCCGAGGACATCAACAGCCCATACTTCCAAACCAGCCTCCTCAAGTAAAGGATATGCATGTCTCCACTCCAAACAAGAACTTAAGTTGCAAAACATGGCAGATATATATTAGGAATTGGTAAAAATGTTCTGCTAATATGATAAGATTGCTATTAACTTTGAACCTGTCGAAGCAGTGTAGCAGGACCACCGGATTGTTCTTACTTCTTATTGATGGTTTCACGCAACTGCTCATTACCCAATCATCACACGATTCAATCTGCAAGTGTGACAAGCATTAACATGATTAATCTATCATACAGCAGCTTTTGACCTCAGGCATTTCAGTGACTACTTTGTCCTGTCAAACAAACACGGCCCGAGTGAAAAAAGTTCATAAAACATCCTAGTGGCTGGTTTATGCAATTAGCCTATTGGCCATAAAGTTCTCCAATGCAAACCTCTGAGATAGATTTGTTTGAATCACAGAGACCACCCATATATTTAGCCAAATTACAGTTTGCGACCCTGCATAACTAAAATTAATATTGCCCCCATCACTGAAATTGAGCTGACTATTTCACTTTATCATCTTTTCTATTTCTTGTTTATGTTAAATTCAGTTTGAAGAAGTGTATAGTGTTGGAAAATAAAGAATCTTGAGGTGGTTACCTCTTACTTTTAAAAAGTCTAGAGGTCAGATTCAAAAGGACCCGCCCTCACTCGACACTCCATCAGTAGGAACATTTTCTGTCTACATTTCATCTACATGATATCTATTTCCGGAAATTAAAAGGAAAAAAGTCAGAAAACTTGCATAAGTTCAAATGCCCACATATAGTGTCGACAGGCTGTAACTCATCTGCTCAATATCCCATGACAAGAAGAAAGTTTTTACTGCAATCTAAGCCCCTCTTCCCCAGCTACTACCATGACTCCTTCCCATCTACTTTATGTCTATTTAACCAATTCTTTAACGTGTAGCGAAATAGGCGTCGAAAAGAGGGAGCTTTCCCACAGGAACCACATACTAAAGCTATGTCGTGAAGGGAAGTTTGTCCATCGCCCATGTTACGCACTCCGAGCAGTGAGTACTTTCACTGGGCCAACCTGATCACTGCAATCCAATGCCATTACCCGCACAGCACGCACAGTACACCCAGAAGGACAGATTCACAAGCAGAAATGCCGACCTTCAAAAGCATGGTCACTAAACTTTTCAACGACAGCAATCGTCACAAGCGCACGAAATAAACCTCTCCTATCATTTTTCACGCAAAGGGCAAGCCAAACCTCCGGCAACTAGACGAAGTCGCCAGAGAACAAAAACCGGTGCCCCGCGACCACGGGGGGAGGGGGGGGGGGTGGGCGGGGGGGAGAGCACGACGAAGGTACCTGCACCGGGACCGGGACCCTCTCCATCCTCTGAGCCAACCGACGGGCGAAAGGGTCCTTGATCCTCTCCACCTCCTTGGGCAGAAACAAGGGGAACCCATCGCCCGCCCGCGCGAGGGAGGCGGCGAGACGGCGGCCCCCAGGCGGCGTCGCTCTCCCCGCCGCCGTCCCGGGTCCCGTCCCCCGCGGCGGGCAGCAACCCCACATGAGTGCCATTCTCTCGGTTCGCCGGGTCTTCTTCCGGGAACCCAGAAATCGCGCGACAAAGGAGAAGAAGAAGAAGAGACGAGCGCGAACGGGCGTGCGCGTGCGCGTGCAAGTGAGCAAGTGGGGTCGTTCGAGTCGAGGTGGGAGCTGTGTATATGTACGACGTCGAGACGGAGTGCGTGGGGTGGCCGTGGCCGGGTTGGTGAAAGCGGCCGACGCATGTCGACTTCGTTGTTTGTTGTCGTTGTCGATGGTACGGCCGCGTACGCTGCGGTGAAAACAAACTGAGCTCTTTTCGCAGTCCACGTGGTCCCCCTCAAAGAAATGGGACACATGAATACTTAGGCCGCGACCGATAGCAATTCTATTTTTCTATTTTTCAAAAATAGACTTGCAATAAAAATTCATTTGATTATATAATTTTATTTTTATATTTCTGAAATAAATTTTTACTCCAAAAATAGATTTGAAACATAAATCAGAAATAAAAAAAATTCACTTTTCTATTTCTAAAATAAAAATAAAAAATAAAAACTCTTCTCATCTCTTACCCTCGCTACTAATCGATTGCTTACCCACTGCCCGCCGTTGCCGCCGGTCACCTCTCGCCGCCGCCGGCCGCCTCTCACCACCATTGTCCGTTGTCATTCGCCGCCGTCCTCCGCCGCTAGCCGCATCCCATTGCCTCCCAATGCCATCCGCCACCACCCACCAGCGACCATCCATCACCGCCTGTCATCTGCCGTCCTCCGCCACTTTTCGACAATGTCCGCCTCCCACCATTGGCCGTTGCTGTCCATCGCTATTCACCACCGCCCTTCGGCTACCTCCTACTGTCCTTCGCCAGTCGCCTCCTCTTGTCCTCTGCCGCTGCCCAACACCAGCCGTCGTCAACCATCGTCGGTCGCCTCCCGCCGTCGGCCGCTGCCCGCTGGCCAACTCCCACCATCGGCCTCAGCCATATGTAGTCTTACGCGGTTGCTTGACACCGCCCACCTCCTATCGTCGGCCGCCTCCCACCATTGTCCTCTGCCGGCCGCCTTCTGCCACCATCCTCTGTTGCCGCCCATCATCATCCGCCGCCACCCAATACCGACCCATTCTTGCAACCGTCCTCCGCCACCGTCTATAGTCGTCCACTGTCACGCGATGTCGGCCACCTCCCACCATCGACCGTCGCCCTCCTGCCACTGTCCTCCGTCGCCGCCCATCGTCGTCCGTCGCCAACCGACACCAGCCACCTCCCGCCATCGTCGACCACCTATGGCCACTGCCCGCCGACTGTTAGGGAAGAAGAAATTTTGTGTCATTATCAACCGAATTACTACTTTAGGAATAGAAATTTTGTGTCATTATCAAACAAGTATTGGCAAAGAAACTCGTCCATGGAATAGAAATAGAAAATTTGATTTTTGGAACATAATAGTTATAATTCGCGCGGTAATTTTTGCTTCTTTTGGGAAAAGTAAATCATTGAAACAAAGTTTTAAAAATTGTTTGAATTGCTTAAAAAATGAATCGATGAAAAATTATTAGAGGGTTTTCCATCGACTAAATATTTTAAGCGATACAAGCAATCATATTTTTTGAAAATGTGTTTTTCAAATCATCCATTATGTATGAAATACACGGAGTCTTAAATCCAACCAATTTTCGGCCATCCTTTTGTAAGAAAATCCTACTTCATTCTAAAATGAAGTGTTGATTTTTGACCGAATCAAAGTTGTTGTACCATTAACATCAAAAAGTTGCTCGAGTTTCTGACTGTTGACTTGGGCCAAGAAAGATCGGGCGAAATGCAAGAGATATAAAACTTGCTAAGTGCTGAAGGCTTTTAGTCGACAAGTATGGTAGGCTGGCAAAGTGAATGTTCCTAGTCGATGGAAGATATAATAAGGAGAAACTAAGTCTCGGCATGTGAGTGTAGGTAAGACTGCACATGGTAACTATTCTATGTCCAAAATCTAATTCTGGGCAAAAATGATTCTTTTTAATTCTGTGCCTGGAAATAATCTCTAAGCATTTGAAGGCGTTTGGTAATTACCCAAAATTTTTGTTCTTAGAACAGAAAAAGAACAAAAATGCGTTTGGTAACTAAACAAAATTTTTTTTATTGATAATATTTTGAATTTTTTAATATTTATTTCTTTTTTTTCTTTCTTTCCCCTTCCTTTCTTGGCCATCGTCGGCGTCGGCGACCGGCCATAGGCCAGGGCCGGCGAGGGCGTCGCAGCCCTTGCTGCCACCCTCGCCAGTGGCGACAGCGAGGTCGGCCTCGCCTTGGCTAGGCAAGGCTTGACCTCGCTTAGATCTGGCAAGGCTAACCTCGCCATCGCCAACCCAGACGATGTCGAGGTTGGCCTCACCTTGGCTAGGTGAGGCCGGCTCGCAGCCTCGCCCAGGCGGCGAGGGAGACCTTTGCCAGCCACCGGCAAGGGAGATCCTTGTCGACCACCGGCGAGGGCCGAGACGCCCTCATCGACCACTAGCGAGGGCGTGCCCTCGCTGGCCCTGGCCTGTGGATGGTCACCGGCAACGGTGGCCGGCGGGTGGCAGGGCCGAAGAACAACAAGAAAAAAAACAAGAAGAATCAGTTCTGAAAAAATTATTCCAGAATCAAGAAGCTATTTTTTTTTTATTCTTGATTCTATTCCAAAATTGATTATAGGTACAATTTTTTGCAAAATTGTGCCCGGACACAAAAAATTTAACAAATGGATTTCTGTTCACAAATTGATTCTAGGAATAAAAGAACAGAATCAATCACTATTTGGTAAGTTGCCAATCAGGCCCTAAGTAAGGCTTGACCTAGTCGACAAAAGGCCATGACTAACACAACTTATGATGAGCTGAATGGATAGTGGTAATCTAAGGGTGTGCATGGCAACGATTCTGTATCCATGAATTGATTCTACTCGGAAATGATTCTTTTTTTTTCTGTGCTCAGGAACCGATTCTAAGCATTTGAAGGCGTTTGGTAACGACTCAAAATTTCCATTTCTGGAATAGAAAAAGAACATAAATGCGTTTGGTAACGGCATAAAATTTCTTTTTATTAATAATATTTTTAAATATTTTAATATTTCTTTTTTTTTTCTTCTCCTTCTCGGCCATGGCTAGCAAGGGCGTTGCAGCTTGGGCGAGGGTCACTCTCGCCGGATCCGACGAGGGCGACCCTTGCCAGCCTTTTCCAAGCCCTCACTCGAGCCGGCGAGGGCTGCCCTCGAGGCTCGTGGCCTGGGCGAGAGCGGCGACGACCCTCTGCCAGGCCGCGAGGGCCGTGACGCCCTCGCCTATGTTGCTAGTCACTAGAGAATGAAGAAGAAGAACAACAAAAAGAACGAGAAAGAAGAACAAGAACAAAAAGAATAGGAAAAAAGAAGAAGAAGAAGAAAATAATTTCTTTTTCAATTATGATTCTTATTTCTAGAATTAAGAAGCTACTTTTTTTTGCATTTTGTTTTTGTTCCAAAACTGATTCTGGGAATAATTTTTTGCAAATTTGTACTCGGACACAAAAAATTTAACAAACGGATTTCTGTTCCCAAACTGATTTTGAGAACAAAAAAAATAGAAATTTTTACTATTTGACAACTTGCAAAACAGGCCCTAAGTAACAGAGCCAACAATCTCAGATGCGATTCGCTAGGGCCCGCAGACATGGCTCTGAAGAAGTGAAATTGACACAATCGTCAGGTAGCGAATGCCATATATTTTGGATGCCACTAACAATAGAGGCCGAGAAACGTAAATTTTTGGAATAGGAGACTTAGAAAGTAATCGGTGATGTTAGGTGTAAAGAGTGAAGAGAGAGAATAACTGTTGAGTAATAGAGTTAGGGGCAGTTTGGTAACCTCCCAAACAATACCCGATTCTATTCTTTTATTCTCCAGAACAAAAAAAGAATAGAAATTCGTTTGGTAAATTTTTTATTCTTAGGCACAAATTTATTCCCAAAATCAGTTTTGGAATAGAATTAAGAATAAAAAAATAGTTGATTCTTGATTCTGGGAACAAAAATAAAACATAGAAAAGAAAAATTTTCTTCTTCTTCTTCTTCTTCTTCTTCTTGGTTGGTCTTCTTTATTTTTCATGGCTTGTGGCCGGTCGCCGATGGTCGGCTAGGGCCAGCGAGGGCATCGCGACTCGTGACGTCGCCCTCGTCGGCCCTAGCCTGTGGCCGTTCGCTGGCGCCGGTGACCTAGCCATGGACCAAGGAAGGGAAGAAGAAAGAAAGAAAAGAAAAAAGAGGAAAAAAAAGAAAGAAATATTAAAAAATTATTAATAAAAAGAAATTTTGAGCAATTACCAAACACATTTCTATTTTTTATCTATTCAAAGAACATAAATTTTGGACAGTTATCAGATGCCTTTAAATACTTAGAAATTATTTCAGGGAATTGAATAAAACAAATCATTTCTGAGCAGAAATTATTTCCGAAAATAGAATGGTTATCAAACGCACTCTTAGTGTCTATGTGCTAAGTCTGCTAATTAATTGATAATACTAGTTTTAATATTAGAATGTAATTCGTGTAAAGAACTGTCAATCAATCAATGAACACTAGTTGTTCAATTAGCTATAATTATTATAATTCGTGTAAAGGACTGCCAATCAATCATAAACACCCGTTGTTTGATTTTACTTCTTGTTTTTCTTTACATTTTAATACCATTTTACATGGCTGGACACGATTATCTTCAATTTCAGTACTTTTGATTTTGTGACTTTTCTTTAGGAGGCGTAATTCTCCGTTGGTGGTCGTAAGTTCTATGGGTCTATGGGACGTATGATTCCACAAAAATTGCAATCTATCTAAGTCAGTACAATCCTTTTGTGCAGTAAAATACCCAATTAGCCGTAACATTCGTTTACACTCAGTAAAGTTCCGCAACTTAGGCTCTGTTAATTTTGCGAAAACTGAATAATTATAAAAATGATTATTTGTATTATTTGAAATAATTAATTAATGAAAAATGCTTTCACCATCGACAACAATTCATGTTTAAACATTTTCGTGGACGATGATAATATTTTTAGTTCTTTCTTTTTTGTAAGTGATACAGATAATCATTTAAAATAAAAATTTTATAAATCATTCATTTTCCGCTATAATTTTAAGAGTTAATAAGTTTCTTCACTCATCGCCACTTTTCTTAACCAAATGTAAGTTTGATTACTTTTGAATACTCAACGTGCCTATGAAGTCGATGAGTTATGACGGGAAGCTGGTTGCGCAAAGTAGACCGGACAGGACAACGTGTCGCCTTTTTATCCAAGGATCCATGCAAAATGTGGCTCCGAGACTTCCACACAATTTGGTAGTTAAGAAAAGGAATTGGCATGTTTGCTAAATGAGACAATACCAAAGACACTGACCTCTTTTTGACTCACATCCACCCACCAAAACCCTTTGTTTTCCCACATCCTCCATGACCTCAGCATCCGCATATAGCTTAATGATCAAATCAGATCATATCAGATAGATCATATCAGATCAGATCAAATCATGTCATTTCTCTCTTTATTTTATTTTATTCTTGTGGGTCGAAATGAGATTGACCAACTGAGAATATTAAAAACGTTTGCTAAATGAGACAGTAGCAGAGCCAATGACCCCTTTTTGACCCACATCTACCCACCAAAACCCTTGGTTTTTCCACATCCTCCATGACCTCAGCATCTACATGTGGCTTAATGATCAGATCAGATCAAATCATGTCATCTCTCTCTTTATTTTTTTTTTTTTGGGTCGAAATGAGATTGACCAATTGAGAATATTAAAAATGGCTATTGTGAGAAGAAAACGACAAAAAAAAAAGGAAAACACATATAGCTTAATGATCAAATCAGATCATATCAGATCAGATCAAATCATGTCATCTCTCTTTATTTTATTTTATTCTTGTGGGTCGAAATGAGATTGACCAATTGAGAACATTAAAAACGTTTGCTAAATGAGACAGTAGCAGAGCCAATGACCCCTTTTTGACCCACATCTACCCACCAAAACCCTTGGTTTTTCCACATCCTCCATGACCTCAGCATCTACATGTGGCTTAATGATCAGATCAGATCAAATCATGTCATCTCTCTTTTTATTTTATTTTATTTTTTTTTGGGTCGAAATGAGATTGACCAATTGAGAATATTAAAAATGGCTATTGTGAGAAGAAAACGACAAAAAAAAAAAAGGAAAACGCATAAAAATGGTTTTGGTCGCTAGAAGGAGGGCTTGAACCTCCGACCTTGTGGTTAACAGCCACACGCTCTAACCAACTGAGCTATTCCAGCTTGTTTGTTATGCATAACCTCAAATTAAGTACAGAACCATATTTTTCACCCATTCGTTCTCTAATCCCAACCCAGACGAGGGCTAACGAATTTCTAGCACGAATCGACACGTCTTAACACGATTATTTTGCAAACTCAACGATGACATGGCGTGATGCAAAATTTTATGCACAACAAGTTTCGTAGCGTAATTAGCAAAAATATAGGATTTTTTCATGACACGATTATAAAAATAATTATGACACATGAACATGAATTATCAACCCTGTTAGAGATTTTGATTTCGAATGTTGTCATTTGCGTAATTTGCACATACCGAATTCGCCCCATTGACTTAGAGGCAGACCCAAACGAAAGTTGACGACAAGTTGTAAAGTTCCGACACATAGGTGGCTGGATCAATTTTCCCGAGGATTTTATTAGCAGGTGTTTCAAGGCACTTGCTACGTATCCAAATGAAGAAAGATTGCCATTTCTAACGCTCTCTCACAAAATATCTATAGTCAATGTAGTAGATATGGCTAACGAATGTCTTCCTTAATCAAAATAATTGAAAAAAATTCTTGATCACACCCTTCATCTTGATTACGGTATAATTTTTTTTTAACCTCGCCCCTTAGGATAAAAGTCTGCATTCAGCACTGTCATTGACCTCATCAAAGAGCGACCGTTCCAAGTCCGGATTATGGGGAGGCAATGAGTTCCTTTCTCGTCATCTACTTTCCAGATTTTTCGTGTCAAAGTAAGAATCAAATCTCAAATCTCACGCACATTAGGGACAAGATCATGATGACAGGAAATAACCAGAGCTTAAAGGTTCTTTCCCGAAGGAGGCGAAGCAAGAAACACAAGCGATCGAAATCGATGATGCCGAATCTTATCTTTCGGTTAATCCAAACAAAGGAGAGCGATGCCTTACATAGGTAAGTGTACGATGACAACGCATGGGCAACCAAGTCAATCATAAGCAAGCACGTGAAATTCAATGCAATGCTAGTTGAGACGCATATCACATGGTCATCATTCAAATGGTGAGGTCAGTCACATCGAATCAATTGGGTAATCGGACACATGACAGACAGTGACACGGCAAGCATTCGATCAGAGGCTTGATGAGTGCATTGAGAAAAACGAAAAGAGCAATGAATTGGCCACGAAACCAGAATCCACCGAAGTCAATCTCCGCCCGGCTCCTACCTTGATAACTTTTCTAAATATAATTAACAAAAAGAACGAGGCAAAGATGACAACATACAGAACAAAACGTGAGCACCGTAATCACCATGCTCGATTATATATCATCCTAGCAAAAACATGATCTCTCCCCACCAGTATCTAAAAGCATGGAGATCAGGTCCTCAAAACGGTGGAAGGGTCTAAAATCTTGATTTTTACATTCGCAGTTAAGAGTACAATTCCCCAGGCAAACAATCTTTTTAGCATTATTCAACGGACATGAGATGAGACATCAACGATAGGCCATGACAGAATTATAACCATCATTGTTTTCAAGCGAAAAGGGAAGAACACGAGCAAGAGAACAGAGAACACCTTTTGAGCTTTACACTCTGACTCATCCTCCGTCCCTCGCCTATTTACTTAATTGAGATTAGCCGTCAAGATATGGCTTTTGATCAGACCCTGGTGTTGGCACAATTATCGGGTTCATTGTCATCGCCCTTAGGATTGTCTTCCAATGTTTCTGCCCCAGCATTTTCACTGGGAAAGAAGTCACCACCATTGGCACCACCACCACCAGGAACACCGAAGTCTTCCCTACTGTCAGCACCAAAATCACCACTGTTTCCACCGTCGAAATTGCTGCCACCACCATAACTACTACGACCGCCATATCCACCAGCTCCGGCATTGTAGCTGTCCCCTCCTCCTCCATAACCATACCCGCCGCCTCCTCCATAACCTCCAGCGCCAAAATTACCCGCATTACCAAATTCACCAGCACCTTGTCGAAAACCAGAACCGCCGAATCCTCCACGAGATTTCTCTATGGCATAATTCACTCTTATCCTTCGGCCATGAAGATCCTAATGAAAGGGTAACAGAAAAACATCGGACCGATTCACACATGTTGGTTGGAATTGAAATTAGTGCCCTAGTCAAACCATGCCCAACTAATCTTATAACAGACAAATTCACACACTTAGGATGGAATCTCACTGGCACTCCAGAAAGAAAAATGACCTGCTTCACTAACTTAAATTACTGAAGCTTATTAGCTTAACTGGAATGCAGAAAGATGTATATCAATCCCTCCATCAATTCTTACATACTGTGAAAATAAGTACATGAAGCGACCTAATCACCCTATGAATACTATGAAATCGTAACAACCATGTTTTCTAATCTGCAATTTGATAGCAAAGGACTGACGCCCAAACCAGGGATGGGTATGGGGCACGATAGGCATGGCGCACGGTGCCCCGCAACCCCTGCCCCAGGGGAACGGGGCAGAAGGTAGGGACCTCGCGGGGCAAGGCAGGGCTGGTATTGACCCCACCCCACCAAGAAATATTTACAAAATATAAACACATTCTTCTATATATTTTGATCGTTCAAGACTTGCACTTTAAAATATAGTCACTTGATTTGATAGCATTGATTTATTTATATAAAACATTTAAATGGCCTTCATTAAAATCAAAGTCCATAGAAGCCCATCTCCAAGTGTTAGGGATTGAGAGGAGAAGCTTCGTCTTTTAAAAGTCAGGCTAACTTATAAATTTCATCACTCAACCAGCGTGAGACAGAGCTTTTCAGATATTCTTACTTGCAAGTCTTATTTTTTTTTTAATAGGATACAAGCTTGGAAAGCTCCCTAAATAAACAGTGTGGCACAAGTGTTTTAAATGTGTTTCATCTTCACTTTGTCCCACATTGACTAATTTGTAAAGACTCTTAAGAGTCTTTTGTGTCTAGCATGGTGCCCCGCGCAGCATTGTTCCCCCTCCGTGTCCGCCAACACCCTGGCCTGTACAGGTACAGGGCAATGGCGGGGTAGATCTTTGCTTGGTGGGGCACGGAAAGGGAATGTGATCCTTGTCCTTGGCACACCCCGTGCCCATCCCTAACCCAAGCCTCTTTCAATGTTTATCTTTTTGTTGTAAGTGAATGATTGTGAAAATACCTTCATCGGATATCATGCTATAAACGCCTCACCCCTGCCACTAAGAAATGCACTGCAACAAAAGGCCTGTGCACTATATTTTACCATGTGAAAACAAATTCTGGATTGGTCCACAAGAAAATTCACATTATAACTAATACTGCTGTTGTGATTAATTTCCTTAGCAAATAAGAAGTCTATTGCCATTCAGTGCAATCTCATTAATAGGAGAACTTACCTGTCACAAGCATAGACAGAATTGATGGTACACAGTCATGCATCAAAACTGCAACTCATAGAACACCTCAATGATTTGCTAGAAAAGATTAAGTAACAAATATAGATCCCTACCTGTCCATCCATGCCCTGGATTGCATTGGAGGCCTCATCGCTAGAAGCCAAAGTAACAAACCCAAAACCTCTAGACCTTCCGGTTTCACGGTCCATAATTACTCTAGCTGCAGAATGTCAAGATAACCAGCATTCACTACCTCATCTTTCAAGTATCAAACCATGAACAAGTATCAGACGCACATAAAGCACGCTTAAGCAACTCGCGTATCCACTTTCACTAAACCTGTGCCAAATTGCCAATTACTCGAAAGTAAATTGGTTCTGGTGTTAACTAATGACCAGGTTGCTGACAATCTTATATCATTAATCTCATGCAATTCCTGATAAAGACCATAAACACACCAGCTGTACCCAAAGTTTAGATATTCTTCGGTAGATCAGATGATCAAATGCCTTTCTGGCTGCCATTAAATAAAAAAACAAATTTCATATCTAAGTACTATGAACAGTGTACTGTCAAAGAGGCAGAAAATACATGCGATTAGCCTACTCTGTCTGCAATCATTGCTTAGCATCAGATCAATGGCTAAGCACATCTTGCACATAAGTCAGCAGCATCCAATGTTCTGTTTGATACGACGTATACAACAAATAGAGCACATTTGCTATTATTAACATAAAAGAGACTAACACATGAGGAGTACCTTCAATAATCTCCCCATATCCTGCAAAAGCTTCTCTGAGACTTATATCGTCAGTGCTATATGAAAGACCTGCAATGCAAGAAAAGAAGCTATAACACACTTGGAAAGTGACAGAAAGCGTTATGACTTACAAGAGAAGCGGATTGCCATACCTCCGATGAAAAGCTTCGAGGACATGCACCTTATAGCCTGGTACATAGATGGACAATGAGCAGATGACTCAAAGTTGGCATGCTTGCTCACAGTCTGCTTTAGAATGTTCCCCACCTTGCTGATGAATGCCATTGCTCAGACCTTAAGTTTAAAAGATTAATAAAAAAAAAACCATTAATCCTGATCAAATATAAATGCAAACCAGTAACTTTTTATTTTTCCAAGAGATACAACGAAACAGTAGATCTTCTTTGATGACAAAAAGAAAAGTCTATATCATGTATGCTACGCATATGAATTCGACCAAATCATCAAAAAACAGAGGACTTGCGACTGCAATCAGATCAAATATATCAGCAACTCTTTAGCAAGTTTTCGAACTGAGAAAATTATCTCCCTCCAAGCCGTACATATGACTTTAAGTTTATTCTCAACTAATTACAACACATAAATTCATTCAACTTACTGTGTAACAGTTCTCAGGTTCAGATGCATTTGCCTCATCAGCATCTTCAGTGATTATTAACTACTGATATTTGGGTCATATTATCAACAAGTTCAATTGATCTTCCATCTGACCAATACACATCGTAAAATTTCATTCCAATTCTATGCAATTCTCAAATACTTCTATCATGCACATGACAGAAAGCATAGTTGGACATCACCAAAGCACAATTGTACACCTGGTCCCATCCCTTGATAATCAAATCCATATTAAGTAGATCAGCATGACTATCAGAGAAACAACAATCAATACTGCACTATATCAAGGACACAAAGGCAATTTGCTGGCTGCAAATAACAACAGTTTTTTTTAGGATTATCAGTGTAATCCAAAGCGGGATTGACAGAGAAAAGCTTTTAATAGGAAAAAGAAAACTCTGTTCGCTACGCTACTTCTTTGCTAATAAGATGTCCTCACTGAAGATGACACAAACAAAGCTTTTTCTTAGCGATGACGAATGTTCGCCTTCAGACAGTTCAATCAAGTCACGACAGAAAAACATTTGCAGCCTCACCGAATTAAGGGAGCAAACGAGCCCCGATTCAGATCGTGCACAAGTGATCACGCTCACGTACATCAGTCACTAAGTACCCAACAAACGTGGGCAAGCCTAGTGCCCATAAGTGGATCTTGAAATCCCATCACATCAAACGGGTTTCCCTCGGTCTCTGTCTACCCACAAAAAAATGTCCCCTTTCGGCTCTCGCCATTTCCAATTCGCCGCACCATGCGCAAAGACAAATGACCCACCATCCAAAAACCAAGAAAGAAATCGTTGGCTCTCCTTCAAACGGCACAGAACCACTTGGGTGCGAGATTCACCATCAAAAACTACACGAATGACCCCCGCGAGCATTCAGCGAAACAATCTTCCACGGCCACCGAGTAGCAGATAAAACAGCGCACTACGACCAAGAACAAGAACGGGAAACGACTAAATTGCTGCCGCAAAGTGAAGATACGCTGGACTTACTTCCGCGAGATCTTTCGTTGCTTCCGAAAACCCTGACCCGACGGGGCGAAGCAAGAACTGGGGTTTTGACAGGGGCCCCCTGCTCTGTTCTGACTCTCTCGCTCGTCGCCATGGATATCACAGACAGACCGACGAGACAGTTCGGCTCCGCCGTTGGATTAATTCGTATGGCGATTCTACGCCGTTGGATTAGAATGGGCACGGTGCCCTTCGCTTTTTTTGATAACAAAATGTTGTTAATACTAAATTACTCAAAAATTCGACCAAAAAAAAAATTTTACTCAAAAAATTTGTTTAGAAAATTGCTATCGTATTAAAGAGATCATTATCACTTAATATCATCTCATGTTATAGCCCAAACCCTAGACTTCCTTTACTTATTTATGTCATTTCGAACTAAATTATTGATAGAGTTAACCATAAATTAATCGATCTATATAAACTTTAGTTACTCTCGTTACCGATATGTTGGCGGACCACTTGCTTATTATGTCATTTTGAAATAAATTATAAATCTCTTTCCTTAACGATATCAATACATTGACTGTCTGATATTGCTAGAAATTTTGATATAATTAACACCGTTGCTCTTCCTGACATGTTATTTGCTTTATACTTGTAGCATAATTTCATTCTTTTCTTTTCTCACATGATATATGAACAGTTATTCAGCATTCACGACTCATGAGAGATCGGTTGAATGAGATCTGATCATCCAACTCAGATAGATCCTATTTAGGAGAGAAGAAATTTTCTCATTTGACCTACAACAGTTGATTGTCTAACGTGCGTCACAGACGAAAAACGCGATTTCACTCATGCGAGCCACGTAATTAGCCCTGTGATTTTTTATTTACTTTCAATAGGTCTGGCTTTGATCAATGCTAAAGTAAACATACCATGGCATTCCCACATTTGATAGCACATTCAGGTTTCTACATTTGATATGCCATTTGAACTAACCATATCTGGCTCTGATCAATATACTGATGATGATGATGATGAAAACACGACACACATGCTTCCTCTCCACCCACAGGTCACAGCTACAAGTAGTGGGCTCTGGACTGTACCTACCGGTACAACCCACAAGTTGGCCAGCCAAGCTAAAACCACCTCAAAGCAAATTGCACGAGCCAAACCCAGAATGGTCTCAGAGCATGCTTTGCTTTGCATTGCTCTGCTCTGTCGGAGTCAATCTGTTTCTTTTCTCCTCTTTTCCTCGCTTGAGACAGGCATCACCGGTGCACGGGACAGCAATCGACGGAACGAATAATAGGAAAACGATGGGGGTTCACAAGTGACCAAGCAGCATCCCTCCTTACATGTCGGACTTTAGATGACAATTAGGTGAAACAGACTAAATATTCTTCCATTTAACAATTTGGTAATGTTTACAGGTGCTTAGTATATATGGACTATGCCTGCCGATACAACAATTACCCACAGAGTACAACACTGGAACTTGCAATTTCCCTAAGCCTGAACTTTACTTGGCCGCTGGGTGACAACTGTGGGACAACTTCAAGGTAAAACAAAGGAGAGAGTGGTCGAGCTAACACTTTGAACTCAGATTAGTAGAGAGAGGAAATAAAAGGCTCGTCTCTGTTACAAAACTCAATAAAATTATGCTATCACCTCCTGTAGGGATTGGGCAGGGACTTTGGTGATCCTTCGAACAGATCCAAGATGTAATTCTCCAGGTCGTCTGCAGTATACTTGATGTGCCTGTCGCTTAGATGACCGTTATGCCTTCCCACGAATGTTCGATAGGCTTGGACTATCTTGAGGGATGTTGAGATGCGTAAATCTTCCCGAAGTTGAACGTCCGGGATCACCCAGGCTGTCTGAGCCTTGTATACCTCCTCGAAAGCAAGGCTGAAGTTCCTTAACCTTTCTTTTAGGAGGCTGTGTGAGATGGAACTCGAACCTGAACTGTGAAGCCCCTCCTCTCTAAGGAAGGAGAGTATGGAACTCCAAGTCGATCTCTCATAGCTCAATGCATGCTGTTGGAACTTACCATTGTGCTTCCGAATCCAATCATCTCCGAAAACAAGTCTAAGCTCAGAATTTTTCACCTTTTCTGCCATGTAATGCACATTGTTCATCAGAAAAATATGCTGCAAAGCCACATCTTTGTATAGATTGGATTTCTCATGGAGGTTTGCTACCAGAACCGAAGAAATGCCATGAAAATGGGGAGCCAGTTTGGGAAATCCGCATCCGGAAACCCCGCTCTTTCCATCCTCTACGGGTGAACTAGTTTCATGACCGAAAGAATTGGAACCCTCTTCGCCATGGTCGCTGAGAAGCAACTCGAGAGTCTCGCCATAATCAACGAGATTCTTCATGTAGTTCATCACGTAACGGGTCAGATGGTGGACCCCACCCCCGGGGAATGCAGTCACTGATGCGTTCGAAGCGATGGCTTTCTTGAATTCGAGGAAAGTCATCCTGATGCAGTTGCCTAGCCTCTGCAGGAGTTCATGATATTGAATTCTAATAAAGGACCCGGAATTATCTGGATATAGCTCATTGATATCTGGTAAAAGCTTAGACATCACTTCATACATTTCAAGGAAGCAAAACAACTTCTCCGGTTCTTTCGAGCCTATAGATATAGCCTCTGCAAAATTCAAAAGTTGCAAAATTGCAGCCTTTGACGCCTCAATAAAGCAACTCAAATTCAGTGATACCTCCCCGAAAATTTGATCACTAAGCCATCTCTCGCTCGCCAGATAAACTCGCACAAAGACTCTAATAGCTCTAACCCATTTCTTGATCTTGAAATTAAGAGTAGCCCATTCCATCCTAAGAACATCCTCGATGCAATGCTTGTCCATCTCAACAATGAAGAGACACTCATCCAGTGCATCCCTGCGAAGACTGACATAAGCCTGGGAACATTCGTGTTCATAACCTGAGCTGCACATCAAATTCGCGATGCATTTGAGGTCAGGTAGTATTTCTGGATGAACCAGATCGATTATTGACTCCTCTGAGGTTCTGTTGAAGCTGTCTCTGCGGAGTGAGTCGTCGAAGGAGTAAGAAAACGTCGAGCCTTCTTCTGCAGCATCCTCCTCACTTGAACGGAAGGATGTGTGCTCCGGCTCGACAGACCGTCTATGCTGAAGAAGCATGTGCTTAAATTCTTCCTCGAGCCTAACCATGGCCGTCTGAAGAACATCATGGGCATTCCTCAACATCTCATCCTTTTCAACCGACAAATCTTGACGTGAATTCTCTAGTCGTTCAATCAACTTCAGGGTTTCATCCACGGCATTCAGATACTGAAATGCTTCGTCTTGGCCCAAATCCCATATCATGGACTGATCATTCTCCCACCTCATGATCTTCTCGTGAATAACATCGAGATGCTCTTCTCTGCTCGCGCCTTCCTCAATGTTCTTTTTCTTTTTCTCACTATCTATCGTGATGGTGGATAACTGAGCCCTCAATTGAGCCAAAGCCTTTCTCTCTTCATCAGTTAGCTCTCTTTTCGACACCAACGCCCTCGCAATTTGTTGCGCAGCAGCAATCAAGTTCCCTTCTCCTTCTGAATCCAAGGCACCACTCTCCACACCATCCATATCCCCAAAAAAACTCAAGAACCCTAGAAAACCACTATTCACCAAATAAAAATAGCTGATCTTTTATCACCTGAAAGTGGGAGACTATGAAGATCGCAGATAAAATTAGAAACCCAATGCTAAGAACTCCTTGAATCTAACGTTCTCACCCTCAGGCAGGGCTCGAGCAAACCAACGACATAAACAAAGAAAACACTTGACAACTCGGCCTCCCAGCCTGAACAAACAAAGCCAAGAAATTCAAGATTGATAACAAGAAGACTCAGAAGAAGATGGTACACCTCTGGATTTCTTCTTATTATCAGAAGAACACACAAAAGGGTGTTTAAAGAATCGGACGAGAGCTCAAGAACTTACCTCGGCGACCTCAAAGGCGTCCCCCTTTCCCTTTTCCAGCCCCGCGACAAGCGAGAACCGGATAGAGAAGAGGAGGGTATGGAGGATTATAGAAGCCAAGGATGAACTTTATCCCAAACGAAAGATCTGATTCTCGAGGAGGCTTTGAAAACAAAAAGCAGTAAAGCGCGAGCAGTCAAACAGTTGGTGAATACCGAATACGGAACCGATTAGAATAACATATATATATATACATATATATATATGGATATGACAGCAGAGACGATGTACGGAGGAGGCAGAGGAGAAGAAATGCGACTGGAACTGAGAAAGGAAGACTCCTTTCTTGTTTCTGCCTCTGAAGCTACTAGCACTGGAGAGGTCAGGCCGCGATTCCCATGGCGGATTCGTCGCCCCTGAACCCGACTGATCTGCACGAGACGATTGAAAATTTTGGGTTAGAGTTTTTCTTCCGTGTTTTCTCTTTTGCTTGCAATCGTACGGGCGTGTTTGACTTCTCGGTCCACACGAGCGGGGGCGGGGGGCAGTTTGCCAGCCTCTTACATTTACCACTTCTGTGCCTGTGCTGGACACGTGGAGAAGAACAAGTTCATTTGCGCTTCTGACATGGATCGCATCGCGCGGAGGTTGATTTCGGGTCTGCCGAGGAAAGGATGGTCATGATGTTTTTCTCTCCGGCGTGACTATCGAGCTCCAAATTTACCACTGTCCTCGAGTGTGGTCTTCACGTTAAAGACCCTCTTTCACGTTTCAAATCCTACTTACGTCTAATCCTCTTCACTCTCTTCCCCTTACTATTTCTCTCTCCTCGAACGTAGCAGCACGACACAACGGCGATTGAGAGCCAACCCTGTCTGTCCGTGGCGAGATCGTTCGCAGCTCGCGATGGCAAGACCACGTGAGCCAAGGTTTATGGCAAGGCTCGGGCACGGCGGCATGTCGAGATCATCTGACCTTGATCGAGTCTTAAGCTGGTGAGGGGACCGTTGTCGGTCTCGGATTTGAGGTCGACAACGACCTTCGGAGGAGCAATGGTGGCGAGCGCGATGGAGAATGAGAGACATGGCAATGGATGTGTCAGACCGAGCAAGCCAGACCTCTCGACTCTCGAGTAGGGAGAGAGAGAGTGGGTGGGTGTCGGGTTTTTTTGGGGGAGGGTTATTTGGGAAATAAAACTGACTAGTCATCGAATGGTTCAGTAGTAAGTTGGCCAGATTAAAATGTTTATGATCAAGTTGTAATCTGTATAACAAGTTGATGACTTTTGTAGTAAATTTTTCCAAGAGCTTGTGGTCTAAATTGTTTGGGCCGAATCTGTCCGCTACAATCCCAACCAGATCGGTACCAAACTTGCAAGGCTAAAATTAGCATTTGTCCAAAGCCAAGCCAGCCCAAAAAGCACCCCTTCATGCCCATGTGGCCCCATCCCATGGGCCTTGGGTGTGCTGTGATGGCTAGCCATGGCCCATTCCAGAGTCAAGAGACAAAGTTGAGTCAGAACAGGGCATCCCCCTCTCTCCTTCTCCTTTGCTCAAAAAGAGGAACACCAAATTTGACCGTTAGAAATGAGTCCCCCTCCCCTTCCTCATCCTTAAACGGTAACACCCCACCACCGTCGCCATCGGCCCCTCCTCTCTGCTCAAATACAACCCCCTCAACCAGCAGTCCCCCCCACACACACACCACACACCCACATCATTCAATTCAACGCCCCCCACCTCTCTCTCTCTCTCTAATCAATTCGACTCTCTCTCCGGCGGCTCGTGAAGTCTCGTTTAGTCGACTGCTCGCGGCGATAAAAGACTTGCACAGAGTGCCCTGATGGAGCAGCAGCAGCAGCAGCAGCAGGTGCTCGATTCCCCGGTCGATGTCCCGGTCCCATTGGAGAACAGCAACAGGAGCACCAACTTGGAGCACGAGTGCACCGCGGCTACTCCCCCTCCCAAACCCCCGCAATCGCAAGAGAGCTGTCGGGTTTCTCCGGTCCCCGGCGAGCTGCGCAAACCCAGCACGCCCGATCGCCTCAAAGTGCCCAAGGCTTTCAAGTACCCCGAAAGGTATCGAAGCCCGACTGATCTGATGGTGTCTCCCGTCACAAAAGGCCTCCTTGCCCGAAGCAGAAAAGGCGGCGCCGTCTTGCCTCCTAGTAAAGATCAGCTCAAGGTATATCCACAACTTTTTAATAGCATCGCTTACCAAACATGGTCTCGCTTGCTTAGGTCTTGTTTTTCGCTATATGTAATTTCTGGGGATTCTGATGGTTTGAATCCAATTTTGCCAAATTGCAGGTTCCGGACTTGCGGGTTCAAGATGCGGGTCTCTTTCATTAACTCTGCGGTGAATGATTATGCGGCTTGGCACCTCTGATCTGATATATCATGAGATCGAATTTGCCTGCACTGTTGGCGATGCAGGACAAGTCTTCTGGGATTTTGTGGGAAAGATCAGCTTGTTTTTACTTTCGACTGATGGTGTACTATCTGATTGTAATATTCTTTTGATAAGACAGTTCTCTGTCGCATTATGCAATGTCGCGTGGAAATTAATTTTCCGTTGCTGCCTAATTATGTTCAGTGCACTCTTCTGATGTACTCTCATGAACAACAAAGAGAAGTTAACAATGCATATGACTGCTTCTTTAACGTTGCTCCAATGACGTTCTTCCATTCAATGAAGTATCAAAGTAATTTACCGGAGACTGATACAAGTACTACTTCATGTATCGGAGGAATACAGTGGAGCGCGCTAATTTATGTTCTGGCCATTGCTTCGGTCACTCTAGGCGGACCTCATACCATTGGATTGAGCCCACATCACCATCTATTTCGAGCTCACAAACAGAGCTCATAAGGTAGGAGACGGCATCGTCAAGAGTTTCATATCGAGCAAGGTCAGGAGGGAGAGATTTGCGCGGCCAGTTCTCCAGCCAATCCTTGAGCTTGGCCTTTAGCTCTTCTTCGGACACGAATCTCTCTTCTTGTCCTGGTTCCAGTAGCACGTAAGTCTCGGTGCGCTGATTCGCCCTCCTCCGCCTGATTGCACATATCTGAGCATAATGAAGACAATAGCACATTGGACGACACTCCTTGAGGTTTGATCATTCTTTATGGAGAAGGAACATAGTTAAGCAACTCGACTAAGACTCTTTCCTGTAATAATGAAACAGCAACAAGCAGATCCTGGATCCTTTGCCCAAACGACAAAGCGACACACAGATATACATGTACCTTCTCTATGTTTTTCAGATGGTTCTCCGTCTTGTTCAGTTTGAGGTGTTCGGAGGGATGAGAGAACTGAACGGTGCCTTCCGAATTTGCTTCAATAAAGGAGGTCCTCATCTTATTCCTCGAAGTCGTTTCGCCTGCGACAGAGCACAGCCCAGGAAATAGAACAATCACTATACCAGTGATTACATAATAGCCAAATGAAACATAATCTTCTCAGTCAACCATATGCGATGCCATTTTAGTCTATAGAGTGTCACAAAAACATGGTATGTAATTCACTCAGTCCCCATGTTTACCTTGTTGCAATGTCTATTCTATGTAAATCACACAGTTGTTAAATTCTTTAACCAATACCCTTTTAGTTGAAAAGAAGAAATCTTGCTTATCGGCATCTTCATGTCTTTAATTTGTGAAACTCTGATCATTCTTCTTATTCCTACTAGAGATTTTAGCATCGAAGAGTTGTCTTCGGCACCCTCTCACGAAGAGGCTAACACCACCCGTGCATCATTTTCAGACTGCCACTCAGTAAACATTCAAGCAAAAAAAAAAAAACAATCAGCATCTCGGTCCGACACCCTAATCCTATCACGAACGAAAACTTCCAATTCTCACGGTCCAGCTCCAGAATCATGTAGAGTCCGGGAATTCGAAAAAGGTGCTAGTTTGGAGATATGCCTGGGACTTGCGAAGCCCCAGGATTAGGGACAAGAAAAAGTAAAAAGAGAGGAGCTCACTGCTCAGGTTCCGCGCTGCGGCGCATTGAATCTGCATCCGTAAGGCTCGTTCCATTGATGTCGTGTGTAATCTTCAACTGCAAACCGAGAGCTTGTGTTTCAGGCAGAGGGGTTCTTCATTTGGATAATGTTTTGAAACCGGACCTTTCTTGTCCTTACATTGGTAGGTGTCCTATCCCCAAAATTGCACTGTTATATCTCGTTGAGGGTTCTTGAAATTATTTAGCTCATTCTAACAAAGCAAACTTTATCGCACCTCCAACAAGACAGGTAGTTTTATTAAAGAGTCGGCAAGTTATTAACGAACTAGAACATCGAAATCAATGAAATAAACATTACTAAATAGCTCGAATAAGACTTGGTAACTCAAAGATGAGATACTTGTTAAGGAAAATTCCCAATAGATTTTGAAGTTGACAAAACTATCCATGAGTGTTTTGTAAGTCTGATAAATGCTCTGAAGTATTTTGATTCAGGAAGTTATTTTTGGAAGAAAAGCATATGTCAATCTTGATCTAGTTCGTGTTCAGATTGTGAAAGAACTTCAAGCAAAAGAGATTCAGACTCAGAACGAGAAGTTCAGACTCAGAACCAAAAGTTCAGACTCAGACATCAGATCTTCAGACTTTACCATGAAAGTCATTCAGACTCAAATATTCAGATTTCTGAAGACCTACGCAGACGCTGAAGTTTTTCAGACGCAGAAATTTTCCAGACGCAGAAATTTTCCAGATGCAGAAAATTTTCCAGACTCAGACGCTGAAATTTTTCAGACGCAAAATTTTGCAGACGCAGAAACAGAACTTAATACAACAGCTAGTGATCTGGCTTGGATTTCACACAAGGAAAGTTTTTTGATTGACTCAATCTAAATCAATTTGATTGTCAATCAAAATATTATCATAACGGATTAATCTCTACTTATGGAAACCAAGATTCTGATTGTATGGGCGATCAGAATCAGCGGGATTCAGAATCTGTCATTCAACGGCTACTCAATCCTTACTATACAAATCTGTCCAAGGTGAAGATGATCCTCTGAAGACTGTCCAACGGCTAGTTTGGAAGTGGAGGAGTATTTAAGGAGATCAACGAGCAGCAGAAGTAGATAGATTCAAGAATCATTAAATCCAAAGTCTGAGCATACTCTGATTTAATCTCTTGTCTTTCGTGAGCTTAAACGTGTAATCATTTGAGAGGTGTAGACAGTATTATAAGTGTGTGCTTAGGTGTGAGATAGTGTGATCTATCGGCTTGGTATAAGCATCACCAGCTTCGGGGAGAAGTGCTTAGGTTTAAGCGGCACAACTTGCTGTAACTTCTCATTGATTTGATTAGTGGAATCCAGCCAGTAGGCTGTCAGCGTGGGAGAGTGGACGTAGGCTTACTATAAGCCGAACCACTATAAATTCTGTGTGCAGTTTCTCTACCTCTTAATCTTTTACTTTATACACTGCACATTCAAGAGCACCGTCTTTACAGAATCTGAATATTATTCAGGCTCAAACCGAGTTCTATCCATTTCCGCTTAAATTGTTAAATTTGTGTAAGATCACCTATTCACCCCCCTCTAGGTGATCCTTGCTAGCCTCTTCAATACTAACTTCACTTGAGAAAATGGGTTGGCCATACCATTTGAGGTCGATACTATCGCATAAGAGCTGGAAACCTTTTGCACATTCTTAAAGCGTAGCTGATCAAAGTGGGTAATCCAATAATACTGTCAGTTATTTTTAAAAAACCAAACAAAGTTGAAATTGTGCTGACAAGTTATTTAAAACTCATCCAAAAAAACCTAAAAATTTACTGACACATAGAATTTTTTTTTTCTGTTTTTCATGTCCAACGATGTATGAACTAAAGGTGAGCAAAACGAATCGGGACTAGACTGAACTGGCCAATTTTGGCCGGTTCCCGAGAGCACCGGTCTAGTTCCCATTTCCATGTATAGAATCACTCACCTGAACCAGACTGGACCGAATCTTTTTATTTTTATATTTGTTACAAATCCGTAAAAAAAACCTTAATCCTTTACAAATTCTCTCACTTCCTGAGTTAACATAGTGTATATATATATATATATATATATATATATATATATATATATATATATTAAAACTAGAATTAGCACACCAGAAGCACATTCGGCAATAGCACGTTTACGCGAGTGACTTTCTCGTGGCCAAAAGAGAACTCACAGTTTCTCTGTGGTGGTGGCGATGGTGTTGATCATGTGGCGAATGCGGTGGCTCTGGAAGAGCCGGTCCTTGTTGCTCGGCGGCTCATTCCGGAGGCCGCGCACGTCACCTCCAGCAACGTCGACGACATCCTCAGTTGAGCTGATGCAGCAGAATCGTGCTCTTTCCCAATTGGGATTTTGGGGGTTAAGGGTTTCAAACAATGGCAGAGAGTGCAAGAGGCGAGGCGCACTCACCTCAGCGAAGGATATGGGAGGACGTCAAAACAATCCGATGACGATCGTTTCGCCCCATTTTACATAACGAAGGCAACCGCCGTCAGCAGTTTTCTAGAATTATTCAGTTTCATCAACCCACTTGGGGTTGGTCCGGTCCGGTTCCAAGACTAGGTGGGCCGGTTCCCTGTTTCAAAAACGGGAAATCGGCCGACCCGGAAACCGATCACCCCTCACACGAACAAACACATTTTGTCGACATCAGTTTTGTTTGTCATCGTTCTAGAAAAAGACATCCTTTTTCCTTATTTTCGAACCTTAAAAAAGTCAAAAGTGGGAAGTCCTCCCAATCCTCGTGTTGCGTTTGCTGCTGAACTGTAAAAACGCGAGCTCAGTTTGAAAAACGGTTAATGCGGTTACGATTCCTCCTTGTCGTCTAGGGAAGAAATCCTCTCTCTTTCCCGCGTGAACTACTAAAGAAACACACCGCCCTCCCCACCGAAATCGTCTCCCCGCCGTCCTTTCTTCTCTTTCAACCTCGCTTTTCTCATCCCCCCTTCTTATCCCCATCAAGCTGGCAAACCCCTTGTTGTCCCCCCCCCTCCTCCTTTCTGCTCCAATTCACATCCCCCTCTCTCCAACTTCGAAATCCCCCATGACCTGGTTCGGCGTGGGGACTCGGGTCTGCCTCGATTCGGTTTCATCGGCCGGAGCTTCGTCTTCCGGTACGTTGCCTGCTCGGTTCTTGTTTTCTTGATCCTCAGGTATTATAGAAATGCCTGGTCATTTAGATTGTGCCATTTCGTGGATCTGAGCCATATTGATCGTGGAACGGTTAAGCACGGTGAGGGCGACACGCATTTCTGTGATCCTGTGTCAGCTGCGCCGCTTATCTTATTAGGAGAAGTTCGATGCGCGGGTTATAAAGAACTTTCGCGACCTGCTAAGCAATACGGTCCTCATTCCTCATCTCTCCCACGCCCCTCCATCGAAAGAGAAATTTCTATCTGCATCAACAATTCTCTAGCGCGAAGAGTCTGCATCCCTCGTGTGAAATTACGGCTGAGTTTCGGTAGTTATATGGTGGATCTTTCCCATGAGCCGAATTGCCTCGGAATGAACTTCGACTGGTCCCTGATACGTGTATGCTAAGTTGTATATGTTGCTTGTTAAGCCACAATCCTCCCGATCCTTATTGCTAGAACCATGCTAGTTGTTGAATTATTTGCTGTATTTCAGAAAAATGACTCAACTTCATCGGTCTGCATAGCTTAACTTAACCCTTCGATGGTTCAGTGTAGGATCTACGAGGGCTTTGGTATCTTGAGATCATTAATCCCATGGATGCAGAGGCTGAGAGGGATAGTAGCAAGCACTTGAAGGTTCATTTCGACGTCACCTGCAATGAAACACACACACTACCGAGCAAGGAAGCCTCTCCTCCTTCTTCTTCCTCTTCTTCATCTGAGTCCGACTCTTTGTCGGAATCAACCCTTACTGATCGAGATGAGAGCGATTCCTTGACGAAATCGAACCATTCTTCACAAGAGCTTGAAGGACTCGTCCCATCAGAGAGTTATGCTCAAGCTCCGATCTCGAGCACACATACCGAGATCACCTCTACGCTTCCCTTGAGTTACATGGCAGGACGACCCGCTGGCTATGACCCAAATAGGATTCCATCGACCATCTTTAATAGCAAGCCGACGAACCCGACGGATTGGAGTGTTGCTTCTAACGAATCCTTGTTTAGCATTCACATGGGAAACAACAGCTTCTCTAGGGATCAGGCTTTTTTGCTGTATAAATCGGGTGAATTAACCAAGCTTGATGAGGTGTTCAGCGTCCAGGCCGCCCTGCCCCCTGTGGCAGAAGCCGTGGGTCCTCAGCAGGAAAGCGCAAGATCATCATCCGCAACCCAGATTGCTGAATTAGTGAAGCCATCACCCCAAATAACTGAATTACTCCTGGATGAAGCGTCTCCCAAAACCAGCAGTATAGATATCAAGAAAGGTGAAGATGATAATGCTAAGGAAAAGATGCAACCTACAGAGGATGTCCGAAATTCCACAAGTATGTCTACACTATCTGATGGGAGCGGCACGAGCACCGCTTCTTTTGCATTCCCAATGTAAGCTGCAATTCCATTTAGTTTTAGTTTCTTTCTGTTAGTCATAGTCGAATGAGTTTGAGATCAATCGGTAACTGGTAGCGTTTAGGGCATCAGGTAGTTCATTTTCCATAGGGCACTTGGATTTACTGTTTCATTCCCTATCTTATGCATGAGGTGCACATATTTTTCTTTCTTTCTATTATTTGTCAATTTTTCACTTTTTGTATCGGTGCATTGTCTAATTCATGTGAGCAAATAGGTTTGTTTTTGTTCAGCATACAAACAAACCTCTTGGAATTAAACAATCCCAACTTTTGCATGTCGACTACTGTTTTTAACCGCTCTTCGAAGCCTAACGATCAAACTTTGTTCGTGTCAGACTGGGAGGGACATCAGAAGGAAATCAGTCCTCGATCAAGGTGGAATCGAAGAAAGAACACTCGCCAGAGTCATTGCCAGAGCAGCCTGAGCCAAGGCGAGCAACAACAGCAAGGACTACTTTGACCAACTGGTTCTCTTGCTTCTCTTGCTGTTCGTTCCGTTGTTCGATCTCTCTGAAGTCGAAGTGAGATTGCAGACACGTCACACAGTCGTCTCTTGGTGCCTGTCCGTTTCATCAATCCAACCGAGAGTTTAAGCGTCTCTCTTCCCTTTAGACACAATAACAGGCCTGCATTATACGCATGCTACTATCAAGCATTGCAGATCTAGCAAACGACATCTTTAGCACATGCATTGGGCTTAGCTTCGGCTGGCTTGCACAAGAGAGATGGTAATTAGGAGTAGCGATTACGAATGTTGTGGAGTTTCAGAGAAGATGATTATATATGTAAAAGGAGATAATTCTCGCACCCTCTCTACTCATTTTCCCGAGTTCTCTCCTAGCATCGAATGTGGTTAAATCTGGCGCATGATATTCCAATCGGTCATATCACTTCATATCCTCAACAAATGGTCATCGACAGAGGCAACGTAACGAGCTAGGAGGCATTGGAAGTTCATATACAAAAATGATGCCGTCGCATAATCTGATGTGCCGCTAACAGAATTCCTGTTGACTTCATAAAGGCTAGAGAACGCGCAAGGATGTCTGTGTAGCTCTCGGTGCAAAAACTCCTCCAAGATGAACTCGACCGCCAGATTGATTTTTGCCAAGAGGGATAGAACAGACTACACGTATGCCCACACGCGCACAATTTGTCGAGGAGATATGGCCTTGATTATTATAATATTAAGTCGATTTTAGTACGTCTGATACCGGGACTAATTCAGATGACTCTTTGCAAGTTAGCTGTAGACATTCTAACTGTCCGTGCTTCCACAGTCTTCAAAGTTAATGCTCGCAGATATGCGCTAAGCATAGTGCTGGTGAGAACTTGGTTTGAGTTGAAGCATATGAATACACAGAGACACACACAAGAACTTCTGCATCACATGAAAAATGGCCATCCATAGGAATATTGGAAAGAGACTTCGACAGATTCCTTGAACATCCGGTTAAGATCATGCCATTAAAGACGTAGGAACAGAATTAAGCCATTCCAATTGCCTCCGCTTTTGCTTATATACAACAGATCACAGTAACTTTCCTCTATAAGACACGCAAAAGAAAATGCACCAGACGTTCGATGCTGTCCTCTGTGCTACCAACAGATTTAAATTGTAGGGGCATAGTTACTGAAACATCTTCCCGCAGTCAACCTAAGGGCGCGCCATGCGAGAATCATCCCCCGACGCGTTTTCACAGATGGAAAGAAACGCGAAAGCTCGAATTATCACGTTATGCAGACAAACTTCAGAACTGGCGGTGCAATCAGTGCGACTCACTCCCAACCTCGGAGACCACCTATGTAATATATGGGCTTTGACCCAGTAAAAAAAAAAAAGGGGTCAAAAGTCAACAGGTCAACAGAAGCTACAGTAGATTTGGCTGAAATAAAAGAGGACCGAGAGCTTTTGGGGAGGAGAAAACAGAAACGGAAAAGAAAGGAGAGGAAAAGAGAAGAAAAGAGAGGAAAGGAAAGATGAAGAAGAAAAAGAGAAAAGAGAAGAGGGTTTTGTGTGGAAGGAGTCGCCAAGTTGATTCGACTTCAATTAACAATGTCCGGTAAGTATTCGTGCCCCTCATTCGTTCAATTGGAATATTTTTCCGAGTTAGGGCTCAATTTCGGAATTATGTGTTATTTGAGAGGCGAAGTCTAATTTTTGGGTCGTAGAGCTGCGTATTTTTATAGAATTGATAGTTTGTGGTGTTGTGATACCGTGGGATATTACGGATCTTGATTTGGACCTACGATTTGCCCAATATGAATTTTTGAAGTTGGCCGCGCAAGATGAACAGTGCGCGACTAGCAGCTTTTAGGCTGATTTTCGTCGGTTTTCGACTCGATTTTGGGATGGCCAAGTTGAGACTTTTGTAATACTCGGAACATGCTTTCTTTTGACTATAAGTTTGCTAGGATCGGAGTTCGATGGAGAAAGTTATGGTGCGATTAAGTTTTGTGCTCAAGCTCCGCGTTGCGGACGATTTGCATGATGGCTTTGGATGAGCAATTTGTGGGCGCCTTTGAGTTGTCTTGTTAGCGTTTAAGCATCATTTAGCCGTTTAGTGATTATTGTAGTATTTTACTTGGTTTTGATGTCGATTATCGTTCAATTGATAGGATTACGAGATCGTCGGTTCGAGTGAGCGTCATTATATGATTTTTGGGATTTCAGGTGAGTGGTGCTATATGTTCTTTAAGTTTATAAACTCATGTTTTGAAAGTGATAATGATCTGAGTATCGTATGAATTATTAAAGCATGTTTGTTGCATAAAAGCCTAGATCGGGCAATTACTACATTCTAATATTTGATGATGAATTAAGAATGGTTTTATGAGAGGTATTGTGAAATAATATATATATATATATATGTCACTTTATGAACTAGTTTATGAAATGACTTCAGAAATGATTCAAGAAATGCCAAAATGTATTTTTGGCGAATGAGCCGTATCGTGAGGGACATTATATCTTTTATGAATTTACAAATTCATATTTTGATAATAAAATATAATTTTTAATATAGTGGATCATGTTTTCTGCATTAATTGGATTGATCATTTACTACCTTTTGTCAATTGTGAAAATGAGTTGAAAAGTCTTATGGCGTTATTGAAATGAAGCTTTTATGAATGCTTGTATTAAAGGTTTTGTGAAGAGGATTAGCCGAGGGTTGTTCTTGTTGCGAAATGTTTTGTGAAATAGATTTATTGATGTTGATTACGGATTTTTAGATTGAGTTATAAGTTGTTGCTGCTCGTATTACTATGTTGAGAACCCGTTGAGGGGGGAGTATGCATACTGTCAGGATATCCTTCTGGGCCGAACCGCCGACTTATAATAGGTGGTAGACCTTGCCAAATGGGGTAAACTTGGTCACCTTTGTCACGGCGTTAAACTTGACCATAGTTTGATGACGAGCATGAGATTGGTTGATGGATGAACCATCAACGTGTTATGTGATGAGATTACTCAATGGATATACCATTGATGATTGACTATTGTTGTTAAGTGAGTTTTTATTTAGCAATCTGATATAGATGACTTTTATTGAAAAGTTATTATATCTTTGAGATATTTTTGGCTATATTGTATATCGAGTTTGAGTTATGGGCCGTGACATTTTTGATGCTATTGTATAGTGATTGTTTGATCTGCTTAGAATAGATATGCACTGCTTACTGAGCTGTGGTTGCTCACCCCTCTGTTTCCCTAATCTTTTCAAGTTTCTTGGTTAGTAGTCAATAGAACAAGAGTGGTGTCGTTGGGACTTTTGAGAGTTGAAATCCTTGTGGTTTGAGGCTGCGTCCTTCGGGTGGGAGGACGGCCGTGTCATTCCCCGTTCTGGTAGGTTTTGGGGTGTGACAACCTACGCTTGAACCGATCCCCTACATCACTCGGGGAACATCAGTCCGTGAATCATATGCCCAACTTCTGCAACACTAACTGTTGTTTAGGCATCTGTAGCGCTGTATGCTCCTCCCAATTGGAGAGGGTCCAGATACTGGCTTCCCCAGATCATGCTCTCTCGTTTGCATATTCCATGTGAACAACATGGTAACGCCCAGATCGCTCCATCGAGAAAACACTAGAGTAATAGCAGACTCGATTAGCTTTCGTGGTGGAGGATTAACCTAATGGAACAGACCCAAATCAAGAATATAAAACTCAGGTTTCATCCCCCCAGATGGCAACAGGAAAGAGGGACTCCCACTGGTTTCTTGGAGATCAGAACATTGAACGTATTATTTCTTTTGGTGGATTTGGAATCTTTCTTGAAAGATACGGAGCAACTAATCCAAGATCCCTCCCGACCCATCATTTCGAGACGAAAAGACCGGGTCGGTTTTAAAGCGCGATACCGTGACGGAACGACTCCAAAAACACGATCTAATTTTCATCGACGCTCGGAACGATGAAGACAAAGGATCAAGGGGGGGCGGGGGCGGGCATCGCGCTCCCGAGCCCGATCCCTCGATGCTTTTATGAAATATCTCATCGAATAAATCATCGAGTTTCGCACGAAATTCCCATAACATCTGGCCATTTTCAAACTAATCACGGGTCATTTCCTTAATTTTTTTCCCCCTAATTATTCTTTTTGCAAAGATTGTCGGATAAACGAACAGATAATCATACTGCCAACTAGGATTCCTTCGTGGGGGCCGATGTGCTCCGCTGTTGGGGGCTTCGGAGGAACCTCCCGACCAACCACCATCGAGCAAACCTTTGGTTTGACGGGGCCCGACGTATTGATTGGTCCGGCGATCGACGTGTAATTCACCTCGGGATCAAGCGCAAATTCAACACAGAAAATAAAAGCCCCCGAAAAAGAAGCTTCGAACCAAGGACCAAATCTTGGATAATTCATCAACTTGCATTTTCCTCCCCCCACGAAAATAAACCGGAGCCCCTTTCCTCACGCGTATTCAAGATGATGATAGGTCACTTCATGGGAAGCAATCAATGAACCGAGACTCGTCGTGTTTCCTCGATCGGTTTCTTACCGAGTGCCTTGAAAGGACGCCAGTTGACGAATTTTTGATCGAAGTTATAGCGCCTTTCGTACCGTTTTTCATGGAATCGCTCGTTCCTCGATTATAAACTCGGACTCTATCATCGTGATCCCTGGGTATATTCATTGCCATTTGTTGCACGCCGATGTTGCTGCCGTCTATCAACTCGCCGCACATCCTTTTCAGAATTCATTTTCCGGAGAAAGAAATTTCCGGAAAAAGTACGGCACCCCCGCGACGATCTTATCTCGCGAAATAGCTTCCACAACAGTTCATCAGCGATTCGCGTTTTTTCATTTAAAATATCTTTTCGTTGATTTACTTTTTTCGGGACAATCACGACTGCTCCTGCCTTAATCACTCGATATTTCGTAAATTAATATGGTTTACTCCGGTTATCACCCTTCTCGCCGGCATCAAATAATTGTTAATTTCTAAATACATCACCATCAAACTTCGGGACGTATTGCACATGAATTTATCTGTCGACGGGAAATATTAAAAAAAAATTGCACAATTCATGAAAGACGAAGCACTTTAGACAGGTTTCTTGCATGGAAATCGTTTGGGAGGGGGGGGGGGAGCGAATTACGAAGCTCAGAAGAAATTAAGGCATGATAATCGAGTCAAATTAGTATATCTTTCTGCTAATTATCTCTTTAAAAAGAAAGGCAAGGGGGAAAAGGACTGAGAGAACGACCCACACCAAAGGTATTTCCACCGGGCCCCACCCAAAAACGACAAACCCCACGCATCGACATCTATCGAAAACGCAAAGCGGAGGACACGCGAGAAATTATTGACCAACTTTGCGTTTCTTTTTTTTTTTTGGCGAAAGAAAAGCAGAAAAAGAAACAGTGCAGACGGGGACGAAGAAGCAGAAGAAGAAGAAGAAGGAGGAGGAACGAAGAAGACCGAAGCGCGCAAGCACCCAAATCGACAGCTTCAAAACACACGCGTTTTCTTGAAGACCGCGGTCGGACTCGGCCCCCCATGACCGGCCCAAATTAGGGTTCTTCTTTCCTCTTCTCTTCTTCCCCAGTCGCTGAAGGAGGAGGAGGAGGAGGGGGGGAGGGGGGGGGGCTCTTACAGAACCGACGCGGATACAAAAGGCTCGAGCTTTTGCAGGTCTTTGAGCACCCTTTTGGGTGTTTGGAGATGGGTACTCCTTCTTTCCGATTACTACCAACTGTCGTCGCCGCCGGACCCACTTTGCTCCTGTTCTTGACCGTCGGCTTCGTCGCCGTCCTGGGCGATTCCGACGAATCCGTCCTCGTCCAGCTCAAGAGCTCGCTCTCCGACCCGTCGGGGCTCCTCTCCAGCTGGGATTCGAGCGCCGGCGCGCCCGGTCACTGTGCTTGGTTCGGCGTCTCCTGCGACGCTGGTTCTAGGGTTTCATCGCTCAACCTCACTGGGAACGGCGGTTCAGGTAAGGGGAGCTTGTTCCTCTGTGCTGATTCCGCTCATTTCCCTCTTTATGCGCGTGGAGTTAGGAGGAATTGTTTGGGAAGTGGTGGGAAATTGGTAGGGAAACTGTCGCCCTTGATCGCTAAGCTTACTGAGCTCAGGGTCTTGGCACTTCCTTTTAACGGGCTGTACGGTGAACTGCCTGCTGAAATCTGGGAAATGGAGAAGTTGGAGGTCCTTGATTTGGAGGGGAACTCATTAAGTGGATCTTTGCCAGCTCAGTTTGTTGGGATGAAAAATCTGCGCGTGCTCAATCTCGGGTATAACCAGTTTTTGGGTGAACTGTCCATGTCGGCATCGAATTTTGCCGATTTGGAGGTTTTGAATTTAGCTGGAAATTCTTTGAATGGAAGCATACCTGGATTTGTTAGTCGGGCGAGGGCTGTGTATCTGTCATTCAATCAGTTCACTGGCTCTATTCCTAGCGATATTGGGAACGATTGCGGCAGACTGGAGCATTTGGATTTGTCAGGTAATTTCTTTGGCGGTGAAATTCCAAGTGGCATTGGGAGTTGTGCAGAGTTGAGGTCGCTTTTGTTATACTCCAACATGTTGGAGGAGGTCATTCCAACTGAAATTGGGCAGCTCGAGAAGCTCGAAGTGTTGGATCTTTCGAGGAATACTCTTAGCGGTAACATACCTGCTGAGCTGGGAAACTGCGGTAATCTTTCTGTGCTCGTGCTTTCGAATTTCCTCAGCCCGCTTCAGGACAAGAATACTGCAGAAGGGACTGTCTTGTCAAGATTTCGTTCGATGAACGATGAGTATAATTACTTCCAAGGTGAAATTCCTGAGGGAATCACAAAACTACCCAAGCTCAGCATATTGTGGGCACCGAGGACAAACCTGGAGGGTAAGATTCCCACCAACTGGGGCACTTGTGACAACTTAGAAATGGTCAGTTTGGCTCAGAATTACCTTACTGGAGGGGTACCGCAACAATTTAGTTACTGCAAGAAGTTGGTCTTCCTTGACCTGAGCTCAAACAAGTTGAACGGGCAGCTTTCTGAAGAAATTGAGGTTTCGTGTATGACTGTGTTTGATGTCAGTGGAAATGCCCTGTCTGGTTCGATACCCAGATTCCATAATAGCAGCTGTCTTTCTATTTCTCCCGCCGATGGATATGCTTCCGATGCCATCAACTGGTCAACTGGATATTTGTCATTCATTGCGTATAGAGCTCAAGGCGGTCTACCTTTACCATCAGTTCCAGCAGATGGTGGATTTGTCGTATATCACAATTTTGGGCGCAATAACTTCACTGGAACATTGAGCTCGATGCCATTTATCCCTAGAAGACTGTGTGCTCAAATGATCTATGCCCTTTTTGCTGGGGAGAACAGTCTTTCTGGACCATTTCCTGACAGTATATTTGAGAACTGTCAAAACTTGGACGTAATTGCCATCAATATCAGTTACAACAAATTCTCTGTGCCGATTCCGTCTGGCATGGGCAAGTCGTGCCGATCGCTCATTCTTTTGGATGCATCTGGGAATCAAATTCCTGGTTCTGTTCCCCCGAGTCTCGGAGAGCTGGTTTCTCTTGTCGGGTTAAATCTCAGCTGGAATTCATTGCAAGGACAGATCCCACCCCGTCTAGGCCAAGTGAGGGGCCTGAAATATCTTTCTTTGGCTGGTAATAATCTCACTGGCTCCATCCCACCCAGCTTGGGGCAGCTTCAGTTCTTAGAAGTGCTGGATCTTTCATCCAACTCCCTCTCTGGTGAAATACCCAATGACATTGTGCAATTAAAGAATCTGACTGTTCTTCTGCTCAATAACAATAGGCTCTCTGGGCAACTCCCAACTGGTTTGATGAATGTGACGGCACTCACTTCATTCAATGTGTCATTCAACGACTTGTTTGGGCCTCTTCGCTTAAATGATAAGTTGCTGAAGTGCAGTAACGTTATTGGAAACCATTTTAGCCAGCCTTGCCCAATAAGGCCATCAGCAGAGTTGCAGAGGGCGGATAGTTCGGCAAATGATGCAGCCGCGCCATCAGGAGGGCGACCATCAAGTTTTAATGCAGTAGAAATAGCATCTATAGCTTCTGCTTCGGCAATTGTTTCCGTGCTGCTGGCTTTGATTGGCCTATGTATTTACACGAGGAAGTGGAAACAAAGAAAATCGAATTGTGGCTCTGTCAGGAAGGAACTGTCCGTTTTCATAGATATTGGGATCCCATTAACATTTGAGAATGTCGTGCTTGCCACAGGGAATTTCAACGCAAGCAATTGCATCGGTAGTGGTGGTTTTGGAGCTACATACAAGGCTGAGGTTTCGCCAGGGGTATTGTTGGCAATAAAGAGGCTGGCGGTGGGCCGTTTTCAGGGGGCCCAACAGTTTCATGCGGAGATTAAAACCCTGGCACGGCATCACCATCGGAATCTGGTTACTTTGATTGGTTATCATGCCAGCGAGACTGAGATGTTCCTTATTTACAAGTATTTGCCTGGTGGTAATCTGGAGAAATTCATAAAAGAGAGGTCAACGAGGCCTGTGGATTGGAGGGTACTTCACAAGATTGCTTTAGACGTAGCTCGTGCACTTTCCTACCTGCACAACCAATGTGTACCCCGAATCCTCCACCGCGACGTCAAGCCTAGCAACATCTTGCTAGATGATGACTACAATGCTTGCTTGTCTGATTTTGGGTTGGCTCGGCTACTAGGAACTTCAGAGACCCATGCCACTACCGGTGTGGCAGGGACCTTTGGTTATGTGGCCCCCGAGTATGCGATGACATGCCGTGTCTCTGATAAGGCCGATGTGTACAGTTACGGTGTAGTACTTCTCGAGTTGCTCTCAGACAAGAAGGCTTTAGACCCCTCGTTCTCTTCATATGGGAATGGTTTCAACATTGTCCAATGGGCATGCATGCTTCTGCAACGGGGTCGTGCCAAGGAGTTCTTCACCGCAGGCTTGTGGGACGTGGGCCCCCACGACGATCTGGTGGAGGTTCTACACTTGGCGGTCGTTTGCACCGTCGATTCTCTTTCTACTAGGCCCACGATGAAGCACGTAGCACATCGGCTGAAACAGCTTCAGCCCCCTTCTTGTTAGAGCTCCCTCGCGAAGTTTTCTGGGAAATAGCAGTTTATAGGAAGTGAGCCAAAGGCCCCGGTGTAATTTCTCTGTAATTGTCGGTTTTTCCACTCGGTTGGTCGGACGCCCCTTAGGTTGAGAATTTCTATACTATAGATGTTGTACCATAGTTGTGATGGCCCCCTTACTCCACGGGAATTCTTCGGTGTCGGGTTTATGATGAAACTGCAGAAGAGTGCAGATATTCTTTTCCGCATCTTACACGAGTATTTTTAGGTTTTGTTTTTCTAGGTTCAGCTGCTGTAATAAAACTGTAGAAATTAGACTCCTGTCCCGTTGTATAAAATGATCATTCTTTATAATGGCTGCTTCAATTTTCAACATTGCAACCGTCTGATATCTGAACAAAGCATTTTGGTGCCTTCTGGTTTAGGTTCTCTCCATCAGGTTTTGCTGCTTTCTGCTGCAAATACTGATTACAGAGCTGGGAATTTCGTTTTCCATTTTTTTTTAAGTGGAGCAACCCTCTTTTTAACTTTCAGCATTTAGGGTGCGTTTAAGGCTTTAAGCCACTTTGGGTGTCCAAAGCCCCTCGGGCTAATATTAGGTGTTTGGAAACAATTTTTAAAAATCCCATCCAGCAAAAGTCAGCCTCGTGAAGGCTAAAAGCTCAAGGTAGATCTTAGGCTGCATTGGGCTCTTAGCTTTTTCGGTATGTAACACTCTCGAATAAGTAAAAAACATTTCTTGCAAAACTACCCTCATCTATTTTTTTAATTTTCCGGTTTTGCCCTTGTTTATCACTGCTCATCGTCTTCTCCATTTAGCTCAGCAGCGTGACTGTGAAGGGATGGCGTGGTCGTGCAACTCAGTGATCATCGCCTAGGGTCGCATGATCGCCGGGATGGGCCACGCGGCCCAGGCGAGGTCCGCTTGAGGTTACGCGACCTAGATGACCTTCACCAGGAACTCACATGACCTCGGAGAGGAGCTACGTGATTTAAGTGAGGGCCGCCTGAGGTCATGCTACCCAGACGACCCTCAAGGGTTGCCGGTGGCCCTCGCGTGGGTTTCGCGACCTCGTCGGTGGTCATTCGACCCTAGGTAGCCCTCGTCGGTGGTCGCTGGGGGTTGCCTGAGGTCATTCGACCTCAGCAACGGCCATCGACAGCCGCTTGCCCTTCCCCGGTTCCGACGAAGGGTTTGAACTTTGCTTTATTAAAAAATTTAAAAAGTGCCTTGCAAGAATAATTTTTCCAAACGCTATTTTACCCAAAGTTGCTTTGCAATGGACTTTTAGATTATAACTTACCAAATACAATTTACATTTTGAAAAATTCCTTCAACTTAAAGTCTTTTTGTATTTTTCCAAAGACTTTTCCCCATAAGTGTTCCCAAGTGCAGCCCTAGCCCAGGAGTGTCACAGTGAAGGACCAAAAGTGTCGTATTCATTGGTTGCTGCATTTTTATGTGATTTTGAGCTCTGTAACAAGATGGTGGTTTTCTTGGTGAGTTTAGCATATTTAGTAACATCCCAAGACAAGGCTTGAACAGCCCGGCAGTGAACAGCATGCAGTCCTCAATTCAAGAAGTCAACATGGGCCTTCGGGGTTTGCTGGCCCAAAAATTGCAGCATCGTACGATCATCATACCGAAATCGAAAATACCGCGTTCTCACGAAAATAAGCGTCCGGGAGACCGATCACTTCATTTCGAAACCCTCAATCATCTCCATTCTCGACCATTAATCGCCTTTCGGAATCCGACCCTTCATGGCAAAGTAGCTATTCGCTTCGCGCGTCTTTTTCCTCTTGCTAAATCCCAACCTAGGAAGCAAAACAAAAACTTTCCCAAGAGACTCCCGTTCGCTTAGCTCAACTTGGATGTAGGTCAAACATATCCTGCTGCGAATGTGTGGTTACGCATGATCTACGTAGCTCATACACACATTGCTTGGAGGGGATGATCACGACATTCCTCCCGCACGCTCCACAACCACGAGCGACGATTCCTGGAAAAATCATACTCCTTTTCCAAGTTCCGTACGTCGACAAACTTTGACAATTCATGCACGAGGCAAAGTGGATCCTTAGGCAGTGAACCAAGAACAAAGACTAGACAAAAAGGGACAAAGGAAAGGCAATCATGAATCCCAACATCTCTTTCATGCGCCACCTTTTCTAGTATCTCACGAGACGTTTCGATGTTGGCATCCCGGGCATGGGATTTGTATTCTCTTGCCCCCCCAAAAACGAGCCTCTGCAGAACCCTTTTTCATGTGCGCATGGTCTTCTGCACTCTTTGTTGCCTCTTCTTCGTTCCCCTTTGCACTTTTTCAGTTGATCCATCGGTTCGATAGATTAGACTAGAGAGACGGGCTTATTATAAATAGTTCTCTAATTTATTTGTTTGTTTGATTTGCACCCTTTTCATGAAATGGAATATAGATGGCTTAATTTGTCTCACCACAGGAAAGGAACTGGACCGGATTAAATTGCTATTAGCTTTCTTCATAAACCCTCCTTTGTCAGTTTGATGAAATTGGAAAAGATTTCCATGTTCATAAATTTCTAGGAACGTTGATAACCTCCTCCAATAATATTGGTAAGAATAACGGATCGGTATGGTGTTCATCCGGTCGTTTGTTCAATATCTTGTTGGAAAGTTACCGACTCTTGTATCAAGTTACTGACTCGATTGTTTTGTAACATGCCAATACTTCCGATAGATTATCTCCTTGTTTTGTCGATCTAGCTTATAGAAGTTTTGAAGGTTTAAAGCTGCCAACTCTTGTGTGAGGTTACTTGCCTCGATTTGATTGAATTATCAACTTTTATTCGATTAAGTTACCGACTAATTTTAGGTTTACCAACTGTTATTTGAATAATTTACCAATACTTTCTGATCAGTTCCATATTACCACCTTTACTAACAATTACTAACCGCCTTTTGTTGAAGTAATTGGCCCTTATATCAAATTAACAACTTTTTTGTGAGAAATTAGCCGACCTTTTTAACCTAATCATATTCAAGCCACTTAATTTACACCGCCGATTAGGTCGGCCTACTTTTATTGAAATTACCAACTCTTCTATTAAAAAACTAACTACATTTGAGTTACTTATTAATTTTTTCCAATAAAATTACCCACTAATTTTAGGGTGTCAAAACTTATTTGAATTTGATCTACTTTTTAACATTGATTAGGTAGTTTTCGAATAACCAACTTTTCTAATTACTCAACAGATAAAATTGATATTGCAAACTCTTATATGAAACTAAGAATCTTTTTTTAGTTACTATTCAATTTTTTCTCAAATGACCATAGAACTTTGTGTGTCACTTTCCCCCGAGATGTTTCTCTTTCAGTTTTCTTTTTGGCATACTAAACTCCTGAAGTAGTTTAAATGGGCCATTCTGTTGCTCACTGATTATTAATTAAGGAAACATTCACTTGATATGCACACACACACACACACACACTGCACGACACATCTGAAGCTCCACATCTGGTTTTGGCTTAGCTTTTCCTCGAAGACCTGACAGAGTGATATTGGATTGAAATCTTCCAAAATGCATAAAGGTGTGATTGGAATCATGAACAGGCGGTGATCTAAATCAAATGACCCGGATATTCAATGATGACTACTCAGATTAGGAGAGCCTTGAAAGAAGAAAGCCCAAATTAAACATGGATTAGTGGCACTATCCATGACCAATCTGACCACTAATGAGAAAGCTAAATTGGCATTGGCATTGGCCTTGGCCAATGATAGCTGTGACCTTGATCAAATTGAGATTTACATGCTATTTCATTAATGATAGCAAAAAAAGAAAAGAGTAATCCCAGCATGGATTATATTGAGTTTAAACAACGTTGTTTTGCACGTTACAATCGAATTACCATATAAAACGGCCGATGGAAAGTGCGTTACCTAATCTACTCGAGAAATTTAGGACATAAAAACCTTTGCTAGCTCAATTATATATTAGTACGAACGATTTTTAGATAACCTAATTCCAATGCCCTTTTTCTTTCGTTTTGCTTTTTAGTTTCTAACTCGAGTTTTGGAGTTCAAAAGCCACATGGATAAATAGTGCGGCAAATAACATATCAAATCGAATCGCATGGGTTGATTTGATATAAATCTATCGGCATGTGCTGTGCTTTGGCTTTGATCGAGTGGAGGAACGAGTCCAAATCAAGACAAACCTGATTTTTAGTGCTGGAAAATTCATGGACGGCTTTGAAGTAGATAAGGCAAGGCCCCAAAATGGATAGAGATGAAGACAATTAGCAGTGCAAGAACGTGATTTTTCTCTTCGATGCCTTCCAAGATTCGCTTCCCGGATACGACTGGGGTCCAAACAAAGAAACAAAATAACATCGTACACGGCTCGCAAAGGCTGACCATGTCGATGGAGGAAGCAGAAAATATCAGTGGGTGGGGTGTCTGCGTTGAAGGTTTCTTTTTAGAGAGAGAGAGAGAGAGAGAGAGAGAGAGAGAGAGAGAGAGAGAGAGAGAGAGAGAGAGCAGAGATTAGGCTTCGTTTTGGGTGATTACTCTCTGCAAGAGTTTTCTTGGGAAAAAGTGAGAAACGTGAATGATAAATCATTTTAGAATGAAAAGAGAGACTGGGGGTGTCTAGGATCAGGGGGACCATTCATTGAGTGACAATAATGATATCTCTTCTCTCTTGTTGCTGTGGATCTGCAGCAACTGCACTTCACAGTTCACACTCTCTTCACTTACCCACTGAACCTTCCACTGTGCTCTCTCTTTCTCTCGAGATTCCCGCTCAACGCTTCTGTCAGTATCAGCAAACCCTAGAAGAGGAGGGAGAAGAAGAAGTGACCCTTCTGTCTCTTCTCACACATCCTCTTCATCCTGCAAACTGTAAGCACCCAGTCCTAAACCTAAACCAAGTGAAAGAGAAAAGAAGAAGAGAGATCTGCTCTTCTATATCATTTGATATGTTGCGTACGGATAATTACCCAAACAAAAATTATAAACTTATTGTATGAATGCAATTTAGTTTTAAACATTTTAATTTGTCCAATTTAATCATAAATCTTTTGATAATTTGCCAATATAGTTATTCAGGCCAAATTGATTGGAAATCGTTGACGGTAACTATCTTGACAATTTATCTAAAATTTTCTTGATTCCTTTTCTTTTCGTTCTTGGCCACGGGCGAGGGTGACTGGTGGAGGGAAATAGAAAAGAAGAAATAAAAGAAAAAAAGGAAAAATTCAAATTTTTTTTTGAAAAGTTGCAAAAATTGTCCACATTAGCAATTGCGACACAAAATTGGGCGAAGGGACTAAATTGACAAATCGTTAAAAGGTTTAGGAGTAAATTGATCAAATTAAAAATTTAGGACTGAATTGACATTCGTAAAATAGGTTAATGATTTTTTTGGTAATTTTCCCTGTTGACGTGCGTGCTACTATCCCTTCAATTGATTCATCATTTTCAATGTGCATATTCACAAATGATAATAGGCAACATACTTATTTAGATATGTATAATCGCGTCAATATGTCACATGACATATTAGTTTCATATATAATGCTCTTTCAATAAGCATTAAAAGTACAGATTAGGATACCATATCCGATATTATGTGCAACCGGCAAATAGGTTTTGCTTGAATTTTGAATACTTTGTGTCTCTTGTGCAATAAAATATATACAAAGAAAAATGCTGCTTTCACGTTGAAACTTTGAAAGACAAAAGTACATTAACTTCACATCACTAACATATTAATGTGTGGTCATCCATTCAAATAGATCATCGCTTGAAAATACTTATTAATTATAAACCACAATACATAAGACAGTTGATTGGATATATGGCATCATGTTTATAAAATGCTTTCTAAAGTGAAAGGTATCTCTCTCTCTCTCTCTCTCTCTCTCCCCGCTGCTCAGCTGCTTCTTCATCGGGAGTTGGATACCCTGAAGTGCTTCTCTTTTCTTGCTTCTAACAAGTGTATAGCAATGGAATTGAATCTTCCCTTATTATCTGAAAATATATTGCTAAACTTGAGAGATAGTACAAATAAAAAAACAATCTTTGCTTAAACAAATGTGGGTGTATGTGTGTGAGAGAGATCAATCCTTCCATAAGTTCAATGTCTTAGCTCACTATAGCTAATTCCACTCCTAGCAACCGGCAGACCTCCATCAAGATACTCATTTTCTATATAATTAAAGCTGGTTATCCACTAATTGAGCTTTATACTATGGTAATGCCCTGATTTTATTTCGTAAATTCAAGCCTTCCATTACAATGCGTTTTAATCTCCAACTAAAAAAAGTAAGTTATCCTCTTCTCAAACATCTTAATCTTGTACTATAGTAAGCTAAATAATCTTTAAGATGATACAAAAATAATCCATGTTTTTATGGGTTGAAGATAATTAGACATTAACTCGGATGACTCCACCGTACTTTCACTTACCAAATAGCTAGATAGAGAAGCACATCATTTTCACTGACTAGCGTATATGTTTACTCCAGCTGGGAAAATGAAAGCCCTAAGAAAATCTGCTATGTTGCTGTAAAATGGTTTCCCCATTTACTCCAAGTCTTGCCATTTTACCTCTGGAGAGATGAGCTAAACTACTTGACAACTTACCATTAGGGTTTCTGCTAGTTTTGCGGGCTAGCAGGAACAATAATAACAAGCTAAGCTTTATTATATGAACAGAACTCGTTAGGGTTTTGAAGTTTGGCTCAACAGCAACCTCTCTGTTCTCCAAATTGAAGAAAGAGAAAAACGCATTACCTAGATTCTATCAGTTATGTCCAAAAAGTCGAATCTCTCTCTCTCTCTCTCTTCCATTTCAAAGTTAATGACTATTTCAAGAGACTTTAGGTTCTGAAAAGATAACTACTTGATAATTGTACATGTCTGTTGGCTGTGTTTGGCTCGTTTACATTAAGTTGTGCACAATTCAAGATCTGTCGTCTCTCTCTCTCCCTTCCTCGAGGGAAAAAGTCTCTCGTGTGGTCCTCTTTCTTCTGAGGGGATTTTATTAAAGGATCAGTTAGATTGGTCCCTCACCTCTAAGGTTGGATTCTCTCTCTCTCTCTCTCTCTCTCTCTCTCTCTCTCTCTCTCAGTAGCCATCATACACATCAAGATGACATTGCATAGTAACTATAGGCCACAACTTTTTTGGAGCCCATGAAATGGACTTATTTATGTGAATTTCTGCTTTTGTCTTCTGGAATCATCCCTCTTGCCCATGTGATCTCGCTGCAAATTTTTTTATGGCATGATACTAATTGTTAAAAAGGGTTTGGTGGGTGCTCAACAAAACACAAGCATATTAAGTTTGCTGATAGAGAAGATATATCTTCAAGCCGTATTTTCTCATTTCACTTTTCATCACTACCAATATTATCCTCAGTACTAAGCGTGCCTCACATATAACCATAAGATAGGAATTCAGCCAAAGATCTTTTTGTAGTTGTCGATAAAGCTTTGTGCATCACTTTTTTCATATATATTGTAGAATGGTCCCCTAGTTGCAATTATCAATCTTTGTTTGCTTATAAGTGATAGTTAAGTTCTGCTGGAATCTTTTTTGTGTTCTTGACAACATCTCACTTAGAAAATGGTGATTATTAGCCCCTCATCATATATATATTTATTTCTTTTGTGCCCATGATTGCTCTATAAGGACGACTGAGAATGCGATATGTCATTGGTTAGCGCGTTCCATTTGAAGGATGTCGCAACACGCCACGTGGCAAAGGATGCCCCATTGCTTTTTCGTGTTTTCTTTTAAGAGAGCTTGTACATTGTTGAATTCGGCATCTTCCTTTTCACCATATGACTAAGAACTTCGGCGCTCAACTTATTCTCCACGTTTTTCCAAGGCTGTTTTCGATTTGATAGAGCTGTGTCCACACGGAAATTAAGTGCACAGAAGGAAGACATGCTGGATGCCATTAATTTTCCCTTCAGAGAAGTATAATCAAGCTCTTCGAGCTGATCGGTGCTACACATATCAGGAACTTATCACTGCAATCTCCAAGTTCATGTAAGTCATCTTATCTATTGCTCCTTCAACGATAAATTCTAGATCCGGATTTCGTTTATCAGCAAAGTGAATCTCTTTGCTTAATTCAAGCTGATGAATATAACTCAGTTTGCAATTGCATCACTGACTCGTGTTTACACTTTTTTGTTGATGTCCATTGGACTACCAGTTCAGTTTCATGGGCATGTAGGAAGCAGATTTTGGTGGTATAATCTTATAATCCAAACGAATTTGAGAAAATTTTCTCCAGAATATCCATAATTTCTCCACTCTCCTTTATTTCCATGCAAACAATAACGCCAAGAAAAAAGTCTTTCGATGTTTATACTGATCTTTCTTTGAATTCTATCTCAAGGATGTAGAAGATGGCTAAAAACTCAAAATTGACACAAACTGAATCTGTCTTCTTTGCTTCACAGATTTCAAGACGAGACAGTCACAAGAAAGCTCAAGAAGAGTCCATCTGCAGCAGATTTGAAAACTGCAAAGGAAATTGACGAATGACTGGACCAACGAATGCACACCCCTTTCTTTTGAGTTGTTAATATAGATATTGCACTAATGGAAGACCAATGATGATGAATATAGAACCAAAGGAAGCGGATTCACCTCCAGGACAGGAAAAGATTGCTAGCATCAACCACAGGATCCTCAAGGCTTCACCGTCGTCCGGTTCGGCTGCGCACTGGTTAAGGACTAGAGACCCGAGGATCGTCCGTGTCTCAAGAGCCTTCGGAGGCAAGGACCGGCATAGCAAAGTGTGCACCATCAAAGGGTTGAGAGACAGGAGGGTCAGGCTCTCAGTCCCCACTGCAATTCAGCTCTATGATCTTCAAGATAGGTTAGGGCTCAGCCAACCAAGCAAGGTTGTGGACTGGTTGCTTGATGCTGCTAAGCACGAGATTGATGAGCTCCCTCCTCTCCCACTGATCCAACCAGGTCACAGTTTAGGTCATCAAATCCATCAATCGGTCCTATCAAAATCTCATGAAATTGTTGGAGATGACTCATCAAACAAAGATGGGTTGGTCAAGTCACCAAGATCAAGGACTTGGTCATGTTCTGATAAACATCAGGAAGAAAATCAGGAACCCAATGACTGTGGCGCCTCAAAAGTCCCAGCACAAAACCATTTCTTGTCAAGAACTAGCTCAAGCTTCCATTTGGAGCCTCCAAACATGTCACTATTGCCTAATTCAGCTATAATCCATGGGTTCACCTCCCAAATTGGAGACCCTCATTATCAGAATGTCAATAATGTCATTCCATTTTCTCTACACTCAGGCAGCTCTCAGATATTCCTGTGCCCTCCTGGAGCGGCTACCGCGCCAACACCATCTTATTTTCCTTCGCTTTTCGCGACTTCGACGGAGTCCAATAGTGATCCTCGACCCATCAATCATCATTTTCAACTTGTGAGCTCAGTTAATTCACACAACATGCTACCAAGTTCTCTTGCGGCACCTCTTCTCATCCCTGCTAGTCATCCGAGGCTCATGAGAGTCTCCCATCTTGAGGGGAGTTGTAGTGAGGAGGGTCTTCATTCACACAACAGTATTGGAAGTGACCAGCCAAATCAAGACCCATGACCAAATTTCCAGGTAAATTATTGCTTTTGGTGCAGAAGCAATTTTATATATATATACACACATATATTTGCCACCATGAGGGAGGTGAAGGTAATTCATGTAATAATTAAGCTCTAAATTATGGTTCTCTTTGCACGGATGTGTTGTTTGATCGAGTGATTGGCAATACGGTATTTAGATAATTTTTTTAGTTATTTTTTCCCTTAATGCTGGCCAATCTAAGTGGTCCTTAATTGTGCAGAAGAAAAATAATTTTTGGACAGTACCTGAAATTAGTGATCTTGGAGTGTTCATACATGTACTTGATTTCTGCCATACCGATTAGATATTTTTAAATGTAAATGATTATAATGCACATGACAACTAATATGTCTATTTAAGTCAAATCGAGACGATACAATAATTTTACGAGTAACCGCGAGTTTGTGGCTTTGAGGACATCTCACTTTCCTTTGAAGTATTAAGGAGAGAGGTATAATGGTAAGAATCGAACATTCGGCCTCGTGAAACGCGAATAAGCATCGATTAATTTGTTTGATTAGAGCAAACTAAACAACTACATAACAATTGAAGTTTAACCAACCAACTTTTTTTGAATGATTTCTTCACAGCACCTTAGACTTACCAACTCTTATATGAATTTGCCAATCTTATTTGAGTGATTTATCATTTTTTTCTTGAATTGCAAATTAATTTTTGGTTACCAACTTTTATAATTTAAGTTATCTACCAGCAATTATTTGATTCTTTTTATCAACTTTTATTCGTGTTTCTTACGAAATACTTTAATTCATCATCTCTTATTTGTATGACTTACTATCTTTTCTCCCATTAAATTACCCACTAATTTTGATTTACCAAATTTTTTTAGTTGCTTACCAACATATATTTGTCTTTTTTTTTTTTCAACTTACCGATTTATTTATTGAGTTGTCACTTTTAATATACTTAGTATATTTCAGATTTTTCTACTTTTTTTTTTTAGAAAAGTAGCGGCTTCAATAACATGATTACCAACTTTTCTCCGAATAGATTACCAACACTTTTTTTCTTTTTGTGGTCAAATACCAACACTTATTTGACTTAGTTGCCGATGTTTATTTTTTTAAACTATCGGTTTCTCCTAACTCTAATAAGAAAAGCCTGCTCTTGTCATTTACCTTTTCTTATCAATAACTTAAATTAACCAACTATCATATGAAATTATCAATTTTTAGTTAAGTGACAAACTTTTATTCATGTCACTTAACTTTTCTCCTACTAAGTTACCAATACCAACTCTCATTTGAGTTTTTTTTTTCTAAAATTCAACAACTTTTCATTTGAGTTTCCATTTTCTTTATGTCGCGACCTCCCCGAAACGGTCCATAGGCTTGAAAGACGTCATTAAACATCCTTCAATATCGGTCCATAAAAAGAGTTAGTTAAATATGGCAAACAAGAGCTCCTTAATCGAAAAATGGCTTCTCACATACTCTCAAGAAGGCTGCTTGATCCCATTCATTAATGTCGGAAATGGTCTGATCACTCAATATACCTCACACGACCGCTATCGAGGATTTTGAGAATCATTCGCAATAAGTACACATTGACCAATTTAAGAGATCTTTTAAAGGATCGTAATGTATATTTAGTCATGGTTTCAACAATGGATGAGCATTAACGACTAAGGAATGAAATAATTGTCAATCAGCATCTCCTTCAGGTTTACAAGTCAAGAACCCTTGAGATGAGATAAGATAAATTTGCCCCACTTCTTTGAGCGGTAGCTTCTTTAGAAGTCCATATTTGACTTGAACCATCCCAATCAAAATAGACTTTAGGAGAAGGTTAAACATTGATTTGGGTAAAGGCTCGAACAGTTCAGAAATTTTCAAAAGGGATTCAAAATTTTGTGATCACCATGGCATCATTACCATATCATCCAATCTTTTCAAATGCACTTAACTTTTGAAATCCAACCTGTCTCGAAAGTCCATTGACTAATCATTTCAATACAAGAGTTTTGCTCTTTCCTCTAATGACTTTTGCATTTACAATGATTTTCTTTTGATGCAGGCATTTTGCGTTTGACACTTTTTCTTCACAAAAGAATTCTTCTCTTGATGCTACTTTTCTCTATTTTTTTTAATGGACATTGGCCTTGCTTTTACTAGGCACACTGTTTTTTCATGTCCCCTAGTTTTCATTTGACTTTTGATTTTTTTTTTGAGCTTTTAGGACTTTCGAGATGTTTTTCACATTGTCTCACGAGTATCCATTGTCTTGATAAATCACATGCTTTGTCCTAGTATAGGGAGATAATCACCACTTGGGGCTTTATAAATGAATATTCAGGCTCAACTTGGCTGAACAAAGGGTATGAGCGTTTGGGTAGAGAAATGAATGCTCTTCTTCATTTTGGGATATTTCGAGCTTCCACAAGAATTCACCTGAAGTTACCACAAAAAGATTGATACCAGTAAGAGTAAATAAATTTTTCTCATCTTTTCACCGAATAATGTTAACCAAAATCTTCAAATTTACCCTAATTGTGGGGTGGTTCTTGACAGGGGTATTCGGAGAATTCTTCACATTTAAAGGCTTAAGTGGGCTTAACTATGATCACCTGTAGTGTGTAGGATATAAGAAGGAAATGCTTCTTTTCATTTCGATCTGTATACTATTCGTGAATGAATCTCTCGTCCCTAAACAACACGAGTTTCTCTTTTTCGCTCCTCTCAAAGTGTTTACAGGATGTGTTTGGGAATGGTTTGCCTTTCCTCATCTTAAGTGTTTCTCACTTGGCATAATTAATATCTCCCTTTCATTTTGTTGAAATCATCATGAATTGATTAATCTCCAGAGGGAATTTTGATTCAAAATGAATGAGTCGTCAAGCATAAATGCAATTTTTGGATGAAACGACATTCCAAACTTTTGCGCAAATTTGCTCTTTTAATTCCCACTTCAGGGATTATTGTTTCTAAAAAACATCAAAGATTTTTTATGCCATGAAAATTCTCCATTTGACTTCCCTTTGATTTTAGGAAGAAGGATACTTACCTGTGGTACGATGATCTGGTAACCCTGTGAAGAATAAGAAGGAATGTGTTAGTTAAAGACCCTTTAAGGATTGAAAAATTGAGAACAATACCATATTACCCCTCGTTTGCATTTGTCTTTCAGATCTTTGATGTTTCCCTTCATTTGAATTTGCATTCTTAAGTGTTTGACAACTCCTTTTCATTTGAATTTGCTTCCTTGTATATTTGGCAACTCCCTTCATCCGCTTTCTTCACCTTGACTTTTCGGCACTGTTTCAATATTTGATGGCATTATCACTTAGATGCTTTGCTCCATCTATTGCATATTTCCTTGGTAGGAGGTGTCGCCTCCGCGGTTAATGTGCGTCTTTGTCTATGAGAGATGAGACATGTTAGTTCGATCCCAAAATTCAATTGGACTAATTTAGGAATGATACACCCTTTTTGTATTGAATTGAATGACTCCACTTTATCGTGCATTATGAGTGAGAGTTATTTCCCTTTAAGTGACCTACCCTGTTTACTACCCTGCAAAAAGGAAATAGAACATGTTATCTCCACTCTCGATTGAACTTAATTTAGGAATGATACATCCTTTTGTGCTAAATTGGATGTCTTATCATAATTTGTTGGTGAGAGGCCTGGTTCTACATATGTTGCCCCATCATGCTTGCTTGGTGGGAGGAAGGAAAGATTTTGCCCTTTGGTCAAATGCTTCACATTGAGTTAGATGAAGTTTGGCATCCAGTCCTCAATCCATCTCCATTGTCGCTCCATCGTGCTTTATTTGGGAATTTCTTGAAATATTGTGCCCCTCCAATCTCATTTCCGTTTTTTTCCAAATTATCTCGCTATTAAGTGCTATCTTTTTGTAGGGGTAAATTGGCATTGCAATGACTTATCATGTTTGCTTGCAGAACTCCGCTCATTTTTCATCATTCCTGCATATAGAAAGGAGAGTAGCTATCGTGACTCCAATTATCATGAGGAACAAATCATGACATGAATTAAAACGAGGAACGAGATACACCCCTTTATGGTTGGGCGATTGTCTGTTGTTTCTGTTCTACTGGAGTGATACACCTTCTTATTTGCTTGAAAGTCAACCGCGCCATCAGAATCCTTCAATCATCATTTCACGCTTCGGTATTATCCACTTTGCAATTATCTACTTCATTAGAATCCATCATAACCCCTTGTAAAGAGTGTTGAAGAAATTGCATAGCAATTGAAGAGAATGGACACTGGTTTCTTTTTTCAACTGGAGTCGAAGACTTTCTACCGCTCTCGTTCAATTGATCAAACAAGACTTCAAGTGCATAGCTTTTAGCCTTTGGTTTGGGTCTAGAATTAGTTGTCAGCTTAGATAAACTAGCCAGGATTGGAAGTTGATAGCGCTCTGTCACATCAAGGTCATTCATCTGCCTCCTTCGGATACGCGCCATATCGTAATAATTGATCTCTCAAAGCTCTTGCATGGTGAAAACACAAGCCGGTGTTTGTTTTAGCTCCTTAGCTAACACGCCACAAACAGCATTAAAGAATTCTACAGTAGTGTCGCTAGGCAGCTTGACGATATTTACGAACACTCGCTCGGCAAACTTCTCGGCCAAACCTCTAAAAGACCAAAGAACTGCATCCTTAGAAATATGACTAGACCCGTCCATTACAGTTATAACGCCCCCAATCTCGGGGTCATAAACGTGACGTCCTGTTCATTATTATCTTTCTTTAAATATAAGCGGAAGCACATCTCAGGACAATCACATGAAAAAAATAGCGGAATTAAGACAAACAACATCATGAGCAAACCTTGTATTTACAGGACAGCAAACATATTTTACAAGCCAGCTTACCCGATTTTAGCCATTTACACAACAATAACAAGTGGCTTGGGTGTCCTAAGCCCACTACTTCGGATTTACAGCTCCTGGCTTTCCTCGAACTCCAACATGGGTCAAACTCCCCCTTTTGCCGCCGTCCGTTCGACCATCCTATGAACCTGAGAGGGAAAAACGGGGGATGAGTCGGGGAGACTCAGCAAATGAAAACACTAATATCAAGTGAGGATATATCGATCGCCGTTAACATAAGTCGGCCCTTACCACACCCGCATCGATGGCAGATCAATAGCAAAGTTCATACAAGAGAACATCACACACGGCTATAACATGTGCACTTTACCAGCCAACTCTCGGTTACCAACCAAGGCTCGGTTCTATCTCATGTACACTTTACCAATCAAGGCTCGGTTCTATCTCATGTACACTTTACCAATTTCGGTTCTATCTCAAAACAACATCAAACATGAAATACGATCAAACCGAGGAAATGAACTAACTGCGACCAACCAAACGACCGAGAAACGGTCCAAGCAAACCACGTCACAACGCATCTCAACATCCTTTCCCGATATTAAGGGATTCACTTACACAACAATTAAACAATAATTAGAGAAAACGAGGCGTGTGAAGGACACGCTAGTCTTGGCGACTCTCGGGCGATTCACGAACACTCGGGCCTTGGACGTGGCTTTCTCACTTGATTGAACAACAAGAAAAAGCATAAGTTGGTGAAGCTCTCTCTCTCTCTCTATCTCTATCTCTCTCTATTTCTCTCTCCCCTTGGCCGAATGGCCTTCTTTCTATTTATAGAGAGGCAAAACTTGGGGCTAAGGTTTGGATGAGGTAAGCACACGTGTCATCGGGGAGATGAGGTAAGCGCAAGTGTCATGTGTGGCTTAAGTCATGGCTTAGGTCATTTGAAGCATGAGGTCATTGCTTACCTCACATGACCATTAAGAACATAAGCCAAAAGCCATGATGAAGGTGATAAGCTTGGACCAATTTGCTCATCAAGCTTGGACTTTCTAGAATCCTCCTAGTCAAAACTTGCTCCTCAAGTTTGACTTTCTCTAGAATTCTTCAATTCCAAACTTACTTCTCTCTCTCGGTTTCCCCCTGGTCCGACCTCCAATCAAAGCATAAAATATCTCATTTGAAAGCTCGGAATGTGTACTTTAAATCACCAGAAGACACCAAGTCCAAATTCCAACGTTCTCGTATAGAAATTGATAAATCTTTGAAATTTGATAAAACCAAACAGCTTTGCACTGTTCACGAAATCGGACTTGAAAACATAGTAAACGGACTCCGAAAATTCTCAAATTTGAATATGTCATAAAAAGGCCTTAACAAACATTTCTCGTGAAGAATGCAAAATCTAAATCTCTCTGTAAGCACCATTTTTAGTAGCTCAAAAATAGACTAAAAATAGTTCGCTGAAACAGGACTCTGGTTTCTAAAATTAAGCTCTGTCCAGAATCTAAATCATCTCCGAAAATTCCCAAATTTATGTACGTAATAGAAAGGGACGTTCTCAACAACTTTTGTGAAGGAAACTTTTCGAAAATCAGCCCATAAAAGCTTGTAGAAAATAAAGACGGTGTAAACATCACCGAAATACCCATTCAGGGCAGTTTCACACGGTCCAAAAATCAGGCCATCGTATCACTCATATCAACTCCAAAAATTATGAAATTAATTTATGTAAAACTTCAAGATGTTTGGAACAACTTTCAAGAAAAAAGTGCTTGGAAATTCGGACCACAAAATTCTCCCCAAAAATAACAAAACAAAGGGGTACAAAGGATCCAAAACTGGGTTTTCCAAAATAAGAGAAAACAATTTAGTTCTGATTGGAAAACCACCAAACTTAACCCATAATCATTTCTCAGGGATTGAAATTGAGGATATTACAATTTACCTTAGGCTTCCCAGGCCCAAAAATCGAGATGTGACAACTTTTCTCTCCCCTTGGCCGAATGGCCTTCTTTCTATTTATAGAGAGGCAAAACTTGGGGCCAAAGTTTGAATGAGATAAGCGCACGTGTCATCGGGGAGGTGAGGTAATCGCACGTGTCATCGGTTATTAATAGCATAGGCCAAAAGTCATGATGGTGGTGCCTCTAAAGTCTTCGTTCATTAATGTATGACATCATGAAGGGCTACCAAAGTCCAAGCAATCAATACAAACCATTAATTATGTTTCTTGAACAAGCTTCATTCTTGTCCATTCATTTCCAACTTGGGTTTCAAGTTTTGACTTCTCTAGAATCATCTAATTCCAAGTCTGCTTCTCTTTTTCGGTTTCCCCTTGGTCCGACCTCCAATCAAAGCATAAAATATCTCATTTGAAAGCTCATAACGTGTACTTTAAATCACCAGAAGACACCAAGTCCAAATTCTAACGTTCTCATATGAAAATTGATAAATTTTTGAAATATGATAAAACCGAACAGCTTTGCACTGTTCACGAAATTGGACTTGAAAACATAGTAAATCGGACTTGAAAATTCTCAAATTTGAATATGTTATAAACAAGGCCTTAACAAATATTTCTCGTGAAGAACACAAAATCTAAATCTCTCTGTGAGCACCATTTTTAGTAGCTAAAAAACAAACTAAAAACCATTCGCTAAAATAGGACTTTGGTTTCTCAAATTAAGCTCTGTCCAGAATCCAAATCATCTCGGAAAATTTCCAAATTTATGTACGTTATAGAAAAGGACATTTTCAACAACTTTTGGGAAGGAAAATTTTCCAAAATCGGCCCAGAAAAGCTTGTAGAAAATAAATACGGTGTAAACATCACCGAAATACCCATTCAAGGCAATTTCACACGATCCGAAAATTAGGCCATCGTACCACTCATATCAACTCCAAAAATTATGAAATTAATTTATGTAAAACTTCAAGATGTTTGGAACAAATTTCAATAAGAAAGTGCTTGGAAATTCGGACCACAAAATTCTTCCCAAAAATAACAAAACGAAAGGGTACAAAAGATCCAAAACTGGGTTTTCCAAAATAAGAGAAAACAATTTAGTTCTGATTGGAAAACCACCAAACTTAACCCATAATCATTTCTCAGGAATTGAAATTGAGGATATTACAATTTACCTTAGGCTTCCCAGGCCCAAAAATCGAGATGTGACAATTTTTCTCTCCCCTTGGCCGAATGGCCTTCTTTCTATTTATAAAGAGGCAAAACTTGGGGCCAAAGTTTGAATGAGATAAGCGCACGTGTTATCGGGGAGGTGAGGTAATCGCACGTGTCATCGGTTATTAATAGCATAGGCCAAAAGTCATAATGGTGGTGCCTCTAAAGTCTTCGTTCATTAATGCATGACATCATGAAAGGCCACCAAAGTCCAAACAATCAATACAAGCCATTAATTAGACTTTATGTACAAGCTTCATTCTTGTCCATTCATTTCCAACTTGGGCTTCAAGTTTTGACTTCTCTAGAATCATCTAATTCCAACTTTGCTTCTCTTTTTCAGTTTCCCCCTGTTCCGACCTCCAATCAAAGCATAAATATCTCATTTGAAAGATCGGAACGTGTACTTTAAATCACCAGAAGACACCAAGTCCAAATTCCAACGTTCTCGTATAGAAATTGATAAATCTTTGAAATCTGATAAAACCAAACAGCTTTGCACTGTTCACGAAATCGGACTTGAAAACATAGTAAACGGACTCCGAAAATTCTCAAACTTGAATTTGTCATAAACAAGGCCTTAAAAAACATTTCTCGTGAAAAACACAAAATCCAAATCTCTCTGTAAGCACCATTTTTAGTAGCTCAAATACAGACTAAAAACAGTTCGCTGAAACAGGACTCTGGTTTCTCAAATTAAGCTTTGTCTAGAATCCAAATCATCTCGGAAATTTCCCAAATTTATGTACGTTATAGAAAAGGACATTTTCAACAACTTTTGTGAAGGAAAATTTTCCAAAATCGGCCCAGAAAAGCTTGTAGAAAATAAGGACAGTGTAAACATCACCGAAATACCCATTCAAGGCAATTTCACACGGTTTGAAAATCAGGCCATCGTATCACTCATATCAGCTCCAAAAATTATTAAATTAATTTATGTAAAACTTCAAGATGTTTGGAACAACTTTCAAGAGAAAGTGCTTGGAAATTCGGACCACAAAATTCTTCCCAAAAATAACAAAACGAAGGGATACAAAGGATCCAAAACTGGGTTTTCCAAAATAAGATAAAACAATTTAGTTCTGATTGGAAAACCACCAAACTTAACCCATAATCATTTCCCAGGAATTGAAATTGAGGATATTACAATTTACCTGCGGCTTCCGAGGCCCAAAAATCGGGATGTGACAGAAATGGAGAGAGAAAGAGAAGCCGAGAGAGAGAGAGAGAGAGAGAGAGAGAGAGAGAGAGAGCTTCACCCACTCATCCTTTTTCTTGTTGTTCGATCAAGTGAGAAAGCTACGTCCAAGACTCGAGTGTTCGTGAATCGCCCAAGAGTCGCCAAGACTCGCGTGTCCTTCACACGCCTCGTTTTCTCTAGTTCTTGTTTAATTGTTGTGTAAGTGAATTCCTTAATATCGGGAAAGGATGTTGAGATGCATTATGACGTGGTTTGCTTGGACCGTTTCTCAGTCGTTTGGTTGGTTGTAGTTAGTTCATTTCCTCGGTTTGATCGTGTTTCATGTTTGATGTTGTTTTGAGATAGAACCGAGATTGGTAAAGTGTACATGAGATGGAACTGAGCCTTGATTGGTAAAGTGTACATGAGATAGAACCGAGCCTTGGTTGGTAATCGAGAGTTGGCTGGTAAAGTGCACATGTTATAGCCATGCGTGATGTTCTCTGGTATGAACTTTGCTATTGATCTGCCATCGATGTGGGTACAGTAAAAGCTGACTTATGTTAACGGCGATCGATATATCCTCGCTTGATATTAGTGTTTTCACTTGCTGAGTCTTCCCGACTCATCCCCCGTTTTTCCCCCTCAGGTCCATAGGATGGTCGAACGGACGGCGGCAAAAGGGGGAGTTTGATCCATGTTGGAGTCCGGAGAAAGCTGGGAGTCGTGAATCCGAAGTAGTGGGCTTAGGACACCCAAGCCACTTGTTATTGTTGTGTAAATGGCTAAAATCGGCTAAGTTCGCTTGTAAAATATATTTGCGTGTCCTATAAACATAAGGTTTGCTCATGATGCTGTTTGTCTTAATCCCGCTGTTGTTTTTCATGTGATTGTCTCGAGATATGCTTCCGCTTGTGTTTAAAGAAAAATAATAATGAACGGGACGTCACGTTTATGACCCTGAGGTTGGGGGAGTTACAACAGTTGCGGCTATTGATGGCATTGATGTTATGGGTTCAAGCCGAGAGGTACTTTCAAGAACTGCATTCCAAATTTCATGAAGAGAATGAGTCGCATGGAGCGAGCAATGTCTGCAATGTTTCTATATTCTCATTATGCATATCCTTTGGTGCATGCGAGAAGCTATATCTAACCAGGGAGGTTAGGGACGCGTCTCGCACTATATCCATTGCAAGAACATGCGTGATGTGTATTCCAGCTTTAAATCTCTCTGTACAAAGAACGACCCGGATTTGTTATCCCTTTCCCCTATTGTAACTAAGAAAGCTACAAACAGAGGCCCTCCTATGGTTTCAACCAATTGGCTTCGCGAGTTCAATTTTTTTTAGAGGTGTAAATCTCTCCCTTTTTATTGCAAAACATCATCGAGATTGTTATGTTCTTTTGACTTGAAACGATTGCCAATTTCAATTGATTTCACCAGACGCCTTGCAAATAATCTTTTATACAAATGAGCACACAAGTGGAGACTCCCTAGTTTGGGGGACTTGGTGGCATGTTTCCAACTCGTTTGTAGGCAACCTTCACTCTTTGCCCATTCACTTCATCAAGAAGCATTTCTCTTAACCTGTTATGACAAAAATGGATGAACAAATCAGTTGTTGCACAAAGAGTTCTTATTGGAACGATTACAGAGTTACCATATCGCGATGTCCTTTTGCAAATCAACCTGCAAAATTGGCCAGGTGAAGAATTACAATTTTATGCAAGTCGTTCTTGAAACTCAATTTCAAAACATTTTGAAGGTAAGGCATAAAAGCCTAACTCGATGATTCAGTTGGAAATACTGTAAGTACTTTCAAAGGACAATGATCTGGATTATAACCTCATTACTCAAAGACATGAGTTGCGTGATTTACAAAAATATCAATTGGGTTCACAATTAAAACCCAAATAAGAAAACATGGCTCCCAATAAGAATAAAAACAAAGATAAAGTTTGAAATACTCTTGAACAGAGGAGTGCCAACAAACAATTCTCATTCTAACTCTAAAGTACACTTCCTTGCATGATTAAGCAAGAGAATTCCAAGGGATGATCGTTGCGCATAATCTGTGAAAGGAAGACAATGTCAGTATGTGATTGAAAAAGTGATCTTTCACTGATGCCGCCTCTTATGACGAAAGTGAGACGATAATACATGCCCCTATGGTTCCCATCTGTGGGCATTTGGTATTTCACCAAGATTTCATTGTAAGAGGAGACATCATTAAAAGATCAAATCGTGGCTATCAATCGAATGCACATTCTATTCCAAAAGTTTCATGTGCAAGATGTGACGTCAATTGTGAAAAACTGATTTGTGACTTCGGTTTTCGGAAAGACGAGACAATTCTTGTTTTAAGAGATAAACACAAAATGTGATTTTAAGTCCATCATTGAAAATTTAGATAAGATCATATGTTTTGTAGGGCCAAATCGGAGATGTTTGAGATTCATGCTCAAGGTTCAATGTCAAGAGTGATTGCCTGAAATCTTCAATTATAAGCTTAGATCACTTAGAGCATTCGATTGATTTTCACGAATTTCAAAAATAAAAGTTTGAACCAAAAGTGAACAAGTAAAGAGAGAAACCATACTTACAATGGATGACAAACTTTCAGACACATAAACATGCGAATGTAACATGCGGCTGATTACTACTCTAGACGGCTTAACAAAGTGAAGCTAAGAGGGTGATTTGACCATTGCAATCTCACGTTGGTGTCAAGTCCTCTTAACTCCGGTTTAGTCGAAAGAGATATCCTATAGTCACGTGGTCTCGCGGACAAGAATAAACACTTACGACACTAAGAAAGAATTTTTCAGGGAAAAGAAAGGCAACCTCTACATCGTAGTCTCGTGTTCGAGATTGTATCTTTCTTAACATCATCCTAAAGTATCCTATCGTGGCCTAGGTCTGGTAGCATGGCTGTGTGTGCAACAGTGTAGTGCTAAAACATTTAAAGCATGCGCAACAGTTTATAAGCAAACAATGCTTCAAGCATCCGAAAAAATAAACATTCATTCCCCAAATCCCAAACCTACAAAATAAGGGGTCAATGGCAAAAACATTCACACTAGGGATGTATTTGAACAAGATAAACGGCCTAAGCCCAGTAAGAAATTCCCAGCGGAGTCGCCAAGCTATCACGACCTCCCCAAATCGGCCCCGCCGCCTAAGGGGTTAGGCTAATGGATTACTAAGTTAAACCTAGCTCGAGCTTTCCCAAGCTCATACCAATTCGCTACTTAAATTTAAGTTGTTAACATGCAAATCAATTTTATTTAGGAGTTGTCACTAATCAATTTTTAGTGAGTCGATTAGATACCCAAGCAAAGCACAGGAGAAACGTTTTACTTCTACGAACCAGAGATTCAATGGGTACAAGGACTTGATTACACTAATTGACCAACTAATGCCCTTTCGGTACCTAATCTTATTCAATTCATCCCTTAACGTGTTCACAAAATTCTATCCCTAACCAAGTTAAGGGGAGCCACAATCAATACACGAACCTAACGTGCCTAATCAACCACAAGCAAAGTTAAATTAAACACGCAATTCAAATTGCGTGAATTAAGCAAGGTGCAATCAAACATGACGTTAATCACACAAAGAGTGCAAAAAGGGGCAATTCCGAAGCCCAATTTTCAATTTTTAATTTTCGAAAATTTTTAATTTTTTTTGAAAATTTTTTTAAGAATGTTTTTTTTAAAAATTAATATTAAAATATTATAAAACGAACCTCGAGTCAAATCTCCACATCCGACCCGGGTCGAAGCTGACCTGGGTGAGCTGGCCCGGGTCCACCGCAAGGTGGGCTTCGCGAAGCCCAATTGGGAATGAACCCAAAATTCAAATAAAACAATTAAAAAAAAACACTCAAGTCCAACTCACTAGGAATAAAAACCTAAATAACACTTCAACCCATTTACTGGGTTTGGCCCACTCACGAAATGGCCCAATACCTAAAAATAAACCCATTCTAGTCCTAAACTAGAGCCCAAAGCCGATAATTCTTATAAATTTAAGATCAACCCGAATGCCGAAACCCTACCTTGTTATGACCCCCTCACCCGACCCGGTTCGCGGCCACCGACCCAACTCGCGCTAAACCCTAGCACCCACGTCCAACCTGACTTGCGGCCGCCGCCCGACGGCGAGCCGCTGCTCCTACTAGCTCCTGCCTTCGCGGCAGACGCTTCGCCTAGGTCCGCGTCGCCGCCCCGACGAGGGATGGCGAGCGTTTTCCACCCGAGTCACCGCCGTGGTGACCGGCGATCGATTGAGGCCGTCCAAACCCCGACGAAGGGCTGGACGGCCGCGAGTCAGCCAAGTCCCAGCGAGGGACTGGCTGGTTGCCTCCTCTCACGGTCACGCCTGTGGCAACCTACAGCTAGCCGAGACCACCAAGTGTTCTAGCACAGAAGACTCAACATAATAGAGGCTAATTCAAGAAACTTGGCTCAGACATAACATCGAACAGTTGGAGCGCGCGATGAAAACGACAAATTGTAGGCTCGATCGAGGCTTAAAAGCATCCGAAATTCACACACAAAAAATGCATAGACAAACAAAATCAAGCTCGAGGTGTCACGGGCCGGAACTCACGCGAGCCGGACAACCGCGAGCTCCGGCCAGTGCACCCGAGAATAAGAGTAAAAACAGGGGAGGGGGTGCCGTTGCAGCGCTCCCTATCTGGCTTGGCGGCGGTGGCGAACGAGGGCAAGTGAGATAGATCGAACTACGTCCAGTCGCCTCGCACGCCACCAAGCCGAAATCCTCGGGAGATCGGCCCTGAATCGCACGGAACAAAACCCGACAGAAGCTCGGGTCCGTGACCTACCGCGTGAGATGGGGCGCGCACCGGAGCTTGGCCTGCCACGATTGAGGTGTGGCGGTCACCAAGGATGGCATTCGCTCTCAGATCTCGCTCCCTGAAGCTCTCGGACTAACCCTCTCTTGCGGGTTTCTCTTTCTCGCTCGGATCTCCCCCGGTTCTCCCTCTGTTCCCCTTTCTGTTTCTCCTGTTTTTCGGATTTAAGGGTGGCCAATGGCGTGGAGCCGGCCAGCAGGCGCGTATGGCCCTGCCATCACCAGCCTGTCGCGGCAGGCCAATCGCCCGACCCGCAGATAACGCCGACCCCTGCATTGCTCTGCCTCTGCTCCGGCTTCTATTCTTCCTCCCCCTTACATTCTGAAACATTGACTGTGGGAGAGGGGAAGATGAACAGACGCGGGCCGGGCTGAGGGAAAGAGGGCCGGCCCGCGTGGGAAAATAAAAATGGGCCGTGCAAAAAATAAAATGAAGAGGAAAAAAGAATGGGCCGACAAACCCGGCCCGAAATTTTTTTTTTTAAATTGTGTCCTAATAGGCCCTATTAATACAAATGTGCCTAATGTCTATATGCCATATAATTTAATGAAAATATTTTTTATTGAGTGGTTTAAAAATTAAACCGTAAATTTTTATACAATAAAACCCTAAATGATTTAGCAAAATTTAGGTGTCAACACTTTAATTGCTAGTTTATCTTTTTATCTCTAATAAAAAAAAACTCCTCTGATGAAAACAAGCTTTAAAACATTGGTCGATTTTTTCAATGGTTTAGGATTTGAGCACGTCGACGGTAACATTAGTACTGTATTAAGCTGCCAAATGGAGGGACTTTTTAGCTCGGATTAGCTCAATAATGTTATTATGGATGTCTGCACAAATATTAACCATTGGTATGTTAATCATAATCTTCATAAATATATACATACTTTTTAATCAATCACATCAGCTTTTTAAATATGGGTCGATGTTAGGCCTCTGTAAAATCATAAAAGGAAAATGCCAACATGAACATTGATGCCGTTAAATAGTCACTAATTGTCTACACTTGTGTCCATTGTGGCCACTGGGGATGATGCTACGTTGGTAGAGACGCAGTAGACAATTGAATCCACAACTTGAATGGAGACGACGCAATTTTTTTCCCTCGAGGAAGCGAGCCATGTCACCAGTCATGCTGAACTTTTGCCTAGCAAGCGAGCCGTCCCAGGCAAAATCATACGACACGGCAATTTATTTAACGGAGACCTCGAATTGAGTTAAGCTAATCGATCGAATTATGAAAAAAAATTTATGTAGTTGGAAATTCAAGTATCCACGATGTCATTCTCCCTCAAGATTTCGCGCCGAAAAAGGCACGAGATTTCATGTTGGATTTTTGCCGGGCTAGTTATCTTGCAACCATTGAATCGAGCAACTAAGGGCCCGTTTGGTAACGTGCCAAATAGTGAAAATTTATGTTCTTTTGTTCCGAGAAATAGTTTGGGAACAGAAATGCGTTTGGTAAATTTTTTTGTTTCTGGGCACATTTTTGCAAAAATTTGTGCCCAGAAACAGTTTTGGAAGAGAAACAAGAAGTAAAAAAAATTGCTTCTTGTTTCTCGGCACAATTTTGAGAATCAGTTTTTTTCTTCTTTTTCTTTTTTTTTTTGCTTTCTTCTTTTTGTGTTGTTCTTCTTGGGTTGTAGCCAGTTGCCAGCGGCCGGCCACAGCCCAGGGCCGACGAGGGCGTCACGGCCCTCGCCGGCCATCTGCAGAGGCGAGGGTCCCCCTCGCCGGCGAGGGCAAGGGCTGGACCCTCGCCGTCAGGACCTAGTGAGGTCGACCTCGCCAAACTGGCGAGGCCGAGCCTCGCCGTCGCGACCCACGGCGAGGTCGGCTTCGCCGTGGGTCGCGACGGCAAGGCTCAGCCTCGCCCAGATCTGGCGAGGTCGAGCCTCACTGTCGCAACCCACGGAGAGGCTCGGCCTCGCCCAATCTGGGCGAGGCCGACCTCGCCAGGTCTCGACGGCGAGCCACCTCGCCCGAGCAGCGAGGGTCCAACCCTCGTCCTCTCTGGTGAGGGCCGTGACACCCTCGCCGGCCCTGGGCTGTGGCCGGTCGCCAGCGACCGGCCATGGCCAAGGAAGAAAATGGGTCGAAAAAAAAAAATCTTAAACAATTCAAAATATTATTAATAAAAAGAAATTTTATGTGGTTACCAAACGCATTTCTGTTTTTTTTTCTATTTCAGGAATAAAAATTTTGGACAGTTACCAAACGCCTTAAAATACTTAGAAATTGTTTCCGGACACAGAATAAAAAAAATCATTTCTGTTCAGAAATAGTTCCCAAGCATAGAAAGATTCTCATGTGCACCCTAAATTTCCTATGAGTTTTCGTAACCCAACATGGATGACTTGTCTTCGATTCGTTCGGGAATATAAAGTTAGGGTGCGTTTATTTCGCGGAAAATGAATGATCTAAAAAAATATTTTTTTTAAATATGGTCATTTGTATCGCTCACAAAAATGAATAAATGAAAAATATTTTCATCATCTATAAAAATATTTATACATAAATTATTATTGATAATGAAAGTATTTTTCATTGACTAATTATCTCAAGCAATATAAGTGATTATTTTTAAGAAAATATTTTTTAAATCATTCATTTTCCGTGTAATAAACGAATAAACTTGTTAGACCACCCGCCTGGGTGGCGCTGCTGGAACGCGCACTCTTCCTCTCGCAAAAGGTTGAGTGTTCGAATCCCGGGCGCCGCAGGGTGACTTAACCGGTGGCACGTGTGTGGTGGCTAGCACGTGTCGCCCCCAGGGTTTACTCTCCGGCTGTCGGCCGTGCAGGGGTTCCCTGGATTATCAAAAAAAAAAAACGAATAAACTTGTTAGAAATTCTTGTATCCAATTACGGTAAACGGCGGAAAAAAATAAACATTGGAGAAGAGAGTTCAAAAGAGAGAGGTTGCCCCTCAAGGATTTTGGCGCCATTGAAGCTCGTGGCTCAGCGCTTCTGCACATCCAAAGGCACGATCCGACACGGCCTCGACATTGTCGTCTTGATCGAGATTTTCGTCTAGCGCGAGCAGGTTATGAGGTCAAACGATGAAGGACAGGAGGAGGAAGAAGAAGATGTTTGATGCGACACGCTGTCGCATCATCGAGTTAACGGATTTCGTGTTTCACAAGAGCTGGACAAGATGTAGGGATTGAATCAGAATGCGTGTCTATGTTCGTCTGAATCTTGGTGGCTTGCGTTGAATATGGAGATGTTCGAGGCACCCGGGTTCCGTAGCACTAGCACTCTGAAAACTAAACCTGCTAGTGATTCTCGGGGAATCGTGAGTCGTCTGTGTGAAGCTGGAAGCTTTAAACGGAATGGCTGGGGCACTAATGTATGCGGAAGGGTGAGGACAGTGGCCTCGTTGGGTTCGAGCTTTCTCGTCGCAGCGCTTCTCTCCGGTTAAGGAATTCAGGTGTGATGGTTCAGTAACGAGGGGCGTCTCCATGCAATTTAGTTGGGTATCTGAGGATCAAATGATCATTGCGGGTTGAGATGATTGTATTTGCCTTCATGACGTGCGCAGACTACAGATGTGTTGTCGATGCAGACCGCAGGAAAGCGCACCGAGTGCTGCCACCATGTGCAGATACACACCAGGAGCGGGCTAATAGGCAAAAGAAAATATGCAGGACCCAGCTAGTGCGACTCCTGAAAGAGATGGACAAAAACTTGGCAGGGCTGAAACGGTATATGATGAGGACTTGAGGAGCATTCACATTTAGGTGGAACTTGTATTAGGTATTCACTGGCTAGGAAGAGCACAATCACACTGTCAGTATTGTACTGTTTATTATGTTAAAGAAAAGTTTGATCCCTTTGCCTTCACCAAGGGAAAGAAGAGATTTACAGAAACATAACGACTGGAAGGATCGGGAAAACACACTAAAGGTCCTACTTGAAAATCAGCCGCCTGCGGTGGCCTGTCAGTTGGGGTCGCGGACCGGCCGCCAAATTGCTCACTACTTCACTAATCAAGTCTTTAAAGATCGATCTCTCAATGTCCAAGACTACTCCTGAAAGGTCGTTAGAACCTGTCCAGTGCAGCTCTCGATGGGTCAAATCTTTTGATAAGATAGTCCTCAAATCGTCGTCCTCCTCTTCAAACCTGGGGTCAGTTTGAAGCTGATCTATCTTAGAGCACAACCCTTTCAAGAGCTGCCGTTGTGCTGTCTTTCTCCCTGCCAGCTTATTTGGTGAGAACCGGTTCCTGGAATAATCTGATAGTACACTGTGCACTAAGATCTCGCTAACAACATCAAATATCAGTTTTCTTCGCATTTTTTCGCCTTGTTTTGACTGAACAGTGCATTCCCTGGCCTGAACTCCACTTGAAATGTTGTTACTTGCCTTGGTTTGTTCTAGTGTGCGGAACAAGTTTCCTGAAATCATGTGTCCCGGTGGGTGGAGCCGGATGGTCATTAATCCAGAATCAAGATCGCTTAGCAGACCATATGCTGACAATATCTCCGAAATGTATGCATGATCCGAGCTTGTGCCCTCACTTGGGAATGCAGTGCCAGATCCTGGGTTAGTGGAGATTACTTCCATATCATTCTGAACCAGCGGAAGATTGACTAATCTATTCTGGTTGATAGCTGAGCCAAAGCTGCTTCTTTTGCTGTCAGATGAATTATTTAGCTCTTGCAAATTCCACTTTACCTCGCCAGAAACTTCATCATCTACAAAAAGGATATTTAAGAAATTGGTTCAGTCTTGCATTCTTCAAAAGAATTGCAGAATCAATACGACTTTTCTTCCTCCTTTTCTTCCTCCTCTCCTCTATGAACAAAGAACATAAATGCGTTCACATATGTGAGACACTAAAGCTGAGCAATGTAATTTCAGTTGTACTGTGACCTTCTGGTGTATCCTTACATGTATGATTATGTTAGTAAATTAGAGCACTTTCAGCAAGTGAATCATGTTCTCTGAGTCAATATACTTACGGATCAGAGAAAACATTTTTGGATTTATGAATGCAATTTACCTTTAAAGGCTTCTGAGGTCATCTTCACTGGTGATGGTGTTTCGTCTTCAAAGTATGATGCATCAAGGACGGAGACTGGACTTGGTTGTTCTGGTGTAGGCATCCCAAGTTTCCTGCTTAATTCCTGTTCTCTCGTGTGGACTGTTTTCTGTATGGGAGATAATGAAATACATTTAGCATGTATTATTGATAATGTTTCATTCTTTAATTATGGGAGAGCAACTTACTTTTCTGGTCTGATCATCTTGAGGGAATGTGCCACGGATTTCAGCAAAGCTATATACACTGGAAACTTCTGCGTCATCCTGAGAGTCCATACTAGCTGCAGATTGTAGAGATATGGTGTTGTTTTGGTCGCTGAGATCCCTTGAATGGCTGCTGTTCTCATTCCCTTGGTCAGAACTAAGAGGCACATGGTTAGTTTTGGATTTGGGTGTTCTCCCTGGAGAGCGTGGTTCTCTTGCTGGCTTCCCTGGATTACTTGTCCTCTGAGCATCTGTTACCCTCGACTTCTTCAGTGTAAGCCGTGGGCTTGAAGCTCCTGAATTCCTGCACGAACTGGTGTTTTCAGAAACATGTTGGTGCTCCACTGCTACTCGCGTCGATGTGTTTCTAGAACCAATTCTTCTGTCCAGGAAATGGGGTTGCCTACTGGAAACCTTTCTTGGAGTAAGATCCTCGTTTTGTTGCTGCTCAACTGATTTTCTCCGGCTACTTGGAGAGATCTGGAGCTTGGCAAGACCTGATGTGGAATTGACAGGGGATCCAGGGATGTTCAGTTTTTCTTTACTTCTATCTTGTTTCACGGTAACAATTGTGGATTGCAAATTCTTTGGGGAACTGATTCTCTTGATTCTGGGAGAATCTGGGGCTTCAGATTTTATGTTTCCACAGGGAGCTACTCTTGATCTGCTGCTTGAGCTGTAACTGCTTGCTTGAAGCATAAACTCTGATGCCTGGACATCTTTCTTGTTTTCCAATGTCTCTTTGGATTTTTGCATTGCTTCAAGTATCTGCTTAAGAGCTCTCAGATCCTTCCCTGATTTCTTGAACTCAAGCTGTGCCAATCTTTTCTCAATTTCTCCATAAACTGAGAGGGTTGAATTTGTTTCTTTTGGATGTGATGCAGTAGACTCGGGGACCGGCAGGGCACGACTTTGGCTTCCTTCTGGTCTCTTCCATGCAGTTGCTTGTATTGGAAACTGTGAACTTGGGTTGAACTTCATGACTGAATCTGCAGCGGCCTCCTGTTGTGAGATGGCTGACCTTTGGCTCTTCCTTGGGGAGCCAGATAGTAGAGCAGGCTTGTTTCCATCAAGTGTTCGCGATGAAACGGAGAAGGGATCAAATGCTTCAATTGAGTTGGTTCTGCTATGCCCCACCTGAAGCTTGGAGTTCGACATTGAATCTGGGAGGGCTTCCAGCCCCATCAACTTCGCTACCACACCGGATTGCCTCATGTGGCTCCGTAGTTCTTGGGGTGAATTCACAGTTTGATCCATACTGTGATTCACCCTTTGATGATTCCCTTGCAAATAACGCGACTGACTTTGAGAGGAAAATGACATGGAGCCTCTCTTGCTATCCAATGAATGCCTGGGTAGCTCTTTCAACTTTAAGTTGGACTTCAAAGCATCCATTGATTCTCGTCCGTCATAAGAGAAACGAGGAGCATCCTTCTTAGACAAAGAACTAAAACTGTCGATTTCCATCTGTTCGGCTGAAGTCTGAGGTTGGTGAAGGTTAGGAAGAACTCTGAATGATTCAGACACATAAGAAGTTTTTGATTTAACAGATTTTGACGGCTTTAGTGGCCTAGGCGAGTCTATATATGTCAAAGTAGCTGCTTTATCTTTGGTTGGAGGCCTTAATGAAACCCCCAGAGCTTCTCTGTGATTGGAGCCCTTGCCAATATCAGTGAGGTCAAGGCATCGTCCACTCAAATGCTCAGCAGCATTTAAATGGCGGAGTGGTGAGTCGTGAGGCCGATTATTTTGGGTTGTGCTTAGCCTGACCAAAGATGGTTCTGACTTTGCTGGTCTATTCTCCTCAAGCGAGGAGAAACTAGACGAATTACATGAAGAGGAGACAGAGCTTCTTGAGGAATCAGATGACAATCTGTGTCTCTCAAACTTTGTTGCTTTGGAGTTCCTCACCTGCATTGGTAATTTATCTGATCAATGTCGTGGAAATTTAGCTCTGATTACATGCTTCTGTTTTTGCATGACTTACCGCAGATTTCTGCAATACATCTTCCTCTGCATCAACAGGGGCATTTTGACCTGAGGAAATGCCGGAAGTTAGATGTCTTTTGCAGCACTGAAGAAGATTTACGTACATCGAAATGCAAGCTAACTGAATTATTATCAGTGTGTAAATGTTTTCATGAGTCACAAGGATGATATTCAGCCCTTATCAACTCATCCACACCATGTCATTTTCTTGTAGCGGGGCCTCTCATTGAAAAGGAAAAGAAGTTTTAAGAGAACTCTTTTCTCTCCAACGAGTTCTGATTCACATTTGGCTCATCGTTAATCTGCATGAATTCTAACTATTGATCCTTGCAAATGTTTCGACATTTTCCTCTGGCTTCTGCAGAGCACGGCTTGCGGTGTGTTTTTACAATTTTCTTCTATCAAGTGAGCAAATTTACACCATGACAATGATAGCTAAAAGTTGAAAATCCGTAATAAGTGAATCAATATGGATTGTGGTGGTCGTGCACGATTGCTGCGCAGCCATATTTATCGAATTGCTTTTCAGGAGTATATAGACAAACCATGAGATAAATTTAGATGAAAAGGCCACGGGGTTCCAAGGAGATTTTTACCTGCAAGAAGCCTCTTGTGGCTGTGGCCATTTAAGCGTCTGCCCGAGAGAAAATTCTGACGATCAAAGAGTTGAAAGATCCCATTCATACACCCAATTTGCTTCTGCATTCCTGCCTTGTCATCTGTCAGTGAATAAAGGATTCTCGTGGACATGTTGTGCGCTCACAATACCAAACCTACAAATTATGTGCAGGCATGTGTTTCTGAAACTGAAGGAGAAGAAACTCCGTGTAAACTAGGAGAGCACTGAATTTCGCATTCCAAAGCACACAATCATGCATGCATTTTCCTTCTGCTTTGCTTTCTTATTCTCAGGGCTCTAAGAGAATCTGTGACGGATGAGAATGGAAGGACAATTGAAGATGAAAATGAAGATAACAGGAGACCAAATCCTATGATTCTGCACGGGATCAAAACACAGGACAATGGACTTCCAAGAACGAGGTAAGCAGATAAGTTTTCGGTGAAATTCAGGAAGTAGGATTGTATGAAGGGGAGGGGACCCAAAAAAGAATCAAATCAGCCAATGAGAAACTGAAGGAGCTAGAATCCAGAGCCATGCTCGAGGACCATTTTAGCGCAGTGAAGTTCCTTTCCGCAGACTCAAGAAGAGATGTTTTCTGGGTTTCCTCGCAGAACAAAGTAACACTTTTGTCTTTTTGGCTCTCTCTAGTATAAAAAAGGCTGCTGAGAAGCTAGTCTATATTACTCGAGAGAGAGAGAGAGAGGGAGACGGAGACGGAGAGGGAGGGAGGTGTGATGTAATGTGAAACATTTGTTATGTAAGCAAATGTTCACATCAGTCTGGAGAGAATGAGAAGTGGTGACAGGCTTTTCTTATTCTTATTTCAGACAGAGAGAGAGAGACACACACACACACACAGAGATTAAAGAAAGGAGGAAAAAGAAAGAGAAGCTATATCCAGCAACTAGTAATGAATTGGAGGTGGGAAAGTGTGGGTCAGATCTGAAAATATTGTCCTGGTCCCAATACAATCCCTCCTCCTCCGCCACTTTCATGTGGACAGAGTAATGTGGGTGGGTCCGAACTTTGAAGCTGGACGCTGGACCTCTCTCTACATGGCCATGTGGTCTGTGTCAGGCCAGTGTCGAGAAAAATTAGAAATTCCAAAGTAAACAAACCCCAGAATTCAAGCTACTCTTCCTCCTTAAAGAAAACGCGGGGTTTTTGCAACTGGAATCCTCTCATTTTTCAACTGTTCTATCGTTCACATCTCCCTCCAATGGCAGCATCATGCTCCTCTTTCCTTATCCTTGGGACATGATAGGAAAAGAAGAGGGGAGGATATGTATCATTTACTCTTTCTTTATTCCATCAGATCCTACTGGTCACTATGCAATTTGCCCCTGAAGTTTCCTTCCTTTTCTTGACCTTTCTTTCCCTTTTTTCTCTACCACTTTTTAAGGTTATTTTGACGGGGTCACATGGAGGGAGATCCGATCCCCACAGAGGTTAAATGTACTTTGACATGGATGAATTTTGCTTGGGTATAGCAACTTATAACTGCAGCCACGGTGCTGCTCTTAGGTTTCCAATTTTAGTGTGGAATCTGCTGAGATTGGTTAGGGTCTATGCCACCTTCTTTTTTTCCTGATTAGTGCTAATATCTAGGCTGGCGATCTTGATTAAAACATGGATTATCCCTTGTTAGTGCTGTTGATTTGGTAGGTGGTTCATTAATTAACTTCATCCAGAATTATCGTCAAAAGAAATGGCTCTATCAAGTACAGGGTGGAGTCGACCAAATATGACGCGGCATCACTTGAAACTCTACATATAAAGTGAATTTTCATCTCATGTAGAATCAAATTACCTACTCAATATTTGGGCGGTGTACTATGCTCTCGGACGCGCAATAAGGCTCATTAAGGTTAAGGTCTGAGTCCTAAATGCTTTCTGGCTCCATTTGCTCAACAACTACCGATGACTCAGCCGCATTGCCAGCTCAGTCGGGTCTCGAGCGGTATCTTCGTTTCGCTAAGGTCAAATAATATCTCCAATCGGCTTCCACAGACGCTCGATCGCGACACCCACCGCCTCGATCCGGCCAAACCCGGAGGTCGCGTTCGTAGGGCGTAAATGTTTATAAATTTTCATGCTGGCTAGAGGACATACATTGCACTCAGTGGGCAGGACAATGTCACCATTATCTGCGGGGAAATGCCGAGGTCTTTCCTCGGTGCAATTGGGTGGTCTTTAAATGTCTAAATTGCCATGTCGATGTAACTTTCCACCCAATGGACCACGCAACAGCCACGTCCAAATTCGACGGTCCACTTAAATTCGAATTCGTCTCATTTTTTTGGCCCTTTTTTTCCTGCGTGGCGGATGAAACTTCCTATGCTTTAAAATTCACGAATGATTTCTAAATTTTTCCTCTTGGTTTTGGTTACTTTTGGGCAGAGACGGTGGCAGCATTGATGAAACCAAAGCACAAAAGAAGAAGAAGAAGGAGATGAACATGGACAGCGATGGACATCAACAAAGCCCTAGAGACATAGTACTTCGGACAGCGATCCCACATGGTGCCTGTACCCTTGCCCCCAATTAACGCGAATGCGATGTGCTTCTCACTTATCTTTAGATCATATGTGATTAAGTACATGCAACCTAGGCCACATGTTCACACGATGTTTTCGATTTTTAGTTTTTTGGGACGCAATCGGTTCTTTTTTCTTGAAAAATTATCTTCGTGCCGTTTGTAGTACTCACCGAATCTCACTTACTCTTGTACCCTCTTCTTCTTGTTTTTTTCCGTCCAAGAATTTTTATTTCTATCTTTTGGAATCGTGTTGCTGGTTTATGGATGATCTCTCAAATTATTCTTTTGTGCTAAACAATGCGAAGTGTGATCTAGCGATGGGTCCGGTCCTAAATTCTTTGGAGCGCCAACTACAATTACGTGCTGAATTAGATGCATTGAATGCATATTTTATTATGGCTTGTTTGCGCTACAGTTGCCCCTCGATGGTGCTCATAGAATTTCCAGGAAATTCCTTCGGAGTCAGAGGTAATGTGGAGATGGTGGTGGGTGATGATCGATCTTGTACCATCTCGCCCGGCACAAACAAAAAATATATATGCAAGACAGGGTGAGTATACAAAAGAAGTACGCATGAAATGTATAGCAATATCGTACGATAATTTCTCATCGCCAATTCCACGCCATATCTTTACGGTTTTCAAGCCCGATTCCGTTAGCGACTGGACACGACATGAACTTGCTCTAGGCCCTCCGAATACGTGCATTATTAGGTACCAAGAAGAAGGGCGAAATAATTGTATGGCGCATTCATATGAGTTGCTTGATGCTTGTATCGAGCTGCATTCACATACAGCATACATCGAGAACCCTGATTGGACTTAGAAGGTCTGGAAAAGTTGGAATTGGTAGGCAACAAAGTGTGACCCTACAACCACATTGAGTGTTGGTTCCTTTGTTGACATGGTTATCCGGATGACTTAGGAATCAAAACCCTAGTGGATCCACCATTTCCAGCCTCTTATTCCCTCCCCAATTTCCATCACGAAATTGGCCGATGATTTTGATTGAGATGGACCGTGGATCTTTGCATTCCCATATGATTATTTGTTATTTATGCGCAATTTTGTTTTGTCCTATGGAATTATCACTTCCATTTCCTGTCTTGCCGGAGCGATGCAGCCAAAGAATATTGTATGTGCAATTGTCACATCGCTGCCCTCTCATCTTTACAGAGAATAATTGCAACAATCTTCACCGAAAATGTTATGTCTAAGCTGATACGACATTTACTTCAAAAGCCACTATCTCCTCCTCCTCCTCCTCATCTGCAGGATCATCAATAGATATCGACCCCAAAATCATAAATAGTATTGAACCCGAGATTATAAAAGATGAAAATCTTGAAATATTATAATGATAATGACACCAATGATCTTTTAATTTTAACTCAATATGCAATTTAACCTTGATAAGTGCAATTTAAGATGAGTTTGATCACATGAAAAGCTATCATAATCGAATTAACAGTCAGATGCTTTATATAGGAAGTGCTTTGAGGAAAAATGGATGACAATGCAATCGTCCTATCTTGATGAGGATGGAACATTGAATGGGTTAAACAAGAATTTGCTATCGAGGGGCTTGTTCATCCCCTTGTAATGTCGCATTCGATGATGCATATAATTCCGTGAAGACCCCCACCATCCCCAATAATCGGGCCGATTGGGGTTGGCGAGTCCCCACTTTTCCTTGACGAGGAAAATCATTTTCACGACTTATGTCTCCCATCTTCAAATAGGAAAAGACCCACAAGTCCAGTAATACTCATACGGTCATACTCGTGTAGAATAACGTATTTGTATGTTCTTTATATTTTTCGAGTGGTGTAGTTCGATTACGTATGCTATAAATCATTTCGAATGTATGTTTTTTGCTAGATTTTCTCAGGTGTAACTTTTATAAATTAGCTTAGACCCCATTATTATATGAATTCTCTCAAATCGCCGCCCTTGGTTTGATGATTTGATGACGTGGATCTACAGATTGTCGAAGGAAATGAAACACTACATGTATGCAATTGGACAAATGTAAGAATAAATTGGCAAGTTAGCATGACTTCAATAATATTTTTCCAAAAATCCAGCTTAGGGTTTAGAGTATCCTAGCTAACTCAAGCTTGGCCTACGCCTACATGTTCTCGATCTCATGCATGTTGAACCATAGTGCTAGATTCTTTTCTTTCGTTTTTTTTTCCTCTTAAAATTTCAGTACTTGCGCTAGGCTAGATTTCATGTCTACATGCATGGCTAGAGTCAGACCTAGACAATAGATGGTGAATGAAGTGCTGCATTGGGGTAACATAGGGATATCTGAGAACTTCATTTAAACAAAGGAAGATCGATGAGCAAATTCTATCGCATCCCTCGCACGAAAAAACCCATCGCCGCTTCGCTCGATGGTTTGAATTCGTAATGTACGAAAGCATCCTTCAATACATAGGACATGTGCACTCATAATTGAGATAGAGATTCGCTGAAAATGATGTGTCCTATCAACATCCACCCCTTCTTTGTACTTGCATAAAGGGTATATCTTCATGCACAACCCAAGTATTTGTACACGAAAAAAATATATACAAACCTAAATCTCAAGGGGGGAACATGCAATATGATAAGAGGAAGTGCGATGGTGATGGTTGAAGATGGAAGGAACGCGGAAAGAGAAAGGGGGCAGAGGGCACAAGACCACATGGATAAAGTAGGAGCATCACATGAAAGGTTCGCCTTAGCTTCACAAGGCAGGGACCAAAGCCATCCCCCACGCAACTATCTCTGTCAAATACACTAAGCTAAACCAAAATTAAATATAATAAGTTTGTGATGTAATCCATGTACATTTTATTGGAAAGATGTTATATTCCAAGAGCATGTACGAGTGACATTTCATCCGATGAGTCGCCATGATTGGATTGGGCACGTGATATCCCACCTCATCTCCCTCCTCCCCCCCTCAATATGCCATGTGATTTGAGCAATAGAATAACTTTGGGGGACGGTTTGTGGGTCAAACCCACATCGAGGATTGATAATACGATCGAATTGAATAACATCCAAAAGAAAATTTTGAATCTCACGCACATAATAAAAGAAATTCTTGGTCAGAGATGGAGGAACGAGGGAGAAAGGGTGAAAGTTTGAATGCTAACATCTCTAGAAATATGAAATTTCAAACTTGATCGTACAATGCGTGATGTGACATACTTTCGCGTAGTCCAAACGTTTGATTAAACTATAATCTAAGGGGGAGTATGCGAAATTTCTTAGGGGGACAAAGGGTACTTGATAACTCTGCAGCTAACAAGGAAGAACGTTGATTCAAATTTGAAGACTCTGAAAATTTTTAATGTCATCGAAATCGCAACAAGAAAGAGATTTTGTGGTGCATCAACCATTTATCGGTCAATTTTAGGTACCGAATTGCATGATACCAAAAGGGTGAAACGTACGCCATAAAGAACGAAGAGATCCTTTGAAGATTTTCTTGTGGAAATAGGAAGCGCAAACGAAGAAGAAAGAGGCAAGTTAGCGCAAGAACCGTCTGGTATTTCGGCGCTTTTGAATTATTTGAAGCAATTGTTTATAATGGATTTAATGGAAATCATGATAGCGATCAATTTGTAACGGCTATAACGACGTTGATTTGATTTATTTCTTTATTAAATGCTCATTTATTTGTCTATAATGAGAATTTTCTCATCACGATAAAAACATTCCAAACATAAGAAAATCTCTTTTTATCTTTTCATCTTAGTTAGGTTTTACGCGACGTTGTTGTTCCTATTCCTTCTATTTATTTTGTGCGGAATATAGAGGAAGATCTATTATGCTGTAGGAGAATAGCAATTAAAGCCTTACGCACCGAGTTTCGTACTCCCAAAGGCGGAATTCCTCAAATATTCATTCTTGTTTTCTCATCCATTTCAACAAATTTACAACAATTCTTATTTTTCATATTATCTAATATTTTTCCAACACTAACTAAAAAGCACCCAAGTCATGGAAAACTCCCAGCTAGGAGCGCAACTAGAGGATATTATTGCAAATGACCTTAATATTGTGGAAACCCAATATTATGGCAATGTTAATCGAGACAATTATTTCACGAAAAAAAATTAAGATATAGATAGATTGCCTGTACAAAGTAAATTGAACATTGAAAATTTTTTTACTCGAGTATAACACATGTTTAATACACGTGCAATTTACACATAATATACGAGTGTTCTACCGGTAAAATTGAAGTTTTAAGGAAGGCTTTATCAAAAACTCTGTGGTGGACTCATATCAGGCGTCGAACACGACTGGTTTACTTAAAAGATCTTTCACAGTTTACCAAGTCACCTAGTCTATCAACTTCATAAATGAATTTAGTGAGCCTAGCTAGCATTATATAAATAAGGGATAATGACACAAACAGTCCATAAACTTTGGCTCAATATGCAATTGGGTCCTTGAACTTTTAATTTGTTCAATGTAGTCGTTGAACTTTTAATTTGTCCAATGTGATCCCTAAACTTTTGATACATATTCAATTTAATCTCTAAATTATATGAAAACATACAATATAGTCTCTGAACTTGAATTAATGGAAGGACTACATTGAACATTTTTATAAAGTTCAGGGATTATATTAAACATGTATCAAAAGTTCAGAGATCATATTGAACAAATTGAAAGTTCAGGGACAACATTGAATATTGGGTTAAAGTTCATGAACTATATTGAACAAATTAAAAGTTCATGAATTAAATTACGTATTTAAGTCAAAGTTCGGGAATCGTTTGTATAATAACTTGTAAACACGTAACATCTTGCTTGTATCAATTGGAGCTTTACAAAGAGGTGTTTGTGTGACCATCAAACAAGGGGTGGTGCTTACCCTCCCAAGATCCACAAACCCATATCAATGAGGGTTAAGAAGTCAAGATTCCATCCTACCCTCCTTTTTCTACTCGTGGAAAAAGATCCTCTAGATCTCACAGATCACAGCTTGGGGTAGAAGAAAACCACGCATTAAATGAAGTTTTCAATGTTCTTTCCCATTTCCCACCCTCTTATCCATCCCGCAAGCCTCGAGCACATTGTCAGCGAACAATTAAACCCTGGTTTTGTGTTTTCCATGGCTAATTCGAGTAAGGACATGGTAATTGCTGATTGGTGGGGTGCCCTCAGCTAAGCAATTAGCCCTTCGAGAAAACAACTAAAAAACCATTATACTAATCGTTCGCTCGAAGTTGAAATGCACACGCAAAGCCTACAATCATTCAATGGGATGTCACTGAAATATAGCTCCCGTCACGTGTATCAAGAAGCATTTTGGCAGCAAAACAACAGTGGCCCTAATTAATTATAATGAGCTGGACTAAATATTCCCTTCAACCCGATCGACACTTCTAAGATCCTCTGGGAACAAACCATGCAACGCAAGCTTGCCAGCTCAACGGAGTTAAATAACCTCATTCGTCACATGCCAACCTGTGGAAATGGTTATGTAGTTTCTGGTGCACTCACTATGTGAGTTGTACCAGGCTAAACAATTGGGCAAACATATCTTTACAAACTTTAGAGATATGCAATCTCTCTACATTAATGAGTTTTTTTATGCTTTCCCATACGTTTTACATGCCCTCCTTTTTGTTTTCACTGCTAGCTGGCTAAGAACAAACCCTAGCGAGTGGGTATGTTCTTGATTTGGGTGGTGGGTCCAAACTATTTTTGAAACACGTCCTCGTGGTCATCATGTGCTGAGGATCTGTGAGATACCTCGCACCAGATAAAAAGAACCCATCAGCATCTCACCAAACTCTTTTTGAAAAGATTTCAACTTTGCTGAGACGACCTTTTGAAGTCTGAGCACAATCATGTATGCAGCAGTACAACCATACCACGATAGCCCACTTTGGACCCTGTTGTGTACATGGGGCTTGTTGATCATAGTGGGAAAGGTGCTTGGGTTTCTCCTGTGGTAGTACAATGAGAATATGGGCATTAGGTCCCAGAAAAGGAGTTGCAGAGTCAGAAACACGTCTCTGACAGAGCAAGGAAAAATGATGAGGAAATCACATGCTGGGCTTTGACAAAGTGGGGAGTTTACACAGAGTTTTAAAGAATAAAACCCCATTTTTTGCATAGTCAGAACTCAGCGGCCTTGTCAGACAGTCGATAGGACTTTCTTGTGGCGAGGGTGGTGCATTAAATTATTAGCAAGACCTTTCTGGGGTTTTTCGTGTGTCGACGGTCCTATGATTTCGTACGTTAACTTGTTCAGAAAAGGGGGAGGAATCAATCAAGTGGGGGTTTGCGTGGACCAAGAAGATGATGACGATGATGATGATGCCCAATATGCACAAGGTCGCATTCCAAAGGAAGTGACGGTGATAACTCGTACTTTATGAACAGATTATCAATTCTATGTCTTGCCAAAGTCATATAAAAGAAGAAGCATAACTAATAAATGATGGATGCAATCTTAGACATGGGAATTTGTGAATTAAGGGAAGTTGTCTTTGTTATAAACTAGCAGACACATTAGGGATGATCGACTCCTAGATAGTCTGATTTCCATCTAGAAATTGGTCCACTTAATCTTGGAACCGAACTAGACCAATCGGTCCGGTGCTCAAGTGGGCTAATGGAACCGATAATATTTTTGTTGTACAGCTTTTTGATCATAGATATTAATCCTACTTCTCCTACAATGTGTGTAGGTAACAGCTGCATGGTTTATACTGAGTAACAATCAATTCAGGTGCTAAGTATAAGAATACTTCTAAGATTTGTATACACATTTCATTTGGGCATTTTAAAGAACACACAGTCAAGGTCGACCTCATTGACCCTCGCCTCTCGCCTTTTGCTGAGGCCCAGCAACCGGCTAGAGCAAGAAAGGAAGAAAAAAAAGAAAAGAAAAAGAAAAAGAAAATAAAAAATAAATATATTATTAAAAATTATCAACGTCAATACCACTTGTGCCGCGTAGGATGGGTTAATGTCCATATTAGCAATTTCCGACCAAAATTGGCCGGATGGATTCAATTAACAAAACGAGAAAATATTTAAAACTTGGCACAACGGAAAAGTTTATGACCGAATTAGCAAAAGTACAATAAGTTTATGACTTTTTGGATAATTTTCCCAGTACCAATGAATATCTTGTACCTTGGATTCACATGACATTTTTTAGAGGAACATTGGAGATTTTATGAATAACAATACACTAAGGTAAACACATTAAGTTCAACAAAAGGACATCAGACAAATCATGGACAGATTTAATAAACAATCCTCAGAATATTGTTTAGGATATGATATGCGCAAGGAGGGAAAATGAACCGACAAAGAAAGAAGGATAAATAACCTTCATATTTACATAATAATTCAACTAAATATGGAATTTACATTATTAATGTACTTACATTAAAAGCCTTTAAGCTGCAAATAGTCAATTTTAGCATGATATATTAGATTATAATCAAGTGACAGTGCAAGAATGGCTTAGTTCCCCTACGAGATAAAGGCATGGCAATTCGATTTCTGATATACTCTAGAGTGCTACGTTGCTCATCATCTTCTTAGCTCATTTAAGAGGTCTTCCCATGTCAACAGAGAACTTCTTGAGTGCTCCAATATGACTATAACAGAGATTCGTGGAGAGAGACCCTCGTCACTAAAAGCAGTATTATCCAGCACGATAATGATTCGATTCTAGGACCACGCGATTTCACCAAGACTATCAACATTCGAGAATTTGAAGCAGTGCCGGAAAGAAGTGATGTGGTCGCAGTGACCTCGATGACTATCTACTTTGGAAAACCTATGGGGTGTTGAAATGCTTTCTTAGATCAAAGGGTTTTCGATACGAAGTACCACGTACCGATACTTTGATCTGAAACATCAATTTTGCTTAATAGAAGGCAATATTTCATTTTAGATTGGACACTCGATCCATTGTTTTTTCGTAGGGATGTTTATAAATGACCAAAAACCGATAAAGCGAACCGAGCCAAATTGGTAAGTTCGATTTATCAGTTTATTAATTTGGTTTTGGTTTTGGTTCTATTTTGTTAGTGGTTGATTGGTTTGCCCCTCTCCATCACTGGAAATATATGGGCCCAAATGGGCCATGGGTGGGTTGGGCCATGAGCTGCCTTTTGGGCTTCTTTGAATTCAGCCACCCTTTGGGCCAACGATAATTCAGCCCACAGGCCCAAGGTTGTCATTCCAGCCCGGAAGAAAATCATTCTCAAGTAAACAAACCCAATCCGATCTCATCGGGACGGGTCATCGCTTATCTCCATTCGTAGACCGTGTTTGGCGGGTCGGATATAATATCGAATTGGATAACCTTCGTCCTGCTCGATGTTCAGGCAGACACTCAAAATCCGGATATAACCAACCCGACAAGAGACTTCCATCGAGGGCAGCAACACAAGCCCGACATGTCCCGAACGGCAAAAGGGGTCGTTTTTTTTTTTTTTTTTTATGGTAGATCATACTCAAGCTGTTCTAAATAGTGATGCTTAAGGGTATAAATACTTAGCAATTGGTTGAATTGATTAGAGGATTTGAAGGTGGACCACAAGCCCACTAAACCCTAGACAAGCATATATACAAATTGAGGGTGATGATCGTCTCTGCAATCATCATGGCAATGGATCGGATGGATCGACCATCTTTTCCATTGGCACGCATGTGACTTCCCCCCTTCCCCCCCATCTTTTTCAGCCCGCGAAGCGAGCGTGCCAAAAGGAGGTTCCCGCCGCCACGTGTCGGTACCGGGGGACAATCAACTTTGGATCACGTGCACATATCATGCATGCCATCATTGTATTCTCCGCATGCTTGCAAAGATGGACACGTGTGTGAGGGATCAAAGAACACAGAAGTGATGATGCCACACTCAATTCTCTTCACTTAGCAAAGGCCCCCAATTCAATCATTTACCTCCTTAAAACGAAATTTAAATAGGGGAGTGGTACCGGGCTACGTATGTCCACAATCATGTGCGCTTGGAATTGAAAAGGTGTACGTACAAGTTGGAGAGATACGTAGGTAGTATTAGTCGAGAAAGCATGTCATGTAACTGTGGACAACTCTTATTCAAAATGTGAGTTAGTATTTAAAGCTAAAGTTGAATATGTCGACATGGGGACCGGGCAGTTATGTCGATACTTGATAACGCCATTATGCATGGTGCTAGCTTAACTACTCGGGTAGGGTGGAATGCAATGAAACCCTAGTGTATGCAAGGGCATGCTTCAGTTCCATCTCTGATTCTTTTTTTATTTTCATCTTGACGTGAAATTCATCTCGAGCTAACTCCCCAAAAGAATCCCCAATTATAAATCCAGTCCCATTTCTGTCCCAACATTTTATAGTCTTAAAACAAGATCGCAAACTTGTACTTTAGTCTCAGATCTGTCCACACGTTCAAAAAACCGCCATCGGTTTCTTTAAAGATAATCAACATGAGCCTATTTATAGGTTTTACGGAATGTTGATGAAGACAGGGGTTCTGATAATGAACCTCTAATCGGCCCTAGTGATGATAAATTTGAGGAAATCAGTGGCGATCTTAGGATGCGTGGGCAAATTTGGGACTACAATGAAAGTTGGAGATTTTTTTCAGACGAAAAAAAGATCGGGACAGAATTAGGATTGGATCCAAAAGTCGACTGTCTTTTAAAGAACGAGGCCGATCCGTCTCTTTCATTCTCTTTTGTCTCCGTCCTCATGCTGCAGGTGGGGAGAGGGAGAGAGAGATGTGGATGGTTGGGAGGGTGGTGATGGCATTGAACACACTATACAGTTTAAAAGCGCGGACAGGTTCTCGTCCACTGAATCTTGGTGGAAGTTGGGCAACACATATCTACTTTCTGTCCACCGTCCTCAGGCCGATCCCCTTAAAGATGCAGAGGAGAGAACAGGTCCAGGGGCACTTAGACAGCGGGGAAAAAGAACACATTTTGAGCCTATTTGATAACCGGTCAAACAAAACCTGCTTTTATTCTTTTGTTTCTAGGAACAAAAAAAAGACAGAAATCCATTAGGTAATTTTTTTATTATCAATTTTGGAACAGAATCAAGAATAAAAAAAAATTAATTATTGATTTTGAGAACAAGAATAAGAAATAGAAGATAATTTTTTTTTCTTTCCTGGCTAGTTCTTCTTCTCCTTCCTTGCCCATGGTCGCCAGCCACAGGCCAGGGCTGGCAAGGGCGAGGGCTCGACCCTTGCAGCCTGGGCGAGGGCAGCCTTGGCCCAAGCTGCGAGCGGCGAGGGTGACCCTCGCCGGCCTCTTCCAGCCCTTGCCCAGGCCGCGAGGGTCCAGCTATCGCCCTCACCGGCCCTGGCTTGTGGCCGACGATCCAGCCATGGGCAAGGAAGGAGAAAAAAAATAAAATAAAAAAAATAAAAAAAGAAAGAAATATTTAAAAAAATAAAAATATTATTAATAAAAAAAAATTTTGCGCAGTTACCAAATGCATTTTTGTTCTTTTTCTATTCTAGAAATAGAAATTTTAGATCATTACCAAACGCTTTTAAATGCTCATAAATTATTTTCGGGAACAGAATAAAAAAAATTATTTCTGAGCAAAAATTATTTTCAGGTACAGAATGATTATCAAATGCATCCTTAAAGAGCATGCTAAAGTCTGGAATCGATGATGCTTCTGTCCAGATTGAATCGGGCCAGGGACCATGACTAACCAGCAAAATTTATGGAACTCATCAACCAACCCTTACCCAGAATACAGCAGCCCCTAGCCCCCCTCTTTATTTGTTAGCCTTCATATCCTTCCCTTGTCATGAGAGCCTGAGGATGGAGAAGCGAGAAGGTTATCCGGTAGAAAAGATGCCTTGACTAAGACGGACTGTAAATGGCATTCCGTCCACAGACACTTTCGAGAGCATTTATCGGGTGACTGACTGATCAAGGAAGCTTCGCGGGTTTTGGGCACACACCGGCCGTCGAGTACTTACCGGTTCAAAACTGGATAGTTTCTCGTTTAGCCTGCTTAATAAGTGACTCGGGGACTCTCGTTGATAATGTGTCGGTTTAGAGTGGAGTTTGCCTGCTGTTCTTGTGATCCTGGGTTCACGTCTTGTTAGGAGTACTTTAGAGATAAAATCCTGAATACATCATATCGATACGAGGGAATGTGCCTTTTACATTACTCAGAAGGTGGACCTGCTAGCCTCGATGCCACCGGACCACTATAAACAACCCAAGAGAAAAATGTACGGTACCTTTGTTTTGAAACGACAGTTTGAAATGAATTTCTTTGTTTTGAAAGAGGAAATGAGTAAGGTCCTAAGTAAGATCTTAAAAGGCTTTTATCTCGTGTCTCGTCCAAATCTCGGGATCTTTAGGATATAAAACTTTCGGAGGCTATTTTCTCTTACTTGGGAAAGATAGAGATACATCTGTGGCTGCGTTTGGTCGACCGGATAAAAGTCAGGATATGATATGTTTTATCCTATCTTGTATTTGGTGGTGGTCTAGGATAAGATATGATCGGATATAGACCGGATATAACCCGGATAAAAAAATCCGAGAGGGAAGGGATAGACCCGGATAGGATTTCTAATGCATATTTTTCCAGAAATCCTACGCTCCATTCGCCGTCATCTTCATTCCCACACCTTGTGTGTTTTCATGAAAAAATTTTCTCTACTTTTTTTTCCTTCACCGACTTCTCCGAACCCGTGAATAGCAAAAAAAAAATTAGCCTATCCGACTTTAAATCTGGAATCCTCCAAATAGTGGACATGATATAAAGAAATCCTAGGATTTTTTATCTTATCCTATCCAGTCCTATCCTCTTTAGAAATTCGGACGACCAAATGCAGCTGTAGGGATTGGGGGCAGAGTGTACGAGTAAGGAACGCATTTGTGAAGCCGGCCATCGCTACATGCAAACTGATAGATTGCAGAGGCCTTGTCTAAGCTTTGGCTCTCTTTCTTTAGTGAGATTACCGCCGATGATCTAAGGGAAGCCCCTGGTTAAGAGGAGATGAGTTAGATCGAAAGCCAGGCTCAGGGATTATGTAAGGATTTCTCAATCAAGCCCTTGCTTTTTAGCTGGAAAACTCCTTTTCCTCTCCACCAAACTAGCCTGTTTTTTAGCAAGAATTTTAATCACTTTTGAAGTTGCTTTCAGTAGCTCAAATCTTTTTAACTCCAATATTTTACGCAGCAAATTAACCTATCAGAATATTTAATAATTACCTTTTTTTTTTGTCCCTTGATGGTGGCTTGAAAAGTGCAGGACTTTATGCTTCGTGGTCCCCAATTTTCTTAGCACGTGAGGAGCAAGTTCTTCTGATCTGAGAAAGTCTTAAAGGTCGTAGAATTGATGTGATGCTTTTCGGTCAATTTCTCGTTTTGTTGTCAATTATTACAATTGTCTAACTAATTTAATTAAAATTCAGGAAAAAAAAACGGTGTGTGTATATGTCTATCTTGGGTCGTGCTGTTTTTGTGAACTAATGGGCGTATACGAATTGATTTGTTGATTGGTTTTCCAAATCAATTGCTTAAACACACTCAAAATTTGAAATTAATTCATGAGCATATGGAGTTATTATTATGTCGGTCGCCAGCGGACAATCAAAATTTCACGTGCGCTTAAAAGGGTTGGAGCATCTCATCTCCTATAAATAAATTTTCAACTTTACATATGACAAGCCTCGACATCTTATTTCGTAACTCGCCAATTATTGTAAACGTGGCGACCCGTTGGTTCCCTCGAGACACGACGCGTCAATCACTTCATTTCCGGTCCCCAAGCGGTGGAGATGATTGGCATGAATGAGAACATTTCACAAAATTATCAAGTCTTGGGTTGAATTTGGAGAAAACTCTCTCGATGTAAGTACTCGTCAATTGTTGAAAGAATTCTCCAAACATAAAAAAATCAGATACCCTCGATGCTTCAAAGAGTTTCGAAAATAACCCCAAACATAAAAACAAAAAAAAAATCAGAAAATAACAATTCATAACAAATGGGATAAAACAATGCAAATTATATATTATATATACATTATATATATTCCACAGCTAAAACAAAATGTCTTAAATTAATAATGACAGATTAAAAGCCTGTAGGGCTATTGCATTCAACGCCGAATATGTTAAAGTTTGTCGGTATCGCTTATAATCACAATCAATCATAAAACCCCCCAATAATATTGTGTCTAGTGTTATGTCACTCGTCACATTAATTGTTATAACCAACCGTTATTGCTCCTAGTGTTGTGTTGGTTGGAAGAATTATGTGGACAGTTTGGTTAAAAATCGAATGAAACCAATCGAAACAAAGAAAAAAGGAAAACCAACCAAAAGCTCGCTTTAGAAGCCGAATCAATGTCTCGATTTTTGTCCTTTCAACGACAAGGTGATCTGGATTTCGCTCGACTAATCTCCCAGGACTCCTAAATCCCCTACCCAGCACATGGCCCGATTAAATCGGCAGATTTCATCTGGCTAGATGCCCCGCGAGCTATTGGTAGCACTCCACAAGTAAAAAGGATCCGCTCACTCGCAGCTGCCCGTTCCCATATTCGATGGGGCCGAGCCCTCCGGAGTTCCTCGATCCCTCTTCTCAGATTGGATCAACCAAACCGAATCGATTTCAGCCCGGTTTATTAAAAACATCTTATTTAAAAGAAGATGCGCAATAATTATTTAGGACCCAATTAAAAATTTTATGGAACTGACCTTTCATAATATATATATATTTTTTTCTAGAAGCAGAAACTATAAATACCTCTCCCGTCCTTTCTCAATCTTTCTCTCTCCCCAACTTTCCCTCCTCTCGCCACTTTTTCTCTCGCTTTCCCACACGTCCCCGCATTTTCTCGAACTTTCTCACCCACCCACCCACCTTTTCCCTCCTCCTCCTCCTCTATCTCCTTCTCCTCCTCCTCTCGCTACATGCAACGGGCATGGGCAACCTCTGCACCTGCTTCTCCCGCAAGCCGGTGAAGAGGAGGCGCGCCGCGGCGGCGGCGGCGGCGAAGCGCATCCCCCACCACGGCCACCCGCACCCGCCGCTCCCCGGCCCGGCCGGCCGGTGGAGCCGCGCCCGATCGTCGCGCCGGGACAGGGTGGAGGCCCTGACGCAGGAGCAGGCCGCCGCCGCCGCCGCCGCCGTCCTCCTCCGGCGGCACCAGCAGAACGGCGGCCCGGCGCCGTTCGACCGCTCGGCCTCGCTAAGTTACCCGAGCTCGGGCGCCAAGAAGCAGGACCTGCCCAGGAGCTCGAGCTCCCGCGCGCGGTCGCTCACCGATCCCCTGTTGCAGCCTCACCAGATCGTCAGCCAGGTTTGGGCCCGATGCCTTGCCGCGCGCCTCGTGGAGTGTTCTTGGTGGTGCGATGACGTTGTTGCTTTCTGGGTTTTGATAATGTGCAGTTTTGGGGGGGTGAGATTGGTCGGGGGCGGCTGGATTGTGTGCTTTCTGACGTGAACTTGTCTTATATGTAGTTAAGTGAGTTGCATCATGAAGTTTACATGCTTTGATTGGTGGTAGAGATTTTTCCCCACATCATTTCTCTTTTTCTGATGATTTGGATGAAGCTTGGTTAATGCGTCCTCTTACTTGGGCTCGAAGAAGAAGAAGTATTAGAATCTGCCCAGTTTGGTTAATGCGTCGTCTTATCAATGGTTGCTATAATTGGGGGATTTGGTTGCGTCATTGATGAGCTCGATGCCATTGACTTGCTACAAAAAGGAGGTGAAAAGTGAGATGATACTCTTCACAGCTTTTTATGGGAAGCGTAATGTTGTAAAACTACTGTTTTCGTCCATATTGAAATGTGGTTGAATTTATGATCAATCAATTCTGGGATGGTTGAGGTATGGAAATTTTTGAGCTTGGTGTTTCAAGTCATGCCATAACAAGTGTTCTGGCTTTAGAGAGGTTGTCTGTGACATCATCCAGCTGTGGGATTCCAACAGTAGTCCTTGAGAGGGCCGTCTTGAATATTAAGTTCGAGTATTCTGTTATATTTTCATTGGGTACCTGTTCGCGAGCTTTTGTCATGTTGCATGAATTAATGAACTTGAAAGGTAATTTTTCATTTATCTTGTCAATTTTTCTGCAAGCAGATCAGAGAGAGGGGATATTTTTTAAGTCATTTATAAATTGTTGCGAGAATGATTCCTGAGAAGTTATTTGTTTACAGGAAATAAAGATTGATGATCTAGAAACAGACCATTTCATCCTTGTTCATGGAGGTGGTTTTGGCGCCTGGTGTTGGTACAAAACTATAGCACTCCTAGAGGAAGGGGGTTTTAAGGTTACTGCCATAGACTTAACTGGTTCTGGGATTCACTCGTTCGATACAAATGGTGTCACTAGTCTATCGCAGTATGTGAAGCCATTGACTGATTTCCTCGAAAAGCTTGCAGATGGGGAGAAGGTTTAGCTCTAATCTGATTCTCTGCTTTCGGCGACAATGATGACTTACTTGCCATTACGTATTCTTGGACGTATGGGGTGATTGTGGGGACGTCCTTTTACATGGTTCCATTCTGTTCACTGCTATAATCGTCCTTTTATGTGGCTTAATTCTGTTCAATGCTATCATCCTTTTTACACGGTGCCATTCTGTTCTATCCTGTTACATATTCTTGAGATGTGCAGGGTGATTGTGGGGACATCCCTTCACATGATTTCCTCAGGCAGGCCGACATTGTGATGATGCCTGCTAGTTTTCACTGCTATTATCCTCCTGGCGCTGAAATAATTCTTGTTTTACTTGGAATTGCATATTGAGTACCATATCAAGATATTTTTTAGCAACATGGCAATGATACATCGTAGGCCAGTTCTCTGAGTTCCGACAGCTTAAGTTTTTGGAGGAAACATCATGGTTTAACATTTTATCAGAAAAACAGTTCGAATCTTAACACTCCCCCTTACTGTTATTCTGACCTGTTTCATGCTGTCATGTCCACTGTCTGTTTATGTTGGTCACTTCTACTTACACATCCTCAAACTATATGATGCATGCAAGGTCTGACTTACACGCGAGGAGTGTTAAGAAATGTGTTAGAAATAAAAAAGCAGACCCGTTTCTTAATAGCTTAAACTTTTAGAAGAGAAATGGTTGTTGCACTGATGTAATAAAGTACCAATTATGATTGCTTATGACTGAGGAGTTCACCTTTTTAGGACCCTTTATTTGGGTTGAATTTGCATAAGGGAAGGGAGATAGTTAAGAAGAGGAGAAGGAGAATAGTTAGATGCGACAGCAACGCATGAATATATGTGGTCTTGTATCTGAAAATAGGATAGGAGTCAGTGTGGAGGCCTCTTTTCAAATGCTTGATGATTCAATTCGTAAATTGGGAAGTATTTGTTCGTTCTTCTTTGGAAATTATGAGGTGCTCCACAGAATTGACTAAACTCTGTAAAAATAGTGGATGCTTACTTTCTTATTTTGAATATCATGCAGGTAATCCTGGTGGGACATGATTTTGGGGGTGCATGCATATCATACGCAATGGAACTGCTTCCCTCTAAAATTTCAAAAGCCATTTTTGTAGCAGCTGCCATGTTAACCGATGGTCAAAGTACTTTGGACATGTTTGCAAAGCAGGTGTGGTTTTAATTGGATCTTTACTTTGATTTACACATATGCCATGTTATTTGTTTTCCCTTTCCTTTTCTCTAGTTAGTTAGGGGAGTGAGATGTTAGGGGCTTGAAAACAGGGAAGTTGTGGTCTTGGTAAGGCTGCCCACTGTTGGGAAGAAAATGCTGTGCATGGAGAGACTTCATTAACCTCGGTCATAGATATAGACTCGAATTTGCATCTTTTATGGCTAATTGTGATATGAAGTTGAAGAAGCTTGGACAGTCTCTGTTCAATGAGCCTGAATTATGCTTAAATACATGCAGGCTGGCACAAATGATCTAATGCAACAAACTCAGGTATTTTTGTATGCCAATGGGAATGACAACCCTCCGACTGCTATTGACCTGGACAAGTCACTGTTGAGAGACTTGCTGTATAACAGGAGCCCTGCCAAGGTTTTTCTTCATTCCTAATACATGAAACTCTGGCATCTAAAATTGTTCTGCTTCAGAAATTGTAAACAGATTTTGGTTTTGGAAGCTATATAGTAAAATCATGTTAGTTTTTGTGCAGACGTTTTTCTAATGCGTCTATTGGTGTGCTAAGTCTGACTCCACACTGATTCTGATAATGACCTTTTTGCTTTTGCTTGTTTCAGGATGTCGCATTAGCATCTGTTTCGATGAGACCTATTCCCTTTGCGCCGGTGCTTGAGAAGCTCTCCCTTTCAAACAAGTATAGCATCGTGAGGCGGTTTTATGTAGAGACTTCTGAAGATAATGCCATTACTCTTGAACTCCAGGAGAGCATGGTGAAGGCAGACCCCCCAGAACGCGTATTTCTTCTGAGAGGTGCTGATCACTCGCCTTTCTTCTCGAAGCCTCAAGGCCTGCACAAGATTTTGGTAGAGATTTCGAGAACTTCCTGAACTCGGATAGACTTGTGAGTTGATCTTAGATTAATCCGGTCCATGTAGACCCTGCTAAAATGCTCACATGGGGTAGCCGCTCGAGCCGAATGCAGAACTTGCCAATTCAGAAGGAGATCATGCACACATATGTACACGCTCCGGATTTTTCCCAGAATCCTCCTGAACAAAGCTTGGGCATCGTATCAGGGGCCAACACGCTCCTCCGGTCCGTGACAACTGAGCATCAGCACATGGCACAATTCTGTGCTTTTCAAGGTGTAAGAGATGTTTATATGAATGTTGCGGTCCTGAAGGTTCACAGAAACAGGTCATGGGAATTTTTTATCCGAATAGCAGAAAATGTATGGTTTGCTCCATATTCTGGCAGCATTGCCCGTCGATAAACACGTACACGGCTATGACCAACGATCTATGATCTGACTGAAGCAGAAACAAAACTGTGAATGTGAACCTGAGTCACAATCACTTTTGTGATTTCTCAAAGGAGCATGAAGAGAGTTGGCTGGGGAAATTCATGTCAATCTCCTTCTCTGCTTCTACAACGGAAACTTTAATGTGCGTAGTTTTGCCTCCTCATTGAGTGGGCCATGAATGAAATGAAATAAACCAGAAAGCATCCTTTAGGATGGGGCTGGGGGTTTACGGGATCGACCCACCATCCAAAAATCGTCATACATCGCGTGCATTTTGTCTTTTGTTGTACCTCGTAAATAAAATGCCGAACGACTCATACCTAATAAACACTTAAAATGTGTCAAAATGTTTCCAATGAACGATCACAAATTGTTCTCTTGACGATCTCCGAGCATCCGATCCTCGGGTTTGTAGAAGTGCCCGAGTTCACAAAGCATTTCACAAAAACAGAGCAACACAGAGACCCGATTTCCGAGCTTCCTGTGTTATTAGCCCTGGCTCATCGTGACGTGCCATCGAAACACAGCGAATGACCAACATGCATGTATTCAGTAGTGTATAATTCAAGCTTCTCGGCAGGTAAGTTTTTATTTACGGAATAAATCATGTTCATGCAACACAATAAATGATCACAATCAATTTTTTGGATGAAAAATCTGAAATTATCAATTCTTTTAGCACAAATTTAACTCAGCAAATTGAATAGAAAAATAGAAAACTGGACTGTACTAGCACTTGAACTCTTGCAAAGTTTAGACAACAATTTGTGGCGTGTTGAGTTTCTAGAATATTTCCTATTCAAGGTTTAAGTATACTCAACCAAATGTTCGGCTTTTTCTTTACACATGTAAAAATGGGCCATTAACGCATTTCTTAATTCGTATTGGATGGACTGAGTTGTTATATGCGTAAGTTATATTCACTAAATAGGTTATAAATAAGTTTTTAATGGTAAAATATAATATAATATGAGTGTTAAATGAATTCACAACTTACATCCAACACACTCTCGTGCTTTCTTCACCCTCATTTGATCTCAAATTTTTTTGCTCACTGTGTGCTCTTACCTTAGTTTTGGTATGAATTTTCTTGGCTTGAGTTAAATATGGAAATATTTTAGCAATACGGATCGAATCAGGTGTGTTGGGTTGGATATGAATAACTACATTTATAGTGCATGGAATTGGATTAAAATGGATTTAATAGGTCAATTTGGGTCAGGCCTTTTTTCGACTCAACCCAAATCACCCATTTGACAGGTCTAATCACCAAGTCAATCGGAAATTTATTGCTAAGCATTAGGGGAAATTGACAATTCACTTAGGTTGAAGTGAAAACTACTGGAATATATGCGTGAAACCTCGAAGCATCGGATTTCGGTGCTCGATTAGATGTGAGGTACACTTAACAATTCCATGATAATTTTCTGATAACCTCGCCATTTCATTTGTAACGCTTAAATTGGGAAAATATTACCAAAAAAGTCATAATGCTATTGTACATTAATCAATTCAATCTTAAACTTATCAATTTTACCATTTTAACTTTAAACTATTTTGATAATTTGCCAATGTAATCATTGCAAATTTTTTATCGGAAATTACTGACGTGAATGCCAATCATTTTATCTGGCATGGTCGGCTTTGGCGCCTTTTTACCATAATTTTTTTTTGGTCAAAAACTTTTTACCATAATTTGAAAAGTTTCAATTTTCGGCCTTTTTTGAAGGTAAAAAATGATCTGTTATTTCTTTTTTCCCTTGGGGGTGAAAAAACACCACCTTCCGATAAAACGCACGCCGTATCATCACGTGCAATCCCCCCCACCACCCTCGCATCCGGATCACCTCGCTAGGGTTTATCGCGCGCGCTCTCTCTCTCTTCCCCCACCGCTGCGCTCCTCGACCGCGAAAACGCTCCCGGAGACTGCAGATTCGCGGCGGCGGCGATCGAGGGAAGATGACGACGGTGGTCCCGACTTCCGAAGACGACCTCTCCCTCTCGGTCGTCCGCTTCACCTCCGAGCTCGCTTGGGCCGACGCCGGTCCCGAGGTACGACGCGCGAGATTCGCGCGCGGGCGGACCCGCCTTCCTCCGTTCTCGATTTCTTTCCGCGCCTCCTTCGTGGATTGCCGAATCTGAATGCGCTCGGTGACCGTAGGAGTAGGCAGCGTTCGTCTCTCGATTAGGCTTGGGCTGTGTGAATCGAGTGATTGACGGAGCTAGAAGGAGCTTCCAATCGTTGTTGTGATAGGTGCTGCGTTAGCCGCCTGATTTTCGAGCGAGAGAGAGGATGAAGGTGGAGAGAGCTTGGTGTTTTCGTTAGGTTAAATTGTTCATCCGGAAGCAAATCTGAGAGGAGGGCTATGAGGGTTTGTAATGGCGGTGTTTATTTGTACATGGCTTCTGCTTTTGATGTGGTCTGTGTTTCGGCTGATTGAATTGGGTGATGGGGAATTGGTTTTAATCCTGTGTTGAATGTTCTTCTTGGTATGTTCAGGTTGCGGAGCCTCAAGTCGAGAGATTGTGTGTGGAAGCACAGGAATGCATGGTGAGGGGCAGATGGTTGGACTTGGTCTCGCTGATGCTCACATCTGCCGACTTGATATTCTCAAAGGTCTCAGATAAGGGTAAAACTTATTCATGTTTCTGGATTCTCCTTTTCTTTTCCCTTAATCATGCGGAAGCTATGGCATAGTATTCTCAGTATTCTTATCAACGTCTTGCTTGTTTAATTCCTTGGACATGTATGTAGTTCCTACGCCTTGAGTTTCTTCCTCTCAACTCATTTGCGTAATACCCTTTTCAACCCTTTTGGCTAGGACGTAGTATAAGACTGCTTGTCTTGGATAGACAACTTGAAACTGGAAGACTGGAGACAGAAGTGTGGGCAACATATAATGTAGTGTATTTATGGAGTTCATCTAGGAAATCAAATTTCAGGGGTGGACTTTTTTGTTAATCAGCCTTTGTATTATTCCTATTCATTTTTGTCCTTTCCTGTGGGCACCATTCCAATGGCTGCCAATTTTTTTGCCATCAACCATGGATAGCGTAATTGGGTGGTAGATACCAGAAATCACTCTCGTCTATTTAACGTGTGCTTATTGCAGCTTGTTATGTTCATGATTTCGATAAAAATTGCGGCAGTACTTGATAGACTGTATTCTGGGGCCTTGGTCTTCTCGAAGAATCAGAAATAACATGAGACACCTTTGTTTGCTGTATAATATAGGATGCGCTCATTTCCAAGTATATTGCACGTATCTTTCAGCATGTGCAAATCTGCCAAAGGTGGTTCCAAGAGTTGGGAACATTAAAAGGACCAGAAATGCATATTGTAATCCAATGATATTGCACTGTGGGAAATCTGGTTAAAGAAATAGACTATACTTTCTTTTATATATTCATAGCAGACTCTGAACTTGACTTTTTTTTATCATCCTCTACTTGGCTTCATTGTCGTATGGTGGTGCTTGATGTTGTGCACTTGCTATTTATGCTGACTTCGCTTTCTTGTATTCTAGATCTTGAGTGTGTCTTTACCGTCATCTGCAATGCTGTGACAACATCTGAAAATCCAGATGAAATACTCGAGATGGCAAAACTTATATCTGCAAAGATTGTTCAGCAACCGAATGACAGGCCTGCACTGCGTTTGAAGATGTAATTGAATGTGATGGTCAGTTAAGGTTATTTGCAACTTTATTCCTGTCTCATTCTTGTGCCTTTTCTTTCCAGCCTGTTCAATCTCTACAACCTCCTGAACATTCCGTATGGCCGATTTCATGTATATATGAAATCCCTCAATTTGGCTATTAATGGGAAAGTTGCTGAGCACATTGTACCTTCTTTCAAGAAGATCGATAGTTTTTTAAAAGAGTGGAGTATTGGCATCAAGGATCAGAGAGAACTCTTTCTTACCATCTCCAATGTGTTGAGAGAAAATAAAAGGCATGAGTCATCTTCTCGTAGCTCTCTTTTATCCATTTGCCTTGTCTTCTTTTCAGTCAGTATGCTTAAGTTTTTTCATATTTTAAAATCCAGTTCGGCGAAGGATTCTTTCAAGTTCCTGACGAAATACTTGGCCACCTTTTATGGTGAAGATGCGCACGAAATGGATGAGGCGAAGGAGGAAGCTGTGCGAGCAGTTGTGGAATTTGTGAAGGCACCCGACATGTTCCAGGTATTTTCTGCTCGCTGTTGCAAATTGTCTTTGATTATGTCTGTGAGCACTCCTCCCAGGCATCTCAAGTTGTATTTGGTTGTGACTTGTGAGCTTTACTTTCAGAGTCCTTTATTTCACTTGGTTTCCCGTGCTTGCTACTTCAGTTTGCATCATCACTAAGTTGGATGCGCAACTGTTTTTAGTTTTTTCTTTTCCACGTGTCTTGGTGACTTTGTACCCCAACATTCCCCCTTCCCCCTGTTGATGCTTTATTTACGGCACATTTATATTATTGCTAGAATGAGAAATGGTAATTAGCCATTGTTTGTGCCATCCAACTGAATCCTAGTCATTTTCTTTACTTATGCCATTAGTCATTTCATAGAGGGAATTCTCATGGTTGACCAACCCTTTTCAAAGTGCGAGGTGGATCAATAAAAATCTTGAGCTTGAGAAAATCATTTCCATATTGTCTATGGAATTCAAACATGACTCTATTTACAGCTCATTATTTTTATACTTATTCTGCCCTATATTAGCAATGAATGAGTTGTTTCTGAGAATTTCTAAACTAGATCTAAACTGCTCAGGATGGTGGACCCTCAGTGAATGTCAATTGAGGTCAAATAGGGGTTGTTTTGTGTGGTATTAATTTGGTAAGAAGGTGACTGTCACCATGGCAATACTTTGTTCATTGACTCGATTGTAGTGATCCATATGTTTTGCCTTACCTTAGAAACAGGTTATATTGTTGAACTACCTTGTTGTGACGCTGAGAGCCACTACTACTGAACAATTTTAGTGGCATCTAATTAAGCTGTTCTGTAGAATCGTTTCCTTTGGGTAATAAGTCTCTGGGAAAATCTTTGCTCTGGTGCTTTCCATGCGTGAATATATGATATCTTGACCTCTCATATTGCTAATGTGCATGTGCATATTGGTTTCTTTCTTTCTTTTTCTGCCATATTTTTAATGGTGGTTTCTGTATTGCAGTGTGATTTGCTGGAGATGCCTGCCGTAGGGCAACTAGAGAAGGATGCTAAGTATGATTTAGTTTATCAGCTTCTGAAGATATTTATGACCCAGAGGCTGGATGCCTACTTGGAATTTCACACTGCAAACTCTGCATCACTGAAAAGCTATGGTGCAACATTTGCTTCGCCTTTTTGTTTCTCGAGTTAACTTTGAACTAAAATTACATATACTAAATTTGATATACATCTTAAACTGTCTAGGCCTTGTCCATGAAGACTGCATAACGAAGATGCGACTAATGTCATTGGTGGACCTTGGTTCCAGTGATTCTGGACAGATTCCATATGCTCTTATCAGAGATACCCTCCAGGTAGATTTGCTGTTACGTAATGTTTGTTCATCTTTTCCTTTGGAACAATTGGTTATGCTTTTTGTCTCCTTGCAGATTAATGACGATGAGGTTGAATCATGGGTAGTCAAGGCAATATCTGCCAAGTTACTGGATTGTAAAATGGACCAGATGAATGAAGTTGTTGTAGTGAGGTGAGTACTGCTTTCTATTGTTTTGATGATTTGATTGCCATGCTACCATTGACTCCTGGGTTGACAAGTTTTGATTGATATGTAGCCGTTGTACTGAGAGGGTGTTTGGAAAGCAACAGTGGGTAGAACTTAGAGGGAAACTAGCGACGTGGAAGGTACATACTCATTGAACCTTTTTGGTTTTCCAACTTCTATTTGCTCCCCAAATATTTTAGAGAAGAATTGTTTACATGACATTTGGTTGATATAACCACAATAGACGATTTCCTATTTATGTCATTTTTTTGGGAAAGACATCGAGTTATCAATTCAAAGCCTCCAGACTTATTTCTCGGGAAGCAGGGAACTTGTACCATTCACCTGATTTTGCTTATTGACTACTACTTAATGAAGAAACGTCAATTAGTCAACCATGCAACTAGTCTTTTTGAGGCGAAGTTCATATTTCTGTGATGTCATTCTCCAGGAAAATATTGCAAACGTAATCACCACTATTCAAGCAAACAAAATTACCGAAGATGCTTCTCAGGCGATGCAAGGGGTGATGTTCCGTTGAAGATATTTTTGGGACTAGGTTTAGCTTTTTGGTCTTGAGCAATACTTTTATGTCGAGACAACATCATGTGGAGATAAATCATAGTAACTGTAATACCGATCGGTTTTTGGTGGGGATGGTTGGCTCATGTGTTGGACTTTTTGGCCAAGCGATTCAGATTGGCGAGTGAATGTTTGTTTTTTCGTTTCCTCCCTCCAGCTGCTCTGGTATTTCGATTGAATTTATGGTGGATGCATTCACACGAGACAGTTCCTTAAAGGTAGTTGGCAGAGCTGAATCAGCATAGCAGACAGGCTCTCTACTGATTCTTTAAAACAAGGAGTGCAAATTAGAATTAGGGGTGATCGGTTCCGAGTCGATTGGTGTCCACCCTGGAAATGAACTGGATAGGGTCGGTTCTTAGTTTGTGGAACTGAAAAATGACCTTGTTGATCCTGGAACCGGCCTTGGACCGGAACCGTACCAGACTGGCCGTTCCTGGGCTGATTAGCTGGTCTCGAGTTGTTTTTTGGTTTATTTTATATAATATGATATGTTGTGTTGAACTCATAATACCTGGCACTCAAACTCCACTCCCCCAAAAGGATCCAAATGAGCTGCTACGCCTGTAATCGGGTGACTCGTACTACAAGGTAATGAACCTGGCACTCGAACTCCACCAGTTGTGCCGGGTATTATATAGAAGAAACCACGCCCAAGAGGATCCAAATGCTCTGTATAGCATGAGAGCGGAATCGAGCATGAGCACGAGGGCAAACCTTAGAAGAGAAACAGAAACAGACTTGAGCACGGCATAGTTAGGGTGGTGGACGGCGACAAGACAACGAGACTGTGGTGGTAGCTGCGCAAGGGAGGGAGGACTGAGAGTAAGAGGCCGAGAGTGAACTGAGGATGAGAGCTGAAGGTGGGTGAGTCTAAAAGAGAGTTGGAGGCGCAAAAGTGATTTGAGGGAGGTGGGTGAGTATACTTGAACCTTTCACCATCACCGCCATTGTTGTTTGAACGTTTAACCATCACCGCCGCCATTGTTGTCAACACACCACCACGGTCATTTTTGCCACCAACACCACCATTGCCACCACTCCTGCCATCATCATTACCATCACCTCCATGATGGCCTCCGATGCTACTGCTATTGCCTCAAAACAAGAAACTTTCATCTTCATAGACAACAAGCATAGAATAGTGTAATAGCGGACTGTTTTGATCGGAAATGGCATTCTGGGTAGAATCCCTTTCCATTTTCAGGACAATAACGCACCCTAATCTCGGTTGGGATTGTAATACTGTTTGGACAATGAACATTGGAACAAAGAAGAATGCCTAAAGGTACTTGTAAGACTCGCTGATCGTGCTTTACAAATACAAATTGTTCCTCCTGAAAGCGGGTAACTTTCTAGATTAAAAACAAAGAAGTGCTCTCAGTAAGTCGGATACGTTTCCAGATAAAACTTAGCTGTTGAACCTTCTAATCACATCAAGAAGTAGTTTCAACCCAAGTGGTTTGTTGCCCAAGAGGCGTTTTGACAGCAGGAATTGGGATCCTGTGGTTCCTGGTTGAAAGCACAGTTGATCACATCGGATCAAGTAACATTAGGGAACTCAGAAAGGAGGGCGATTCATAAAGAAGTGGACCTCCTACATGGATAACACAAAAAGAGCACACTAAACTTTGGTTCTGGGACCTTCCTGTAGTTGTCGTCTTACGAGGGCGGAATAGATACCATCCTGGCAAAGAAGCTCTTCATGAGTGCCGCTTTCGGCTATCTGCCCATCAGATATCACTGCCACACTATCCGCACTCTTCACCGTCGAAAGCCTGTGAGCTATGACGAGTACCGTCCTTCCCCTCATTAGAGAATCCATGGCATCCTTAAGTTTTTTACAAAAGATGAGGCACCAAAGGAGAAAGTTAGACAGCAGTACAGAACACTCGCAGTAAAGCATCTCTAAAACATGTGAAAGATCTATAACCTGAACGAGGAACTCGCTCTCAGCATCCAGAGCGCTCGTGGCTTCGTCCAACAGCAAGACTCTCGGATCCATCAATAGCGCTCTTGCAATAGCTACCCTCTGCTTCTGGCCTCCCGACAACCTCAGTCCGCGTTCTCCTACCACAGTTTTGTACTTGTCAGGGAAACTTTCTATGAAATCATGGGCATTGGCCATTTTCTGCAATCATCATTAAACTCCGCGTGAGGAACATCTTTTTGTGAGGATGAAAAAGCAAATACATAGGAAAACCGCTAGGATCCATAGAGAGCTTACTGCTGCATTCTCGATGTCGGAAAAGCTAGCTCTCCCATTTAACCCATAGGCGATGTTTTCTTCTATCGAACAATTGAAAAGAACAGGCTCCTGGCTTACTATACTGACCTGTTGTTTGTTCCAATATTTCAGACTGTTATCTTTCCTAAACAAGAAAACTGAAATAACAATTATAAGACATCCTAAGCATTCAGGGTACGCCAATGTGCCAACACAAGGCGGACTATGAAACTGCTAGCAATCTCTTCATGTCCACAATGGAGGCCATCTTCACAGGGACAATTGCACATCCTAAAAGCATAAGAGTAGGAAGTGGGTATGGGTGTAAAATGATTACCTTTCTGTGGAGGTATTCATGTGATATTTCGACAAGGGGAATCCCATTAAGCATAACCTTCCCTTTCAGAGGATCATAAAACCGTTCTATCAGGTTTGCTATGGTAGTCTGCAAAAGTGCAAAGCCCGTCACATTTCAAATGAACTAATGAGTGCATAGTATGTTTAAGAAAAACCATCCATAGTAACAGGAAGAGAAAGGGACAAAGGCAAACTTAGACAAGAATAGATGTTAAAAATTACTTTTCCGCCACCACTTGGACCGACAAGTGCTACTTTGGAGCCTGGTCTCATTTTCAATGTTATTCCCTGCAGTACCAAGCAGTTGTGATGATGACACGAGCAAAGAAGCGTTAATAAACTTGGGGAATTCCAGCTCCATGAGATTATGCATTACCTTGAGTACCATATGACTTGGACGAGACGGATAGGCAAACCAAACATCATCTAATTCCACATCTCCGTCTGGATTCCTGAAATAGAAGACCAAACCTCACTCAGATGTCTAAAATCAAATGTTTAATAAGAAAGCTTAAACCAACCTATGTTTGCCCCTAATTGCCAGTGCTAGAGTTAACTAGCATATCAAGATTTTTAAGGTAAAACATAGAATTAAAATTTACAAGAGAGGACGTTATGCACTGATCCCTCAGATGAGGGTTCAGGCCACCTGATGGTGGTGGTAAGGAGCATGGGCACATCAAATGCGCAGAGAGAGAGAGAGAGAGAGAGAGAGAGACCCAATAGGGCATTTATCTCCTGATTTTGGCATGGTTGAAACACGATCCAGGAGCTGAAAGACTCTCCTACTTGCACCTGCAGCTTTCATGGCAGTCGTGTATAGTCCCGATAAAGAGGAGACTGAGGATCCAACTGCAGGCAAAGAAATTAAACAAGTGAAAACTTAGATTAGTGAGGGTAAATACTTTTTTACCTTCCAAAGCAATAAGCAAATACTTGATAGACACTCCAACAGGAGTGTCAGTTCACATACTGGAAGAACATTTGAAGCCAATGAAAAGTCTGATGCTTTCAATTGGCCAGTAGTTTGCAGGAAGCAACAGATATTTACCTGTCAAGCTGTAAAGGATGAAGGATGTAAGTGAGCCTGCAGTCATAGTGCCTATTATTGTCAAGTATGCTCCATATACGACCACAATGATGACGGATAAGGTTGACGCTGCATTTAGACCTCCGAAAAATAGACCAATTAATCTCTGCAAAGACAAAAATGTAACTTTACAGATGACAAACTACCTTAGGATTGGCAATAGTGCTGTCTTATAACCCACAGACGGTGGAAGGGACGGAGGGAGAGAGGACTTACGGCTTGTTTGAGCCCAAGTTTTAATGTTTCATCTACTTTTTCTGCATAATATGAAGTTGCATAACTTTCTTGAGCAAAGGATCTCACTGTCCGAATGGCCCCAAATGATTCCTGAAGACAAAATTTGGTAAAGGAACGCTGTCAATTGTAGAAGCTGCGCGATCGACCAATAAACCCTCTCTATTATACTTATACTGATGGTCAACTTGTTAAAAAAATAGGCAAACATGTTTGAATTGTTTGTCTACTAGAGCTGCAGAGTTTACTCATTTATTTTCCAAGCACGATCATGTAAAGAATTGGCAGTTTAGGTCATAAACTATAAAGTAAAGGTTGATAGGGAAAGAAGCACCTTGAGGGGCAAAGAACTCAATTCACTCATTTAAAATAAAAAAAGAAAACATTTCAGGGTGTTCATCACATACAGGAAAAAAACGAAAGACAAATCCATAACCCAAAAGCTTCCCAGACAGGGAAACAAGTAAATATGCAAGAGTATATAGAGAGAAACCTCGGCAATTGATGAAGCAACTGCAGCGGCAGCTTGAGTTGAATGTGAAAGTTCACGAAGATAGCGCCCAAATTTACGTACAGCAACTGAGATGACTGGAACTACTGCTAGTGCCAGCACTGAACAAGCATGGTAAACTTCAATGAGCCCATACACGACTCTACTTGGCCTCAGCAACTCAAACCATTAGTCCAAGAAGTACTTACATGCCAACTTCCATGATGACGTGAACATGAAGGAAACACCAATTAATGCGGTTGTTAAGTTCCTGAGTGCCTCTGAAAGATTGTTTGTTGCAGCATTTTTTATGACTTGGGTATCTTCTGATAGCCTGCTCAAGAGTTCTCCTGTCTGGGTGACATCAAAAAAGGCTATTTCCTGATGGGTTGACAAAGAAAGGATCAAAACATGTCCTCAAGGATTCATTCTCATAAAAAAATCAGGCATAAAATATCATAAAGTCATATTTGTCTCCAACACCACTGAACCAGCAGTCCTGCATGCTTCAGTCTCACACTTAGTGAGAAAACCAAAATGCCAGAACAAGATTTAAATACAGTATGATGCTAGTTTAACCAATAATTCCAGATGCTAGATGAAACGTCTCCAGGTGTTGGATACTAGCACTTCAGTATGTCATCAAAGAAAGAAGCATGCCTTACCTGATTGATAAGATGACTGAACAAATCTTTTCTTAAACGAGCCACCACCCTTTCACTAGCTGAAGTGAACAACCATGTTCGAAGAGCAGTGCAGAGAGCTCTGACAAAAAAATCAGCTGTTTAATTCCTCTTAAATGACCTCACACATAAGGGGAAAAGCAGAGCACATATTTTGCATCTCAGAAGCCTATATGAAGCAAAAGCAACTGCATCAGGAAGATTCTTCCTATGCCTCAAACCAAGCAAGACCAACAAGAGAAATGTTTTACTCAGCATGAGAAATAAGAAGGACAGCCAAGAGGCAGAAACTAAAGCAAACACACAACAACAAACACGTACATAAGCTTAAAATTTCAACCTACCCGATTACAACTATGAGCACTATTTCTAATATAGTGTTCTTGACAGCATTTAAGGCCTCAACTTGATCTTCTGGGCTCTTTATCTCTCTGGATACAATGTCTATTATCATGCCTCCAAATCTGGGCTGCATTGGAATTAATGTCTTTCATAAAATTTCGAAAGATATATGATAATACGGAGGCCACAGCGCTGCCACAATTTCAGTATTTATTGCGCAGCTACAGTCCCACTGCAATTATGTACAATACTCTTTTAGAATATTAGATGAGAGAATGGAACTTTGCATCAAAAGGAATCTCCATTGCCTGGTGCGCACAATGAAGAGAGAAATCTAATCCTCTCCGTTAACATCCTGCTTAAGTTTGAAAAACTTCTGCCATAAGCCTTGACTGCCACAATTTAATGCTCTTTGACAGGGAGCTATGAGATCTGCCATGTATCCGGATCAAGATGTCAAGTAAATTTAAAATTTTCCACCTCCTTGACATTTAGAAGGTAACAGGTTTTATAGTCTCATGTTTATCAATAGAACTACCAATTTAGTCACTATAGCATCATTCTCTTTCCATTGCCAATGACAGAGTTCAATGTACTATGAAGTCATGTGACCTGGAATGATTGCAGAGCCGACAAAGGAAGATGAATCATCCACAGTCAAGTGATGCTTAGGAACCACCGTCTTTTTTAGGCTCTTAGTAGCAGAATCATACGCAGATGATATTTGAATGTAGAACCAGATGACAAGCTAGTCCCCCAAAAGCAAGAGCACTTGAACAATAAAAAGATTTGTGTAGAATGTGAGATCAAGATGTGCTTGTAGAGCCGCATATAAATGGAATACATACAATGAGAACACTCGAAGTTGATGCTATCAGTAGGGAAATGGTGCCAATAATCAGCTTTCCTGCCTCGGGTTTTGCCTGCAAGGTAAAGATAGAGTCAAACAGCATCAAAATTGGAAAATTTCTTTGGAACCTTAAATGACCACAAGTCCACTTACCAGTGAAAATACCCGAAAGAATCCAACATTAGCTGCCTGAGATTTCCGAAACAGAATTAGATTTATCGGAAGAGTGTCTCAAGAGAAAGAACAGTTAACCAAATGAAACTACATGAATATCCCTCACCTCTACTGCATCCCCGAGCTCAAGGTCCGACACAGGACCCTCAGCCGACTGGTCTTCATTTGCCTTCTTTTTAGCCTACATGAATAAGACTTTAGAAGTGAAGAACAATCCTCAAAATTTAGAAGCGCAGATTGCATTAGCATCGTGACAAATTTGACCTATGAATCCCCAGGTTACTAGTCTGACCATGACTGAAGAAGATCAAACAGGCTTGAAATCCCAACCAACTCCAAGAACCAGAAAAAGCAACAATTTCAAGATTTTCGAAGAAAGATTAAGCAAATGCATGCCTGATAGAGCACACAAGCACTCTCGGCTATTAACGCATTTCGAGAGTTGGATTTAATTCATATTTCTTTCTCTTGGGAAGTAGTAATCATGTCAATGGCCCACGCCCAAAGTTCCATTTCCAACCATAACAAGAAGAAGGGCAAAAAGAAAAAAGAAAGAAAGAAAGGAAAGCAATCACAGAGCACAACACATACAGGCACACAAGTATGAGATCAACACAATTTCCTCCTCCACAACCAACATACACACGAGGAGCTCAACAGTTCGAATTTCCTAACTAGCCCGAGCAGAATCTACAGAAGAAAAGAAACCTGAGACAAGCGGAGGTGACCATGAAAAACAACAAGAACCTAAACCTCAAACGTGCAAAGAAAAAGAAACAAAAGGGTATCCCTGAAAAGGCCCGAAACCGCTAGAAACCATTCGCCGGGCTCAAATCAAGAAACCACAGAGACACAGAGAGAGAGAGAGAGAGAGAGAGAGAGAGAGAGAGATTGGCGCGGCGTACGTTTTTGTTGAGGAGCGAGACTCTCTCGCTGCCGGCGCTCATGATGGAGCCGGAGGTCCAATCCATGTGCCGCTTCTTCCCCATATCGGATGCAACGCTCCACGATCAGACAAAAGATGACAAGAAAGAAGCGCCTTCGCGGGAAATGAACGGAAAGAGAGATCGGTTGGAAGATTATATGGGCGAACCAACCGAACTTGGCCCAGTTGATATTTCCTGGTTGTGCCTCCTCGAAGTCAGCTCTCGCCACGTGGCCACGTTCCTCGTACACTTTTCCTCTTCATCGCTCCGTACCATACCGTGGTTGCTGCTTTCGGGTATTGGGTGCACATGGTCCATACGCGCCTAACAAGTTCACCGTCGGATCACATGGGTCCCTGTATCTCATCCGGCGGTTCGTATGACCTTCTCGTCTATTCGAATTAATTGATGAGCGTCGAATTCGGACGAAAAAATACCCGTCTCCTACCATGTTTTCATCAATCGGTTCTTAATAGGCACGCCCTTCGGCTTATGTATCCGTGTCCGTCGAGCTTTAGCGGTGCATGATCGATTTGATGATCTTGTGATACTATACCATATTCCAAAAAGAATACGATCTTTCTTTTTAGAGGGTCATGTTTTTCCACGATTACTCTGGTCGACGAATTGTGAACATGAGTATCACCCAATTTTAGTTTTAGCTAAGACTAAACTCAAACAGTATATCTTACGAACTCAATCAGATGTACGGTCGAAGGAAATTTCTTTTGATTTAATAAAGGATGGAGCAAGATATAGCCATCTTTAATAATTCCAGACGCGCAAAAGCAAATGTCCGACTACTTGGACCCTTCTGTCCAGCGCATGTGAACTCGACTGGGAATAATTTGTTGTGAATACCTAATTTTAGATCGAAAATCTCCCGACACCCTAATCAATTGCGACCGCCTCCTTTTTGTTCAGGCATGACATAAAGCTCACTCCCCCACAAATCACTCGACCCAATTTTTTATAATTAAATAATGAAAGAAAATTAAAAAAAATTCTTCTCATCCATCTGCCTCACCTTATATAATAGACCAGGTGAGACCTCCACCGGACAAATCGCAACCAAATTTGGGGATCTGAAAGAGACTAGCGAATCCCGCCTTCCTGGCTATCAAACGCCACTCGCTACCCAACAATTTATCCTCTCCATGTACTTTCCAATGAAACAAACATTATGATATAATATTAATAATAACAATACCACAATAATAATAACATTTTTAAAACATGTTGTGGTGGGATGCATTCCATATCAAATCAAGAGATTGAATTCAGTAGACACCAAATATAAAGATAAGCTAATTCCAATGCCATGCATGTAATGACTGTTATAGAAAAAAAAATACTTGGCGTAACCTGAGCTTGATATATATATATAATGATGGTATTGTTCAAATTATATAGGAAAAATAAAAAGATACTAGATAAGAAATAGCAATCGTGCCCTCCGTCTAAATATATATGATGACCCAATATGTTTTGAGAGCAGTTAATAGTTATTTAGCATGTTGACCCTCAGGCAGGATGATGCTTTGCTTAGTTTGCACGAGCTAGAGTAAACTCCATACGAAGTGCAGACGTTGACACAAAAAGGGACGGTTCCGAAGATTCCAATCGATCTTGTGCGGTAGGTTGACGATGGATGGAAAACATTTTCCTCCGAGTTCGATCGGCGAGTCTTACAAGTACATTTAGGCATTCTTCTTCTTTTTTCCAATGTTCATTGTCCAAACAGTATTACAATCCCAACCGAGATTAGGGTGCGTTATTGTCCTGAAAATGGAAAGGCATTCTACCCTGAATGCCATTTCCGATCAAAACAGTCCACTATTACACTATTCTGTGCTAGTTGTCTATGAAGATGGAAGTTTCTTGTTTTGAGGCAATAGCAGTAGCATTGGAGGCCGTCATGGAGGTGATGGTAATGATGATGGCAGGAGCGGTGGCAATGGTGGTGTTGGTGGCAAAAATGACCGTCTTTGTAATCAAATTCCTTGGAAGCATGTACGAACCACGTGCTTTCTTCGGCAATTAAATTTGTCTTAGTGTGGTATGATGATTCTACTGCAGCAGCATCGTTGCTCCTGGTTCTCCGCTAAGAACGAAACCTTAGTTGCTGCTTGTTACACTTTTGCTGCTCATTTCGGAAAACCAACACACCACCATTAGACTCACCGCTCTTAGATGAGCCAAATCCTAAAATTTTGTAGCCAACGGACACTGGACGTCGCTACACGCGCCGCAGCGTCTTGGGCCTGGGAAGTCCGCTGCTGTTTAGTGTTGATTTGGATACCTTTTATTGTGTATTTCGAAAAACTAACACCAACCCACGACTCATTGCTCGCCCTTTGCCAAGGCATCTCGTGAATTTTTGCTGCCAACCGCCGCCAAACATGCCTCCACAGCTTTAAACGGACACTATGGATCAAAGAAATCCTTTTGCCAAGTAACTGAGTAATCCTGATTGCCGCACCTTCAAATCTTCGACAAACGAAGGGAAGCCACCGATTGCCATTATTGTCAAGAAAGAAGTGACAAACGTTATCAGTGAACCTCTAGCCTGGATTAAGTACATAAATGGCAATGTTTCATTTCTAGTGCTATGGAAAAATGATGGGAAAGCAATCAAAAGACTCAAAAAGATAAGGAACAGATTGGATGTGTACAGAGCTTACCTGAATATAATCATAGTCAGAGCCGATGCGGTAGAAAACCGTTCCCAAACTCAATGCTATGACGACGTATATGAGGAGGCGCATCCAATAGTATCCCAGGTCGCGGTACATGTTCATGAATGACCTTGTCGTGAGGAAAAGGAATTGGGTAAAGAAACGAGCTCGGCTCTCTTTCTCATGTCCTTCCTTGTCCACCTAGGACAATGATGCCATCATAATAAACATGTTGATCCATTCGCTAATGCCGATATTGCTCCTTTCAGATCCCGGAGTACACTGCTTTTGTATAGTTCAGTTATGACTTACCATTTCATGAATGTCAGCGATCTGTTGTTGGATGTGCCTATAGAAGTCGGATGATTTGTAAGATTCCACGAGCGCTTTAATCACTTCCTGTGTCCTTGGCTTTCCTCCTAAACCTGGGTCAATGTCCTGGTCATTATAAAAGACAAGTTCTAGTCATTGAGGCTAAGCAAGATTGTTGTAATGATGATTGAAAATGGAAGACTTCCCGCATACCTCGTCAAAGTCTCTGTTGATGTTTCTGAGGTAGTGATCCGACGGATTTTGCATACTTGGACATGGGAAACCGTTCAGTGAGAAGAACTACAAAATTTCAAATTTAAGAGCTTCAGTCCACCCATTAGCTTAGTGTAGAACTATGGAGAGTCTTACGGTTTATGCAAGGTTTTTTCCTAATAACAATATCTCAGGTGCTTTACTAGAGGGACCGAAATAGACGGTTCGTCCCTGAGAGAGGAGGCACAAGTTGTGGAAAAAGCCCAAAAACCTCGCTGCTCGGGTGGACCGACGCGAGGACAGTCACGTCGTGCTGCCTCGCATGGCCGACAATGCGCCGCATGACGTAGTAGGACGCGGCGCTGTCGAGGCCACTCGTGGGCTCGTCAAGGAAGAGGAGCTTGGGGCGGGTCAGGATCTCCATGCAGATGCTGACCCTCCTCCGCTGGCCGTTGCTCAGTCCCTTGCTCCCCCAGCCACAGATCCTCGTGCCTGCCGCATTGTGAAGGCCCGTCTCCTTGATGGTGGCCTCTGCTCTGCGCTTCTTCTCCGGTGGCGGCATCGTGTCGGGCAGCTGAAGCTGAGCCAAGAAGTAGACGGCTTCTTTCACCGTGAAGGTCGACGTTAGCACGTCGTCTTGTGTCACATAAGCCTGCGTCAGGGAAAAATCATTCGATCTCCACGAAACTCTCCCAAGAATCTCGTCACAAAACAAGATAAGAGGCGATGAGAACAATTTGAGGCAAACGATGAGAGACACGCGTCACTCTCGGCCTTCGATTTGCTTACCGACGTCCCATAAGCCAGGGGCTCTTTCCGGCCATTAACAAGGATTTGACCACCTAGCCTTCTCTTGGAATCCAGCCTCCCTGCATTGAGGTCATTTTTCGTTTAGAGATGAAAAAACTATCATCTCCTCGTTATAACAGTGTAGAACCGAACAATAGATGAAATGATCCTACAGGGGCAAACATCAAAATCATCAGATTTTTTACACAACTTAGATTCATTTTATGGATTTTTGGGAAGATTTTAATCCTTATTTTGGTGTCCATTCTAATTTGAATCTCCCATCTTCTGAGCCTCCAGTTCCACCTCGAGTAGAACTCGAATTGCACCTACCATCATTTATCAAATTGCCAATCTTTGGCCGACCTCACATTTGGGTCATGAGTCATGACATTGGAAATGAGGTCAACAATATCATAGGCCTCAGTTTGACTACCTTGAATTTTGAGAGAGAGAGAGAGAGAGAGAGAGAGAGAGAGAGAGAGAGAGAGAGAGAGAGAGAGAGAGAGAGAGTTGTGGCCAAAATGATTGAGATCATCGAAAAGTCCTAAACCAATTGTAATTTTGTCAATTCACTCAGAAACTTTTTATATTCAGTTCAATCTATCAAAGAGAGAGAGAGAGAGTTGTGGCCAAAATGATTGATATCGTCGAAAAGTCCTCAATTAATTGTAATTGTGTCAATTCACTCCTAAACCTTTTGTATTTGTGCTAGTTCAGTCCATCAGAGAGAGAGAGAGAGAGAGAGAGAGAGAGAGAGAGAGAGAGAGAGAGAGTTGTGGCCAAATTGATTGAGATCATCGAAAAGTTCTAAACCAATTGTAATTGTGTCGATTCACTTCTAAACTTTTTATATTTGTGCCAGTTCAGTCCATTCCGATAATTTTGGCCAACCGGCGCTAACATGGCGCTGACGACAGTGACATGGACATTTGTTTTAATAATATTTTAAATTTTTTCTTTTTTTTCTTTTCTTCTCTTTAGGTTTTGTTTCTGTCTACGAGGGCCAAGACGCCCTTGCTTGTGGCCCTTACCTTGCCAGATTTGACGAGGGCATCCTGGCCCTTGCTTATGGCCAATGACCCTCGCTAGCCTTAAGTGGAGGGAAAACTTAAAGAAAAGAAAAGAAAAAAAATAAAAAAAGAATTTTTTAAAACAAATTTACTTCAGAGCCGGCCGGCCAAAATTGGTTGGATGGACTTAATTAGCATAGATACAAAAGGTTTAAGACTAAATTAACAAAAAAAAATTAGGATTGAATTGACACAATTGTAATAAATTTAGAACTTTTTTGATAATTTTCCCGATCATTGTTCTTAAATTCAAGGTTTGATCACTTTAGGGGCGAGGCCAGTTGTGGCACACATATGTGTCTGCTTTTACTATAATCTATAATAAGACCTCAAACTTCTTGAGACCTCAGTCATTTTTCCCCCTTCCCCCGGTATCCTCAACTGCTTCTTTTACAAATACTCAATCCATGGGCAACTGCTCCCTCTATAATTGTGTTTAGCTTGACACATGTTACAATATTAAATTTGAAATTTTTTAATTCTACAACAACACTGTTAGAAGAAATTCAAATAGTAGAATATATGTATCTTTCCCTACGTGCTTATACAATTTCTTCATATTGTGCATTTTATCGAGAATTTCTTTCATTGTTCAATGATTCAAATATTCTGCGATGAATTGGTCTTCATTTTCTTTTTCAAATGTCAATTTTGGTGCACATGAAATGCGCAGTGCACATTTGCTAGTTATAATAAGAGGGATGTTCCTCTCTTTTCTTCTCTTTTTAAGAGTAAAAAGTGGTTTTTACTCTTGACACCATGTAGTCCATAATGCTAGACATGATGAACTCAAACGACATTAGCGCATCACAAATCATAAAGTAAAAGCTCGAATTGAAGATGATGCTACACGCTTAATTATGAATCGGCACGTTTCGTTCATGGATCGATCCCGTAGGGATAGTAGTGTATCTATATGATATATTACCAGCCAATGCATCGAGCAGAGTGGACTTGCCACACCCGGACGGCCCCATGATTGCCAACACCTCGCCGGGTCGGGAGAAGCCCGTAAGCCCCTGGAGGATGGGTACACACGCGTTCTCGTCGTCTCCCACGGTCACCCACATGTCTTGCCACGTCAGCGAGATCGCCCTCCTGTTCAACCTTGAATTTCGCCCAACATGCATTGAATCCTGCACGTGAGGATCAAGAGCAACTCCATGACGATCGCATTCTAGGTCGACGAGTTTCTCCGCCTTCTGCGAACCCGAGACCCGGCGATGAATCCATGCAACGTAGTGCGTTTGTTCAAAAGAGCGCGAGAGTTTGACGGGTTAAGGCCACTTTGGCCGAGCACCGAGGGCGTGTGTATATGATAGATCGCTAACACAGGTATCCAAATATCTCGGGAACGATGACAATTATCTCACCATTTTGTATCGTTTCGTTTGGGCGAACATATGAAGGTGGTGAGAGAGAAAGGCATAGTCCAAAATTCAATGATTATTACTAGAAATACAAGTTGGACGAGCATTGATCAACAAGAAAATTAGCATCTTCTCAACGGCGAGTTGTCCTGCTCAGCGGTGCCACGATAGGTAGATCCACCCCGGGTAAAAAAAAAATTATTAGCGTCATTGATGTTAAGGTTTTACCAATGAATTCGAGTCTAATCTTAAGCCTCTTTCTCTCTCTCTCAAGTCGAGTGATTCCGAGAGAGAATCATTCCTAGAGAGCCTAGCTCAGCCCTTACTTTGTTGTCTGCCGCCGACAAGATGTCCTAATAAAAAATAACAACGTAACACTAAGCATGGCACGACCAAAGAAAAAAAACATTGGGCATGTCGAAATGTAACTCAATTTATTAGAAAAAATAATCTGTTTATTTCGAGAAAAATGAGACATTTCTAAAAAAACAAGTCATTTTTAATATTTTTCGGTGTTTGGTGGTAACTTGAAAAGGAATGGGAAAATATTTTCTGCCATATTATATGTAAAATTTGATTTGGTGTTCATTCAAGTCTTAAATTTAGCCCATATTAACATGCTGTCTAACAATGCCATTAATGTGTGACGTGTCAATTGCTCGTCACATTCTTTTTCCACATCAGAATTATATATGATTTTTCCAATTTTTCCTTCTTTTTCTTTTTGTTCCTTTTTTTTCCGTTCTTCATTCTTGCTTTCACTCCCCCATCAACAAGTCAACTCAGTCTCGCGATCAACTCACCCCGCCACTCGCCTTCCACCGCCACCTAACCGCCGTTGCAGCCGGTTCGTCCATCACCGCCTCGCCGCCTTCCACCACCACCACCACAGCCGATCATCCTCATTCCGCCCTCGACCGCCGCAGAGATCTCTGTTTTCCCCAACCCCTCAGCCATAAATCTCCACCATTAAAGCCTCCACTTGCGGTTAATAAGGAAATATCAACACTTTAGGCATTTACCTCCAATTATTTTCTTTCTTTGCAAACATAAAGAGTGGAACTAGCTGTTTTTCTCCTCCTCTCCTTTTTTATTTAGTACTTTTTCCTCTCAAATCCTAACTTCTAATTCAAACTTGAAGATTTTAGGCCAAGATCTAATAAAAATTCTTTCATATCTCTATGAATTTTCTTAACGGCCACCTACAAATCATAGTAGCAACCTATTAGGAAACGATTGAAGATAACAACGTGCATATTGCGTTTGAAGAAAAATAATCAATCCAATTTCCTTACGAATCCTCATGCATAACATAAGAACATGGTTCGAAGTACTATAGTATTACAATATCTCCGTTCATTTGAAATTATTCAACCCACGTAACACGAGAGCAATCAATATATTCAAAATTGCAAAATTTCTAACAAATTTCACTACAAAAAAACAAGAATTCATCGCTAATTTGCGACGAAAAAAAATTCATCACAAATTAGCGACGGAATTTGGGACGAAAACTAAATTTGTCGCAAATTATCAACGGAATTTGCTATGAAAATTAAATTCGTCACTAATTTGCAACAAAAAAAAATTTGTCTCAAATTAGTGACGGAATTTGCTATGAAAAAAAATTACTCAAATTCCCACGAAATCAAGAGTCGGGGAAAGGCCACACGCATCGTTCCACGGAACCCAGAAAAGAAAAAACACCCCCCATTGCCTCAACACATCAAAAATAACACAATGCGCAGAACCATCACAAATGAAAACCTGAGCATGAGGGAACAACAAACGGCGATTCAAACCCGATGGCCCCGTGAGACCAGGAACGAAAACCCGAGCTCGCCACAAAGAACACGACGACGCCCGACGTCAAAAGGGGGAGGAACTGTGCAACATTCTAGGGTTGGAGTCAAGCTACCGGTGCTACGTACCTCGATGGATGATGGATCAGTGGGAGATTGCGAGGGCGAGCCACATCACTTTCTCTCTCTTCTGCACCTCTGCTCTTCGCTACAGATTTGGGCAACGGCGAGGTCGAGCGGCAGCCATGGCGAGGCCGCTTGGCCTCCCCCAGATCTGAGCGAGGTCAAGCGGCCTCGCCAGTACCGGCAAGGGCCATCCTCGCCCATGGTCGGCGAGGTCGAACTCACCAACCTCAACCGATCGCCTGTCCGGCGATCGGCGAATAATATAGTGGAAAAAAAGAAAAAGAAAAATATAAAAAAAATTTCTAAAAAAAATTATTAAAAAATTAGCGACGAATTTTGTCACGAATATAGTTCGTGGCTAATTAGCGTCGAATTTTGCCACGAATATATTTCTTTGCCAAATTTTGCGATGTCGAATTGGCAACGAAATTTTTTTCGTCTCAAATTCGTTTAACGATGAATTTTTTGTGGTAAAATTTGTCGCTAAAATCTACTTTTTGTTGTTGTTGTTGTGTTTGTTTGTTCTTTTAATGTATCGTGGGAGCACAATAAAGAATTTGTCCGGTTGCCCATTTGCATTATTGTCCGACAGATTAGCAGGTGGTCCTCCTCCACATGCACAGGACCAAGACTTAGACTTGAAAAGAAAAAGAGACAATAAAGTTCTCTCCTCAGTGTCTTTAAGATGCGCAGATAGATACAGATAAATTTTCTTTTCCGCTTCTTTAGCGTCGATGGTCCCGCATGTCTCCACTAAAGTCGGTCGTTGATTCCCTTAATACATGTTTATCCTTAATCTTCCTGATGATAATCACAAAAAACAGGGGGAGAAAAAGAGGCATTTTCATGACTAAATGAGGCTTTGGGCAATGTGAACTTTAAGTACAATGTGGATTGCTCCCGGTTCGGATTGGAGTGTTGGCAATGTTTCACGTATTTGCAAGGCCGTCCGGTGACGCTGCGGACAGTGAGAGACGAGCAATGCTTCATCAATACTCTCTTGAGAAAGTAAGATGAATTGTATACTAAGGGTCAGTATCATGTGACTCATGCGAGATGACTGTCCAACTTTACAGAGAGGTCCCTTGGTCTAGGTTTTCAGACCTTGATCGACCGACCTCCCGGCCGATAGGACACCATGCACACTTGGTACCACCACGACCACCGACGGTGATCGTCACGCCAACCACAACCCTCATCTCGAAACCTTTTCTCTAGTAGATAGAGCTTAATAGCATATGTGGAGCTATGACAACGGCGAGACAAAGAGACATGCATGAATTCCATCAGATTTGACGGTCCAAATTTAGTTTGGTAATATATAAATTGTGTTCATTGGATAATTTTTCGATTGATCGAGAGAGAGTAAGTGAATTATGTCTTGTTTCTGAGTGTGTTTTTCCCAGAGAGCGAAAAATCTTTCACCAAAAAGAAAGGCTTTGATATTTTTTGGGAAGGGATTCTGTGTGGATCATGGACTGGAAAAATCTGTCTTGTGTCGAAATGCTCCGGCTAAAATCGGCACTCTCCTCATCCTTCAACACTCAGCAAAATTCTGAATGAAATGATAACCTCCATCCACCAATTGACGACGCTCTTCAAGATAATTTTCAAGTCAACCGCCTTAATAATAACTGCAATCGACCCAATTTATCGTCCGTCGATCGTAAAAGTCGGTCATTTTTCAGTGTAAACGGAGCACTAACGTCTAATTATTCGAGAGAGCGAAAGGAGGGAATATCTCGTGTAACACAATAAACAAACGCCTCCTGTCGATCGACCAACATGGAAAGGATCAAGTCGTGGGCCTCCAATTGCTGAATAATTCAAGATTTTAGGACGCAGAACTACATTAGCAAAAGGCAGTGCTTATGCACATGCATTAGACCCTAATTTTCCAAGAGCAATCACTTGATGCCAATACGAGAACTAGGGATAATGACATAAATAGTCCATAAACTTTGACCTAATATGTAATTTGATCCATGAAATTTTAATTTGTTCAATGTGGTCCCTAAACTTTAAACAAATATTCAATATGATCCCTGAACTTTTAATTTGTTCAATGTTATCCTGATCTTTTGGTGCATGTTTAATTCAGTCCCTAAACTATATGAAAATGTTCAATGCAGTCATTCTATTTATTCAAATTCAGGGATTACCTTAAACATTTGTTCAATGTGATCACAGAATTTTAGTCCAATGTGTAATGTCGTCCCTGGACTTTTAATTTATTCAATGTGATCCATGAACTCTTGGTACATGTTCAATCTAGTCTTTGGACAATATGAAAATATTCAATATTGTCTCTAAACTTAAATTAATGAAAGAATTACATCGATCATTTTCTTATAGTTCATGAACTAAATTGAATATGTACCAAAAGTTTATGGATCACATCGAATAAATTAAACGTTTAGGGATGCCATTGAATATTCAGGACAATATTACATATTAGACCAAAGTTTAAAGATTATTTGTGTCATTTTTCTTTGATCTCATTTTCCCTCACCGTCCTCTATTTATATCCACACATGCACGAACACAGGCACAAACAGAGGCTCATCATCTGTGAGAGCTCTTCCAGTCCTTAGGGAACACTGAAAAGCAACGGGCCAAAGTCACCATGCAACTCAATTTGAAGAAAGCTCTCTTCCTTTCCTCTCTGTTGGCAGTCGCCCTCTCCTGCGAAGCCGCACCAGGAGTGCTCAACACCACCGCTACTCCACCGCCGTGCAACGGCGTCGGCGGAGCAGCCAAGTGCCTCATTGCTTACCAGCAATCGGAGCTGGAGGCGATGGCGGATCCAGGCATGCTGGGCGCTAGCCTGATGAGCATACAGTACCCCTCTCTGGACCAAAGTCACCCTGCCGGCTGCGGCAGGGGCCAAGTCACGCCAAATAATCCGTATTGCACTCCAGAGAAATACGAACAGAAGCCTCGTTGCTACAAGTTTTACCGCGTACCTTGTTGATATCTTCATCGCCTTAGGACCCCTCATTATCCAAAGGATTCGATGGATCTGTCGTAAACAATGATGTTTTTTTCATTAAAAAACAGTCAGCTAGTTCTGATCGAACTTGAGAGGTATGGATGTTACGAGTTTGAGGGGTCAATCAATCGTGATTGCAAATCCTTTTCCAAGAAAGTCTATTGAATGTATTCTACGTAGTGTGTACTAAATGTGTATCGGTTGATATATGGTAACAAGTGTTGTTCGGAAAATCCCAACAACAAGCACTTCATTGTTTTCATCCACGTTAAATGGAGAATGAAGGTCCTTCTATCTTTCAGGAAGAATGGTTTCTAAGGTCGCAGTGGGATTCTTCGGTCCGAAGCGCAGCCGACGGATCATGCGCTGCCCTTCGCCGGAGAGACAGAAACCACATTGTGACATATTTTACCGGAACTACCCTCACTGTTGATTGAACGCTCCAAATTGCGTCTGGCAACGCCACTTCTGCTCCAACCCAGTATCCACAAATCGTCATCTGTAAGAATTTGCACGTAGATTTGTACAACAGCCTTGCAACTGGAGATTCGTCCTCAACCTATGTCAACTGGTATTCTCATTTCTCGTGCAGATCTCGAACACTTGAGCAACGACCGTTCTTCTTCGCATCACTGGCAAAACCAGAAGGTTGAGAGACAAAGTTTAGTTACATCAGGCACAAACTTTTGACATCTAATCCTCCAATCGCTGCACGTATTAGCCTTGATATCTGCAGGTACTGGAATCCTTCTACCTGCCTCACGCTTTCAGAAACACTTCGAACATAGAAGGATATCTCAGCAGTCCCTTTGCCGATCTGGGGGAGCACGAGGACAAAAGTAGTTCATAGCATCTTGCCAGTCGCACAAGAAAGGATCTGCCCGGAGGCATGCCGAGCCCGTCCGGGTTCAGGCTCGAAGGACGACATGAGCGAGTCCGGACAAGCAATTACATTCATCGACACCGCACACCCACCCGATTTCTATCAACTTTAGATGCAATAATTGAATACATTTCCAATAATGGTGGTCCTACGTGATGAATTATTTCGATCAATCTAACTTTAGGTCGCTTTCCTTGAGGACCCAGGTTGGCACGACCCGTAAACACTAAACACCCTTTTTAAAGTCTAATCCCATCGTTTCCAGTACGCTGTCGGTGACCTCCGTTTCATCCCTCCCCCGTTATAAACCCACTGCAACTGATTCGACATCCTCTTGCGATAGAGTTTACTTTGCTAAGCTTTCGCTTACTGTTTCTTATTGACAACTTTTTATAGATCTATGACCATGTCGATACTTCCCACATCGATCTCCATTAGTTATAGAGCACCCGTCAATTTTGAGAGCCATTTGTCAATGTCATTCTCGAACTTTTGGTGCATGTTCAATTTAGTCCCTCAACTATATGAAAATGTTCAATGCAGTCCTTTTCATTTATTCAAATTCAGGGACTGCATTGAATATTTTTATATAGTTCAGGGACTGAATTGAACATGCACCAAAAGTTCAAGAATGACATTGAACAAATTAAAAGTTCAGGGACCACATTGAACATTTGTATAAAGTTCAGAGACTACATTGAACAAATTAAAATTTCAGGGACCAAATTGTACATTGGGTCAAAGTTTAAGTATTGTTTTTGTCCTTATTCCTAGTTCTCATATTGGCATGATGTGATTACTCTTGGAAAATTAGGGTCTATTGCATGTGCATACAACTCCTTGGTAACCTCACCAAGGATCCAAGCCATACAAATCCCTTTAAATCCCTCCGGAGATTAACAATGCCCGTAAAAATGACTTTACCAATCCATCGCCTCCTTCTCTTTCCTTCCCATTCGAACAAGTCTATACTTTTTTAAAATTCCTTTTTCCCTTTCCTCCTAATCCCTCCAATGAAATCAAGTGCCAGAGATTGCGAACTAGAATACGATAATGAAGGATTTTATTTATAGCAAGTTGCATCTCGACCCTCGACCGCCACCTAGCAATGTGTCCTCATCTTGGGAAACCAAATAACAAGTCGAATTAATTTATGTAATCTAAGTCGAAAATACCAGCATATCGCTATCACAAATCGCTTGGAATGGGGACGGAAGTCGCACGAACTTAGATCAGCGGCGAAAACCTTAGCTGTTCTAGGTGACATTTCAAGGACATTAAATATCTTGGGAATTCATCCACGTTGGCTATTTCATTTTTTTAATCTTTATGCAAGCTATGCAGGAAGGACCTTAGATTTGCCAAATGCAAATGCATGATCCACATGTCAATACAGCAAATCGGCACTTGCTAGGAGGAGCTGCGCGAACATTGCAGAATATCCTCTGATTAATTTGAAGGTATTCTGATGGGAGAGTTGGCGAAACATGTGCGAGTGAAAACTATCTTATTCATCACACGTTCGATTACGTCGGGGGAGTAGAAATCGAACTGTTCTATGCCTGGCTTCTTGTTGTCGCTAGTAGATGTGGGTACTAGCGAAATGACAAGGAAAATTTGCCATTTTTCGTTCAACGTATAGTCAAAAGCCGGAGATGGAATTGGGCGAATCCTGGATCTCAAACGGTCTTTTCATGTTACACATTCGAGTCCCAACGCGTCCGATTTAGTCAAATTCAAGAATTCTTGATCGAGATCAAATTGGAAAGATCACTTTCACTTGTCCATGACTTCCCATATCAAAATAAAATTGATAGATCGGCTAATATATATCTGAAAAGTTTCAATTTGATCAAGACTAACGGAGATGCAATGGTGTTCTTAAAGCATGTAATTAGGTCCATTAATCGTTGTAGTCAACTTTTACGTAGAAAAATGGAACTACTCACATGTCATGTTCTCCTATGGGCTCGAACAAAGAGCCTGTGTCCGAAAGAGGAAGAAATGTGATACGGGAGCATCCGACTTAATTCCATCGATGAATTCAACACAATCGATGTTTGTTCAAGTCAAGGCAAAATTCGGTCATAACTTGCTTCGATGGGTCGAGGATGAAGTTGTCGATAAGAAGACTATCGACCAAATTGCCGATTAAGGAGTTGTCGATTCTTCCCCTACCGTTCAAGTATTAAGTTATCGATTTACTGTATTAGTTGCCGATTTCAAAGCCAATTAACAACATAACGATGGGAGGCCATTTTGAGCAATTGCCTTGGATATTTGTTGATCTCCTAAGATGGTTATTTTTTTTTGTCAAGGTTGGTGGACGAATTTTGGAAGATGAACCGCAAGGTTGAAGAGTCAAGATTTCAAGTCTTCATGTTTTTATTTACATTTCTTAGTTCCTAAGTATTTATGAGCTTTTATTGTGATGTGGGCTCCGAGAGTCAAAGTTCTAATTTCTTGTGACTTTAATTGCTTTCTAGTTCCCGTGTCTTTAATATATTGGGAGTACCCATGTCTCTTTTAAGCGTGTCTATTTCCTATGTCGAAGTCCCTCTATAACCAGACGACAGTTCTCCATTGTAATGCAGATTTTGATGAATATATGAAAATTCCTCCACGTGAGTTGAATTATTTACCCGATTCTTTATCCAATGTCATTGGTGATGAATCAAACAGTTCTTTATCCTTGGCCGGTGGAGAAATCATTTACGCCTTGGTGTTGAGCTGCCATATATCTCGGTTCTTTATCATTTACTGGTGGCCCATGCCTTTAAGTATTGGTGGTGAACTTTCTATATCCTTCGTCATTTACGCATCGTCCCATTATCACTACACACACCAATACATACACTTAGCCCGTCATATCCCAAATTTCGAAATCACTCACTCAAGCACGCATCAACGAAAGAAAATGATGAGTGTGAAATTGAGAGTGGAAAGTGAAGCACATGAAATGTAAGAATAATGATGTGACGCATGATCTTGCCACAATGACAATAATATATTCAAGTGAAAGTGAATATAATTTATTGTTTGAAATTTTCATTTTGATATTTTTATATGTCAAATTTCATGAGATCCCAATTAACTGTTTAAAGAGTTTAAGCTCATAAATGAAGGCGTGATTTCATAATTGAACATTCCTACTAACTCTCTCAAGTGTAAGTTGGTCATTGACTCGAAACTAAAGCATGAAGATATTTAATAAGATTGGCGAATTAGGGGTCTGTAAAGTTTTGAACTCGGAATATTCACTTCTGATACCATGTGAAAGTTTGTGAGATCAAGCCGATTATTTTAAAAGAATAAATTGATAATGAAGGTTTGTTTATATATTCAAACATTTTAATACCACAATTAATTTAGGAAAAAAAAGATGGTCATTTTACCGTGAAAATACACATGGTTAATAAGGAAATATGATTACTTTAGGCATTTACCTCCAATTATTTTCTTTCTTTGCAAACATAAAGAGTGCAACTAGCTGTTTTTCTCCTCCTCTCCTTTTTTCTTTAATATTTTTTCCTCTCAAATCCCTAACTTCTGATTCAAACTTGAAGATTTTAGGCCAAAATCTAACAAAAATTATTTCATATCTCTATGAATTTTCTTAACGGCCACCTATAAATCATCATAGCGACCTATTAGGAAATGATTGAAGATAATAACGTGCATATTGCGTTTGAAGAAAAATAATCAATCCAATTTCATTACGAACCCTCATGCATAATATAAGAACATGGTTCGAAGTACTATAGTATTATAATATCTCCGTTCATTTGAAATTATTCAATTTTTAAGCTACTCCACGTAACACGAGAGCAATCAATATATTCAAAATTGCAAAATTTCTAACAAATTTGTTTGTTTGTGTGTTTGTTCTTTCAATGTATCGTGGGAGCACAATAAAGAATTTGTCAGGTTGCCCAATTGCATTATTGTCCGACAGATAAGCAGGTGGTCCTCCTCCACATGCACAGGACCAAGACTTGAAAAGGTCCATCTTCTGCATCCATTTTACATGCAAATTCATGTGGATGAACAGTACACACCAAAAAGAAAAAGAGACAATAAAGTTCTCTCCTTAGTGTCTTTAAGATGCGCAGATAGATACAGATAAATTTTCTTTTCCGCTTCTTTAGGGTCGATGGTCCCGCGTGTCTCCACATAAAGTCGGTCGTTGATTCCCTTAATCCCTGTTTATCCTTAATCTTCCTGATGATAATCACAAAAAACAGGGGGAGAAAAAGTGGCATTTTCATGACTAAATGAGGGTTTGGGCAATGTGAACTTTAAGTGCGATGTGGATTGTTCACGATTAGGACGGGAGTGTCGGCAATGTTTCACGTATTTGCAAGGCCGACCTCATCCGCGAGTCCATGATGCTGCAGACAATAAGAGAAGAGCAATGCTTCATTCGGACTCTCTTGGGATAGTAAGATGAATTGTATACTAGGGGTCAGTATCATGCGACTCCCGTGAGATGACAATCCAACTTCACAGAGAGGTCCCTTGGTCGAGGATTTCAGACCTCGATCGACCGACCTCCCGGCCGACGGGATGCCATGCCCACTTGGCACCACCACCACCACCGACGGCAATCGTCATGCCAACAACAATCCTTATCTGGACGCCTCTTCTCTAGTAGATGGAGCTTAACAGCGTACGTAGAGCTGTGACGGCGGCGAGAGAAAAAGACCCGCATGAATTCGATCAGATTCGATGGTCCCAATTTAGTTTGGTAATATATATTGCATTCACTGGATAATTTTTTGCTCGATCGAGAGAGAGAGAGAGAGAGTCGGTGAATCACGTGTTGTTTCCGAGCGTGTTTTGCCTTAGAGAGTGAAAAATCCTTCGCCAAGAAGATAAACTTTGAATTTTTTTTTTTTTTGGGAAGGGGTTCTGTGTTGATCACGGACATGAAAAATCTGTCTTGTTTCGAAATGTTCCGGCTAAAATCGGCACTCTGCTCATCCTTCAACACTCCGGCAAAATTCTGAAATGAAATGAAAACCTCGCCATCCACCAACTGACGGCGCTTTTCGAGATAATTTTCAAGTCAACCGCCTCAATAATTACTGCAATCGACCGAATTTATTGTCCGTCGATCACAAAAGTTGGTTATTTTTCAGTGTAAACAGAGCGCTAACGTCAATTATTCGAGAGAGCGAAAGGAGAGAACATCTCGTGTAACACGATAAACTGCTGAATAATTCAAAGATTTTAGGACGCAGAACTACTTTCGCTAGAGGCAGCGCTTCTGCACATGCATTAGACCCTTATTTTCCACGAGTAATCACATGATGACAATATCTCTGCATAGAAAATCCACCAATTCGATATTGAGAACTAACAAGCTTTTCCACGACCCATGTTCTTACTATTTACGGGGATAAGGGTTGAGGCGAGGCTTGGCATTTGGGTCGGTAGTGCAAGGCGTGTAGCGTCCCGGTCCGGGGCGGCCACAATTGGCGGATCCACTCTGATTTTTAGCCCCATTTGTGACGGTTCCGGGTTTGATGGAGGCCAGCATGCCGCCCAGGGCGTGCTCCGGGTCCAGCACCGCCATCAGCTCCACCTCCGGTTGCCGGTAGGCGATGAGGCACTCGCCGCCGTGGCACCGCCGAGCTACGGTGGCGTTGCCGGCTTCCGGAGAGGCTCCCGCTCCGCGACAGCCAGCCAGAGCAATCGCCGTGGTCGCAATCAGGCACCACGCAAGGAAGAAACGAACCGTCGCGACCTTATCGACTTCCATATACTCTCTCTCTCTCTCTCTATCTCTCAAAGAAGAGTTATGGAGGATTGGCTCTCTGGTTATGGTAGTTCTTTATCAAATGGACGGGACATGCACATCAATAGGAGAAAATAGCCCACCGTGTCAGGCTCCACGGAGTTGAAGTTTGGCCTCCCCTCTCTCTCTCTTCATTAATTGCCATCACCTAATTTGTACTTCTCCCGCTCGCGTTTCCCTCCTCTCTCATTCTCTGTTCTTCTTCACAGGTTGCACGAAAGGCCTCAAAACATTTTCTCTCTTGTTTTTAAAATTTCTGTCCCTCCCAAGAGCGAGCCCGCCGGTCCCGAGCTCAGATTCGCCGCCTCCGGCACGTCCCCTCCAGGAGCCACTCCCTCAAGCCGAGAGCCCGCCGGTCGCATCCCGAGCTCAGATCCGCGCCTCCGCCACGTTGCCTCTAAGAGCCAGCCCGCCGGTCGCAGCTGCTATGAGCGTTAGAAACCCAAAGGTTAAGACTAACATTATTAAGGCAATGGGATGCTTCAGTGTAGGTTGCTTGGTCTAATGCTCGTTGTCTTCGTTTGTACATATATATATGTTCTACGGTATGGAACTTCGCTCATTTTTATTCCATCGAGAGTGAGTTCAGAAAGTAACTGGTAATAATGACAGGTTTTAGAAGTTTCTGTTCGACTTTGATTTTCAGCTTGACTTCAACTTGCAGGTCACGGTAGGAGGATTGAATTCAAAGTTCACTCGAGAAAGATCTCGTTCCAAGAGAATTCGTGCAGCAAAAGTCTAGTCAATTTGCTAAAATCTAAGCAAGAATTTCAATACGGCAGGTATGCCCATGGAGAATTTCAACTCGTGAAGCAATGACACCGTCAGCAAATGCATTGACATAGTTTGTGACTGGGAGATTTGTTCGTGTGTATATTAGAGGCGAATGCAGAACTCAGAATTTAGTTTGCTTGCCTGAATTCATAATAATGACATTGAACTCATAGGATGTTACCCAATTGCTCAGGAAAGTTTCTGTTCTATCTAATAACAGTTTAATTTTGGCCCCTTCAACATTGCTCTCGCTACTGAGAGTGTGCATCCAAAGCTTGGTTGCCTGAAAAGCTGTGTAAAAGATTTTCACCATATCCGGATGACAATCATAGTCAGAAAACAGAAGTTTGAGAGAACAATGCCACTCTTAACTAATTGATGTTATGATCTACTGTTGATTCTACAAATTAGCCATAACCTGCACATATTTGAGATGTCCGACTTGGCCACCGGTTGTAGGTTTGGTGAGACTGAACCATATGAAACATACTTGATCCTGCCATGTTCTATTACTATTCCTAATCTAGTCATCTCAGCCTCACAAATGTTCTACTATTGCCCGATATTATATCTCCTTAATTTTGGTGCGGCTGTAACATTCTCTGTTTTCACGCACCGGAAATTGTCATGCCTCCAAGTTCTGCATTGGCCACTTCTCAAGCTTCTGTCATCAACAAATTTTGAAGAAACCTTCAAAAAACGAGATGGGCTTCCTGCGGCAAATCACTTTTTTAAGGCTTTCAATTTTCGCAGGATGTTGAACACCAGCAAAAAGAGCTGTTCTGGCACTACTAATAGACTCGTCTCTTCCCAGTCTTTCTAGTTTCTACGTACATACAAATGTTACCATAACACAAATTAAGAGGGTAAGCCAGCTGTGTCAAAAAGTGCCCATCCCCATTTGGCATGTGAAGCTAACACCAGAAAATAACAATCACCCGCAAAAAAGGACATCATTCCAAGCCCATCTCCCTTTCATAATTGCCAATCTATGGGATCAAGTCCGAGGTTCTCCAGAATCTGGTCTGTGCGACAAAAATGCCTGTTTGATTTGTAAAATCGGGTTATTATCTCAAGTAACATTTGACTGCTTGAAAATTGTATCTAAATGAAGGAAAGGACATGAAGAAATGCTGTCCCTGATGCCACTTCAACAGCTTTCAAGTTATTCAATTCAAAAGAGACTGCAATTGAACTGTTATCATTTGGTGTACAGGACTGGTCTTCGTGTGCACACAGGCAGACATCATTTACCTCAGTACTAAACATTACTCTAAGAACATGAAGATTTATGAGATTTGCACAACTCCGTGGCATCTACATTCATGAAACCAGCCCCAGCAAGCTTTACTCATAATATGCACGGTTCCCTTGACATTTAACGGCACAAATTTAGTTCTAAAGAGCGAACAACTCTTCATTGAAAGTCGCTGGATGTCAAACCTGACTAGAAGTGAGATGGTTTTCTATTACCCTATAGAGCCATCACTAGAACACCCTACATGGTCTAGGGACGAAGATCACCAAGAGACCCACTGCCCAGCAGGTAAGCCGGTCTCGTCTGCGAGCAGGAACAACGAAGAATGCGGAGGCGGAGGTGATCAGAGCTCGGGACCCAGCAGCTGCGACCGGCGGGCTGGCTCTTGGAGGCAACGTGGCGGAGGCGCGGATCTGTGCTCGGGATGCGACCGGCGGGCTCTCGGCTTGAGGGAGTGGCTCCTGGAGGGGACGTGCCGGAGGCGGCGAATCTGAGCTCTGGACCGGCGGGCTCGCTCTTGGGAGGGAGAGAAATTTTAAAAACAAGAGAGAAAATGTTTTGAGGCCTTTCGTGCAACCTGTGAAAAGAAGAACAGAGAATGAGAGAGGAGGGAAACGCGAGCGGGAGAAGTACAAATTAGGTGATGGCAATTAATGAAGAGAGAGAGAGGGGAGGCCAAACTTCAACTCCGTGGAGCCTGACACGGTGGGCCCTCGGACACGGTGGAATCAACCAGGGGCACCCAATATTTTCTCCGTCGTCAATAGGAGGAGTGGACGTACAGACAAAGGTCACAGGGTGACATTGCATCACCATCATACTTCAGTTGGCCGTCCGATGTAACAACTTTTTTTTTTTCGGTTAACAAATTATTTCGACGTAAGTATCTTTCTTTTAAACGAAAAATTTTAGTCATAATTTAATCATGTATCATGAAAATTATGATTCATCGTACCATTTGCCAATAATATCGTGACATTCCAATTTCTCATCATAAATTTGAATTTCATATTATGGATTCACAAATGGTACTTTGATGCATTGATTTGAAAAAAAGAACTAAAACTTCTATGCTTAAAATGTAAGCTGAAAATCATATTAAGTATTTTTCAGTTTTAGATTTAGCAAGTAATAGAACAAAGAGGTAAAAAAAGGAAAAGATTAAGTGATATAAAATCTCATTTTTGTTTAGGAACAAAAGGAAAGAGACATTTTTTTTTCTTAAATATTTTATTTTCGCATCACAACCATTGGACTACTGATACCTCCAACCCCGCCGTGGGCAATGACAAAGACGCCCCGACTCGTCGTCATCGCAGGTCCGCCCCCTCTCCCTCCCCCGCCCATCTCTGTTCCACTATCTCTACCTCTCTCTGTCCTCTACGGTCTATACCTCGCTACAATTATGACCAACATTGAGCTTGAGCCCAACATAATTGGGGCTCAGTTCTTATTTTCAATAAAACTAATCATTGTCGATTCACGCAAAACATCTCATTCATGTACATCATATAAGACTCCACTCACAGGACGATATTCCCGACCCCTAAGATCGATCCGAATCAATAGATACGATCTACTAAATTCAAATCAAAGCGCCGCTCCAGCCGACCGACACCTTGGGTGGTTGGGACTTTGGCTTTCATGTTGTTGATGAGTCGTGTCTGCTTCAGCCAATTTGCAAAGAAGTTTGTTTTTACCTTGCGTGAGCTAACAATGAGAGCACTCAAAAGTCACTATCCGCTTGCGGAATCTCACGCATTAGCGGAGATGGTCCGAAGCCATGTGCGTGGGGCACTGTTGTTTTGGACCTCAGTAGACTGCGCACAATCTAAACCTACATTTGTTTCGCGAAAATAATTAATTTAGAAAATATTTTCTCAAAAATAAAATTTTGTAATGCTTGAAATAATTAGTCTACGAAAAATATTTTCATTATTAATAATAATTTATGTCTAAATATTTTCGTAAACGGTGAAAATTTTTATCATTAGTTTATTTTTGCAAGTGATATAAGTGATCATTTTAAAGAAAATGTTTTTCGGATGATTCATTTTTTGCAAAACAATGGAGCCTAATAAGTTCTTGGGAGTTCTCCAAATAAGTATGGAGATGTGTAATGGAAGTCCTAAATTTTTTTTAATTGGTCCAGTTAAGTCCCGAATCTCTTTTAAGAAGTGTAATCAGAGTCCATTCTATGAATAATAACCTAAAACTGCTTACATAACATCCTTAAATTACTATTTCCATTTGAGTTTTAAGGCTTCATTGCATTTCTCAATAATAAAGTTCTAGGACTTAACCGAATCAACTGAAAATTTTAAGACTTGGTTACATCTCCCAATAAAGTTTTAGGACTTGATTAAACTTGTTTAGGACTACTTCGCATGTCTTACATAAGGTTTAGGAATTAAGCAATAGCTTTCCCAGATATGTACATTGGAAATGTGCATTATTATTATGTAAATATATTGAAAACATTTTCAAAAAACGTTAAATTTTTTGTGAAATAAACAGTGTCTTAGTTTTTCTTGAACGATAGGATGGTGGTGCGCAAGGGGTAGTTAGCTATTTATCTTAGATTATTTATGATATTATAGATATCTATAATATTCTGGATATCTTATGATATCTTCGCGATATTCAGTGAACTTCCGAGCATCAGCATCGGCTTCCCATTGCGGCTCTGATAAAGCCAATTGATCCCAAACAACATGCATAGAGGACAAAAAATCGTTAATAGGCTGACCTGTCTATTGATGCATCCGATGCAAATTGCCTAACAACTAATTAATACTGATGAGCAATGTTTGACGTGGAGTAACGGCCAGCAAGCAAATCCCATGCGCCAGACAATTCTCACACTTGGAAATTGGTTGATTTGTCTCCTGGAAATTCAGGTATAGGTTGTAGATGGGTCTATAAGATCAAGACTAAGGTAGATGGTATGGTGGAATGCTACAAAGCTAGACTAGTAGCAAAAGGCTTCATTCAAGAGTATGGAATTGACTATGATGAGACATTTGCTCTAGTTGCACGTCTTAATTTTGTTAGAAGTCTTCTTGCTATTGCAGCTGTTAAGAAATGACGTCTATTCCAAATGGATGTTAAAAGTGCCTTTCTTAATGGCAATCTTGCTGAGGAAGTATATATGGAGCTTCCTCCAATATGTACTACTGCTTCTAATAAAGTAGGCTGTTTACGTAAAGCTTTCTATGGACTGAAACAGACTCCTCGTGTATGGTATTATAAGTCCAGTTCCACCATGGAATATCTTGGCCTTAGATGCAATCCCCCTGACAATGCACTATTCGTTCATAAAACATCTCGTAGGTATATCCTACTACTATTATACGTGTATGACATGTTTATTACCGGCAATGATCATATCGGTATTACAAAGCTCCAGCAATATCTCAGTCAGAAGTTTGAAATGAAAAATCTCAAGCAACTTAGTTACTTTTTAGGCTTAGAGGTTACCTCTAAGTCCTTGAGCTAATATCTTTCTCAAGCAAAATATGACACCAATATTCTTTCTCGCGCAGGACTCACTAATACTAAGATTGCTACAACTCCAACCGAGGCAAATGCCAAATTTAATGCTAACGATGGAACTGCTCTTTCAAATCCTACACTTTATCGACTGTTGGTTGGTAGTCTTGTATCTCTCACTATTACTTGTCTTGACATTGCTTATGTTGTTCACATAGTCAGTCAGTTCATGACTGCACCACATATGACTTATTTTGCCATTGTCCTTCGTATTCTTCGCTATGTGAAGGGTACCTTATTTCATAGTCTTCATTTTTTCGCTGATTCTACTTTGGAGTTGAAGGCTTATTTTGATGTTGATTGGGTTGGTGATCCTCTTGATCGTCGCTGTACTACAGGATACTACTTCTTTCTTGGTACCTCACTTATATCATGGCGTAGCAAGAAACATACCGTTGTAGCTCGATCTAGCACTGAAGCGGACTATCGTGCTCTTGCTGATACGACATTAGGATTACTTTGGTTACGATGATTATTAGAAGACATGGGAGTCCGTCACAACGGTGGAACAATAATTTATTGTGACAACTGAAATGCTATTCAAATAGCTCATAATGATGTTTCCATGAGCGCACCAAGCATATTGAAATTGATTGTCATTTCATACAATCTCATGTGCTTCATAGTACTGTATGACCTACATCAAACTGCATATATATCCACAAAAGAACATCCACCTGGGCATTTTGAGATCTTTTCTTCAAACTCCAATTGACTTCTTCGATGGCACATTGAGAAGTCAATTGGAGTTTGAGGGGACTGGAGTTTGAAGGGGGATGTTAGATATATTTAGATTATCTTAGATTGTTTACGATATTACATATATCTATAATATTTTGGATATCTTCATGATGTCCTAAATATCTATACTATATCTTGCGATATCTTCACAATATTTTGGATATCTATAATATTCTAGATATCTTTGTGGTTGATTGTAATTGATTGTGTAATATTTTGTTACTGTAGATAGTTGACTTGTAAAGCCTATAAATAGGTTCATGTATTCCTTATCTTTTCATCATCGAATATACAGAAAATTCTATATTTCTCTCTTTAGCATTATTCTTAACTTGTACAAACAAAATGTTGATACTCCTACGGTCCAATAGGGGATAGAGAAGAAAATAGTTATTATTTTTTGGTAATTTGAAAACTGCTCAAGTTATTGGGAAAGGGAATGAAACCAACAAATTTTCTGTACCGTGATTGCCAAGTGGCAATCGCAATTGCAAAGAATGAAAACTTTCAATGGTAAAAAGAGTCACATCCGATTGAGACGTGATATGGTAAAATAATTGCTTAAAGATGGAATTATGTCCACTGATTGATTTTGGCCGATCCTCTGACTATACATCAAGGGCAATGAAACTTAAGCCAGTGGAAGAAAAATAGCAGTGATGATAACTCAACCTATGTGATTGGCGATCCCATGAATTAGATTCATATTGATAATAATAAGTCACTTGTTGATCTAATGATGCGCTATTAAAATTTTTGCCCCTCCTAAGGTGAAAATAATGCCAGACTGCAATGAAAAAGAGGTTGAGCTAAGCTCTTAATGAATCGATAGCCATTATTGGTGGTGTATTAAATTGTCGAATGCACTAGATGGAATCACCCATACAGGTGTGAAGTAAATCCGCTCCTATAAGAATTATTGGCAATAATCTAGAGCACTTACAAATAAAACAAACACTTGCATGGCTTATTAGCGCAAAACCGCGTTGAACAACGAAATTTGTAGGAGTGTAATGTGATTGGTGAAGTTTATAATTCATAGAAAGAAATTCTTGATTTATAGAAATTTCAAACTTCTTCAATGATTTCGTTATATTTCATTCTTTCTAGATCTAGTTTATAGCCTAACAAGAACCAGTTTTGATGCATTACATTGTAATAACCCAGCATTGTTCTTTCATTTCTTTTCAAAGCCTTTTGAAATATGTGGGGAATTGTTGTATATATTGAAATGTATTGTTATTGTAACAGTTTGTTACCATCATCCGCCATTAATTTATAATGGTTTCGTAACATTTTATAATGGTTTAGTAACGTTTTTGTAACAATCTTGACTGCTATCAATTTGCAAATGATTTGTAAGGTTTTTCAATTAAATGCAAGAATTGCTGATGAAAAACGGCTCTCTTTTTTTTACTTACAAATTGTTACTCCGAACGTAATTGAAAAGTGAGATATATATCAAAACAAAAATATTCTTTTTTCTCTTTACATATATTTCCTTTATTCACTTGGTTATACACATAGCGTTGTTCCTAGTTATTCTACTATTCTATGTGGAATAAAGAAAGCACCAAGTTTTGTACTCCAGGGGACAAAATTATTCTTAAGGACGGTGCTTGCATGACTCAAATAATTGATCTTAATTTCTCATCTTTTTCAATAGATTTCTAACGATTCTTATTTTTCATATCATCTAATTTTTTTCCAACACAACATTCCGGAGCCCCTGAAGATCACTCCGAGTTGATGTGATTAGAACACGATATATGATCTAACACATTCAAATCAAAGCGCCGCTTCGGCCGACGGACGCCTCGGGTGGTTGGGACTTGGCTTTCATGGTGACTAATCGTAAGAACGGGCACAAACGAAACATCTAAATTGGAAAAGTTGTTTGCCCTGCGTGAACCGGCAATGAGGGCGCACTCAAAATCGTGTCTGCTTGCGAATCTCAGGCTCTAGCGGGGATGGTCTGAAGCCATGTGCGTGGGGGACAGTACGTAGTTTTGGACTTAAGCAGATCATCACATGGAAATGATGGACACTTTCTGTTTTCGAAATAATTACGAAAAAGTGCATCGCAAATTCTAAATCTTGTATATAGAGAAAACAATTCTTAAAATCTTTCAATTGATTCGATCAAGTCCTGAATCTTTTTTAAAAAGTGCAATCAAAGTCTTTTGGATGAGAAATACTAAATTACAATTTCGATATGAGGTTTAGGGCTCAATTACATTTTTTAACACTATTTTAAGACTTAATCAAATCAGTTGAAAATTTTAGGACTCGATTGTATTTTCTAATCAAGTTTTAAGACTTGATTTAACTGGTTTAGGACTAGATTGATGTCTTACATAAGGTTTAGGATTTAAAGTTGCAATCTTCCCAAATAAATACATAGGAAATGCGCATTATTGCCGCTTTGTCACGACAGATACTCTTGTCTTTATTATTACATAAATTCATTTATCTTTTTGTTTTTCTTGAACGATAGGGTGATGGAGCGCGAGGGGTAGTCATCTATTGACCTTAGAAATAATTACACAAATGGTCCTCAAACTTTGGTCAAATTTACAATGTTGTCCCTGAACTTGTAATTTGTTCAATTTGATCACAGAAATTTAGTCCAATGTGCAATATCGTCCCTAGACTTTTAATTTGTTCAATGTGATCCATGAATTTTTGGTACATATTCAATCTAGTCCATGAACTATATGAAAATGTTTAATATTGTCCCTAAAATTGAATTAATGAAAGAACTATATCGAACATTTTCCTATAGTCCATAAATTAAATTGAATATGTGTCAAAAGTTTAGGAATCACATCGAACAAATTAAACATTTAGGGATGCCAATGAATATTGGACTAAAGTTCAGGACAATATTACATATTAGACCAAAGTTTAGTAATTATTTGTGTCATTTTTTCTCGATCTCATTTTCCCTCACCGTCCTCTATTTACATCCACACATGCACGAACAGAGGCACAAACAGAGGCTCATCATCTTTGAGAGCTCTTCCAGTCCTTAGGGAACACTGAAAAGCAACGGGCCAAAGTCACCACCATGCAACTCAATTTGAAGAAAGCTCTCTTCCTTTCGTATCTGTTGACAGTCGGCCTCTCCTGCGAAGCCGCACCTGGAGACCTCAAGGCCACCGCCACTCCCCCGCCGTGCAATGGCATCGGTAGTGCAGCCGAGTGCCTCATTGCTTACCAGCAACCGGAGATGGAGGCGACGGCGGATCCGGGCATGCTGGGCGCTAGCCTGATGTTCAGTGCCCCGTCTGCTCTGAACCCGACTAGAGCCGCCGCCCTGTGCAGCCGAATACCGTACCAGCATTGCGGTCCAGATCCTAACCTCCCGCCAAGGTGCGACACGTATTTCCGAGGCAATTGTTGATGTCTCCATCACCTTTGGGTCCTCCATGATCCAAAGGATTCAGTAAACCAGGTGCAAGCAATGTTTCCTCATTAAAAAGAGGGTTGGCTAGTGCTAATCGAACTTTGGAGACAAGGATGTTACGAGTTCGAGGGATCAATCAACTGTCGAAGAAAATCTATTGAAAGTATTGTACATTTGTCTAATTAATGTGTATCGGTTGAAATATGGTAAGAAGCACTTCATGGTTTTCATCCTTGTTAGATGCAGAGTGAAGGGCTTTTCTATCTTTCATCTTTCTCTATGAATAGTTTCTAAGGTCGCAGTGAGATTCTTCAGTCCGAAGCGCCACCAACGGACCACGCACTTCACTCCCCGCAGAACCAGAAACCACATTGTGACGTAATTAAACCTGAACTATCCTCAGCTGTCGATGAATGTTCCGTATTGCATCCGGTAATGCCACTTCGGCTAACTGTCAAATGTAAGAATTTGCACGTAGATTTGTACCTGTTAAGGATGTTAGGAACTCAAACTGCAAACTATGGTTGGATAATACGACAGATGGAGCTCATGAAATTATACAACAGCCTTACAATTGGAGATTCATCCTCAACCTATCGACTGGCATTCCATTTGTCGTACAGATCTCGAGCACAGGATCAATTACCGTTCTTCTTCACATCGCCGACAAAGCCAGACAGCCATCTTGAATTCTTCAACCTGAGACACAAAGTTCAGCTACGTCAAAATACAAACTTTTAACATCTAATCCTCCAATTGCTGCATATATTACTCAATATCTGCAGCTACTGGAAACCTTCTATCGTGTATCATGCTTTCAGAAACAATTCGAACATAGAAGGATATCTCAGCAGTCACTTTGCCGGAGTGAGGGAGCACAAGGGCAAAAGTAGCTCATAGCATCTTACCAACCGCATAAGAAGGGATCTGCCTGGTGGCAGGGCTCGCAGGACGAAATGAGCGAGTCTGGGCGAGCATTTACATTCATCGACACGGCATGCCCACCCAGATTCTATCAACTTTAGATGCAATAATTGAATCTATTTCCAATAATGGTGGTCCTACGTGATAAATTATTTCGATTAATCTGACTTTAGGTCGCTTTCCCGAGGAGCCAAGTAGGCACGACCCGTGAACACCCTTTGTAAAGTCTAATCCCATCGTTTCCAGTACGCTGTCGGTGACCTCTGTTTCGTACCTCCCCTGCATAAACCCGCAGCAAACTGATTCGACATCCTCTCGCTATGGAGCTCGACCTGAACAAGGCTCTCCTCCTCCCGTTTCTGTCCATCCTCGCCCTCTCCTTCCCATGCCGAGCCGCGACGTGGCCGCACGGGCACAACCTCTCCGTCGCCGCCGACGCCTCGCCGCTGTGCGGCGTCGGCAAGGCCAGCTGCCGCATAGACGACAGATACTCTTGTCTTTGTTATTATGTAAATTCATTTATCTTTTTGTTTATCTTGAACGATAGGCTGATGGAGCGCGACGGGTAGTCATCTATTGACCTTAGAAATAATTACACAAATGGTCCTCAAACTTTGGTCAAATTTATAATATTACCCCTGAACTTGTAATTTGTTCAATATGATCATAGAAATTTAGTCCAATGTGCAATATCGTCCCTAGACTTTTAATTTGTTCAATGTGATCCATGAATTTTTTGTACATGTTCAATCTAGTCCCTAGACTATATGAAAATGTTCAATATTGTCCCTAAAATTAAATTAATGAAAGAATTATATCGAACATTTTCCTATAGTCCATAGACTAAATTGAATATGTACCAAAAATTTAGGAATCACATCGAATAAATTAAACGTTTAGGGATGCCAATGAACATTAGACTAAAGTTCAGGACAATATTGCATATTGAATCAAAGTTTAACAATTATTTATGTCATTTTTCCTTGATCTCATTTTCCCTCACCGTCCTCTATTTATGTCCACACATGCACGAACACAGGCACAAACAGAGGCTCATCATCTTTGAGAGCTCTTCCAGTCCTTAGGGAACACTGAAAAGCAACGGGCCAAAGTCACCACCATGCAACTCAATTTGAAGAAAGCTCTCTTCCTTTCGTATCTGTTGACAGTCGGCCTCTCCTGCGAAGCCGCACCTGGAGACCTCAACGCCACCGCCACTCCCCCGCCGTGCAATGGCATCAGCGGCGCAGCCGAGTGCCTCATCGCTTACCAGCAACCGGAGTTGGAGCTCGTCACCGGCTCGAATGGTTTAGGCGTCTACAAGACTCAAGTCCAAGACTCCCCCGCCTGTGGCGGAGGCCCCAGGAAGCGGTACGAATGTCTTCCACCGCCCGGCGGGAAAACACATTGTGACACGTACAACAGGAACCACTATCACTGTGGATGAACGTTCCAAATTGCGTCTGCTAGTGTCCGCTTCCTTCTGTTCCAGCATGGTGGTCCCCAAACTGTCAACTGAAAGAATTTACACGTAGATCTGTATTTGTCCAAGATTTTAGTAACCGCAAACTGCAATTGTAATTGGACTTATCGGTTTAATGTATTCATCCCGCATACGTCTTCTAAGGTCGACGCATTCGATTAGAGTGTACGTACGATAGCATCTTCAAGGGTCACGATTTCTCACTTCTCACACAGATCCGGAACACTTGAGCAACGACCATTCTCCTTCACATCACTGACAAAGCCAGAAGGCCATCTTGACTCCTTCACCTGAGACGCAAAGTTCAGCTACATCAAGCACAAAGCTTTAACATCTAATCCTCCGATTGCTACATGTATGAGCCTTGATATCTGCAGGTACTGGATTCCTTCTACCATATATCATGCTTTTAGAAACAATGCAAACATGGAAGGATATTTCAGCGGTCACTTTGCCGATGTGGGGAGCACTAGGACAAAAGTAGTTCATGGCATCTTACCAGTCGCGTTAGAAGGTATCTGCCCGGCGGCATACCGATCCCGTCCGGGTTCGGGCTCGAAGGACGAAATGAGTGAGTCCGGGCGAGCAATTACGTTCTTCGACACCGCGCGCCCACCCGATTTCAATCAACTTCATATGCAACAATTGAAAACATCTCCAATAATGGTGGTCCTACGTGATGAATTATTTCGATTAATCTAACTTTAGGTCGCTTTCCTCGAGGACCCAGGTTGGCACGACCCGTGAACACCTTTAAAGTCTAATCCCATCGTTTCCAGTACGCTGTCGGTGCCCTCCGTTTCATCCCTTCCCCATCATAAACCCACCGCGACTGATTCGACATCCTGTCGCTATGGAGCTCGACCTGAACAAGGCTCTCCTCCTCTCGTTTCTGTCCATCCTCGCCATCTCCTTCCCATGCCGAGCCGCCACGTGGCCGCCCCGGCACAACCTCTCCGTCGTCGCCACCGCCTCGCCACCGTGCAGCGTCGGCGAGGCCGGCTGCCGCATAGCCGACCTGCAGCCGCAGCTGGAGGGGATAGCGGATCCGGGCATGCTGGGCGCTAGCCTGGCGGCCGCCGGGACCCAGTCTACTGGGGACCGGAACAGCGTCGGCTGCGGCCGCAACTTGCCAAATGGACGGTACACGCCTTGCACTCCGGAAGAAAACCCACCGCCACGCTGCAGCCCGTATTGCCGCCCCAGTTGTCCTTGTTGATGGTCTCCTGCATCTTTGGACCCTCCACGATCCAGAGGATTCGATGCACGCAATAATGTGTTTTAATTTTTTTTATTTGTTTCTTTTTGCAAAGGCAGTCAGCTATTGCAGATCGATCGTCGGAGACATGGGATGTTCCGAGTTCGGAGGCATCGATCAAGCAATTGCGATTCCGAATCGTGTCTAATAAATGTTGCATCGTTTGAAATATGTTATAACAAGCATTTCCGTTATTTTCATCCACGTTAGATAGCAGAATGAAGGGCTTTCTATCTTTCTCGAAGAACTATTTTTTGGAATGTTATGTGTCAAAGAGCCTTCAAATTTTGCATTAGGACTGCAGTACTTACTGTATTAGAACTATTTGGCTGATGTAGTTGAGTTCTAAAATTTGTGAGCGGCGTCTAATTAAGTATCTTCACTAGGTTAGTGTTGACAACCTATTTTAATTTGCCCAAAATTAATTGCACAAAAATTAGGAATTAATTGTCTTTAATTCCTAAGAAAAAAATTTTCGATTTAAAGTGCATTGCATGTAGAATTTAGGTGCATTTTATGTTAATAAGGTCTATTAGAGTGTCTATTTAAAATTAAAAATCAAAAAAATAATAAATAAATAAATATCAAATCAAAAATCAAGTTGGGCCGGGTCGGGGCCGGGCCGACCCGGCCCTTTTTCTTCTTTTTTTTCTTTTTCTTTCCTCCCCCCTGCCGCAGGCCCTCAGCCCTTTCTCTTTTCTTTTCCTTTTTCTTTTTTCCTTCGCACGAGCCCAGCCCGCTTCTCCTTTTCTTCTTTTCCCCCGCGCGGGCCCAAGCCCCGCCCAGCCTGCCTCTCCTCCTCTCCCCCTCGCGTTGGCCCAGCCTCCTTCTTCCTCCTCCGCCCGTCGCTTTCCTTTCCCCTGTTTTGCCCTATCGCTGATGCAGAACAGCGAGCGGCGGAGCGGCCTCACCCCGTCGCCATCAACGCCAGAAGAGAGCCGAGGCAGCACGCCACAGGGACTAGCCATTAAGGCCAGTCCCGTCTTCCCCGATTCCTGGCTCCCCCTTATCCCTTCCTCCCTCTCAGCTCCCTGTTCCCCCCTACTCAGCGCTGCACCAACCTGCACTGGCCAAGAAAGTCATGGGGGTGACAACGGCCGGTATAGGCCGTCGTCACGCCGACGCAGAGGAGGCCCGTCGTCATCGTCGCCGCCTATAAAAGCCAACTAGTGAGAGAGAGCCCGGGTCGACCGGCGAAACAGTGAGAGAAAGAGAGAAACAAAGCAAAGAGAGAGAAACTGAGAGAGATAGAGAGAACCAGAGTGAAGCAGAGAGGAGAGGGGAGCCTGGGAGCATCTCACAGGTCCCAGCCGGTCTCGCCGTCTCGTGCAAGCCGACTAGCAACCCCTGGAAACACCCCCCCCCCCGCCGGCGAAACAGTGAGAGAAAGAGAGAAACATAGCAGAGAAAGAGAAACTGAGAGAGATAGAGAGAACCAGAGTGAAGCAGAGAGGAGAAGGGAGCCTGGGAGCGTCTCACAGGTCCCAGCCGGTCTCGTCGTCTCGTGCAAGCTGACTAGCAACCCTTGGAAACATCCGCCAATCGGCAAAAACTGTAAAAAAAACAGAAAGAGAGAGAGACCGAGAGAGAGAGAGAGAGAGAGAGAGAGAGAGAGAGAGAGAGAGAGAATAGAGAGAGGGACAGAGCAAACCGAGGCTACGCCGGAGCAAGAAAGACAACGAACAGCGTCGCCGTCGCCCACGGAGTAGCTGAAAAGCCACCCAGACGCGCCGTCGACCGATAAGCTCTCCTGGCCGAGTCCCCGCCTCTATTTTCCCCTATTTCGGTGTCCGGTGTGGCCGGGACTCATGCCGGCCGTGTCGTGCGATTCCCGGCCCACACCGCCTTCAGTCACGATCCCCACTCTCTGTCAAAAGCGAACCGCAGCCGCCGGAGCCGACCGGGTCGCCGAAACAGGCCAAAAGATCCGGCTAGACAGATCCGACCCGGCTAGACAGATCCGACCCGATCAACGACCGGGTCGAATCCGTTGATCCGGGTCGATCTGACCGACCCGACCCGACCCGGTTTAATTTAAAAATTATTTATTTATTTAAAAAATTAAAAAAAATTTCCCTCCTTTTATTTTATTTCATCTATTTTTTTTAAATTTTTTTATATGGTATGTTTGAATGTTTTTATTTTATCATGCATGTTATAATTAATCGTATAGGTAACATGTTTGATTAGATAAGCTTATCGCGTTGTTATTATGCATGTTTTAATACAATTGCATGAGCTGTTGTGTTTCGAATGTCATTTGACTTAATTAGAACCTTAGGTTGCATGCCTGCATTGATTGCTAATCATTTCTGATTATGCACTCGCTCGATCACCTCACATGTTAGGAGAAAGGTCCTAAAATCAATCCAAATTGCCTAACAAATGTTTAAAAAAAAACGAACAGGGTAAAAAGGTACCGAAAGGGCATTAGTTATTTAACTAGTGTAACCAAGTCCCCAAACTTAGTTAATCTTTAGTTCGTAGGAATAGGGTGATTCTCCTGTCACCCTATTTGGGTTTCTAATCGGCCTACCCCAAATCGATTAGTGGCGACTCCTGCATGTAAACCACCTGCATGTTAAAAAACTTAAACCCTAAGTCGCGATATGGTATGGGCTTGGGAGAGCCCAAATTAAGTCCCGAACCTAGACTTAGCACGTACCAGGCTGAGGCCTCTCCCGTCCCGAAGAGGTCGGTCGCGACAGTTAGTTAGTTTCTGAGCGACGAGAAGAATTTTTCGATGGCGTTCGATACGAATTTCTTGATCCTATCACCATATAAAAATCTACGATTCCCGCAAAAATACTTGATTACATGATTGTTGTAAGTTTTGGGATTTAATTTCACGAGGAGAAAAATTTAAAAGTAAATCGCCTCCTGGATATAAGTTTTGACTTGTGACGCACTTATACCACATTTTATCGATATGCATTGAAGTAAACACAAGAATGTATGCGCAGAAATTTCAAATTAGGTTGTAAATCGCCTTGGATCTAAAATTTGGAGAAAGACTAGAACAATGACGTGGAAATGTCACGTGAGTTCACTAAAAGGAGATTTTGGATTAAGGGTTAGGTGGGGGGGCGCAGATTTAGGATTCAAATAAAACTTGATAAGTTTTTATGAGACAAAAAAAATTAGGGTAGAATTAAAACTAAACCTAAATCTGTGGATTTTTTATGAAAAGAAAAAGTTTAGGATAAAATTAGGACCGGACATAAAGTTGGGCGCTTTTCATGTGACAAAAAAAGTTTAGAATAGAATTGAGATTTCATCTAAAGTTGAGGGTTTTTTTATAAGACAAGTAAAAAAAGTTTAGGGTGGAATTGAAATTGGGGCGAAAATTGGAGGTTTTTTAAGGTGATGGGTTTAAAATTACATTTCGGTAGACCTGGGATTGGCTGAGTTTCTGGATTTTTGGATTGGGCTCGAATTGGTTTGAAATTGGGTTTCCTACAAAAGCCCAAACGTGTCCTTGTATAGCCCAAATTTCTCTGTTGCATGTGGACTGAGCCCGGAAACTAGGCCCACTTCCATGGACTCCAATTTGACCTTTTACGTAGGGACCGGGCCCAAGGGCCCAGTCCGAGTCCCCCATTTTCGGAATAAAAAAATTAATTAAAAAATTAAAAAGGAAATTTAAAAAAAAATCGAAAAGAAATTATTATTTTTTAAATTAGAAAATATTTTAGAAGCAAGTTTTGTTTAGGTTGTTTTGTTTTACGGCTAGGTGTGGCTCAGTTTTATTTAGTTAGCATGCCTTTAATTTTTGGGATTTTAGGGAGCACCTTTCATGAGAGTTTAGCTTTTGCATAGCGATCTTTTAGGTAAGAAGTTGGACTCAATTTGAACTTAATTCATAAGAGTTGCTGTTCTAGGGCTTAATAAAAAGGCCGCGTATATTTTTTATTCGATACTTCTTTGAATTTATTTCCATACACTTTACTTTTATCGCATTGATTGTGCTTGTTTTATTTTTCATTGATTGCGCACTCATACACAGATGTTGTTCAGTGGCATAGGTTAATAAAATGGTCGAAGATTGCCTGAATCATTTTGGTAACAAACCAACCAAGGGTACCGAATGGATATTGTTAGACAATTAGTGTAATCAAGTCAACGATCCTAAATCTCTAGTTGCGTAGGAAGTGAAATATCTTCCATGCATCACTTGGCTTCTCTCCGATCCAATATGCTAGTGGTGACTCCATTTAGGTTGAACTACATAGATAAATAAATTTCAATCACAATATCCTAACGTCGCACGAGATAAGGATTTGGGAAAATCCACGCCAATTAATGACCGTTAGTCCTTAACTCTACATTACCTCTAAATGCGTCTTTTTCCCGACATGCCTGTCCGGAAGATCGCAACAATGACAAAGAAAAATTAGTGTGCTTGGAAGTTCGCACCATGACCAACGAACTACTAATGCCTCCAAATCCCCTTGGCGGCGACGATAAAGATGTGCTGGCTCGTTGTTGCGGTTTCGTCCTCTCTCCCTCCCTCCCTCGCCCCTCTCAATTCCACTGTCTCTTACTCTCTCTATCTTCTGCTCCTCACTCGGTTATGACCAACATTGAGATTAAGCCGGCTCATTGGTCGTAAAGAGACATTCAAATTTCCAGTCCAACTAATCACTTTCGATCCACGCAAAGCATCTCATCCATGTACACCAATTAAGACTCCACCCACGAGACGACATTCTTGAGCCCTAAGATCACTATGGGTCAATGCAATCTAGACTACGGTATACGATGTACTACATTGAAACTAACACCTTGGGGGCTTGGGGCTTGGCTTTCATGTCGACGAATCGTGTCTGCTACAGCCATGTGCGTGGGGGGAATTGTTGTTTTGGACTTAAGCAGACTAGCCACGAATCATTACGGGTTCTTTGCGAGTTCTTCACATGGACTGATGTTCGCGTGCCCATCTCGATCCGCTTAGCCCACCTTAAACCCTACCAAACTATATGTACAGATAATTGAATTTATTTTCAATCTTGGTGGTCCTAACTAATGGATTATTATCGATTTTGATCTAATTTTAGGTCGCTCTCCCGGGGGCCCCGGTAGGCACCACACGCGAACCCTTTTTAAGAGTCCATAATCCCATCGTTTCCAGCACGCGTGCCTCCCCCACATTGAATCCACAGCAACCGGTTCGACATCCTCTCGCTATGGAGCTCGACCTGAGCAAGGCTCTCCTCCTCTCGTTTCTGTCCATCCTCGCCCTCTCCTTCCCATGTCGAGCCGCGACGTGGCCTCACGGCCGCAACCTCTCCGTCGCCGCCGACGCCTCGCCGCCGTGCGGTGTCGGGGAGGCCGGGTGCAGCATAGCCGACCTGCAGCCGGAGCTGGAGGAGATAGCGGATCCGGGCATGCTGGGCGCTAGCCTGGCAACCAGCAGCGTGAGCGAGTCTGCTCTGGTCCGGGGCAACGCCGGCTGCGGCCGCCACCCGCCAAATGGACGGTACACGACTTGCACTCCAGAAGCAAACAAACAGCGAATCCGCAGCCCGGATTGCCGCGTCCCTCCTGCTTGTTGATGGTCTCCTGCGCCTTTGGACCCACCACGATCCAGAGGATTCGATGCACGCAATAATATGGTTTTATTTTTTCTCGTTGCAAAGGCAGTCGGCTATTGCAGATCGATCTTCGGAGACATGGGATGTTCCGAGTTCGGAGGCATCGATCAAGTAATTGCGATTCCGCATCGTTGTCGAAGAACATCTGTCGAATGTATCGTGCGTTTGTCTAATAAATGTTGCATCTGTTTGACATGTGTTATAACAAGCATTCTCGTTATTTTCATCCATGTTAGATAGGAGACTGAAGGGCTTTCTATCTTTCTCGAAGAACGATTTTTTGGAATGTTATGTGTCAAAGAGCCTTCAAATTTTGCATTAGGACTGCAGTACTTACTGTATTAGAACTATTTGGATGATGTAGTTGAGTTTTAAAATTTGTGAGCGGCGTCTAATTAAGTATCTTCACTAGGTTCGTTAGTTTCTGAGCGACGGGAAGAATTTTTCAATAGCATTCGATATGAATTTCTTGATCCTATGACCATATAAAAATCTACGGATCCCGCGAAAATACTTGATTACATGATGTTTGTAAGTTTTGGGATTTAATTTCACGATGAGAAAAATTTAAAAGTAAATCGCCTCCCGGATATAAGTTTTGACTTGTGACACACTTATACCACATTTTATCGATATGCATTGAAGTACACGCAAGAATGTACGCGCAGAAATTTCAAATTAGCTTGTAAATCTTCTGGGATCTGAAATTTGAAGAAGGACTAGAACAATGACATGGAAAGGTCACGTGAGTTCACTAAAAGGCGATTTTGGACTGAGAGTTAGTGTGCCTGGAAGTTCGCACAACAACTGTCGAACTACTAATGCCTCCAACCCTCATCGGGGGCGACGATAAAGACGTGCCAACTCATTCTTTTAGTTCCACCCTCTCTCCCTCGCTCACCCCGCTCAGTTCCAACTATCTCTTACTCTCTCTATCTTCTGCGCCTCATCCAGTTATGACCAACGTTGAGATCGAGCTCAACATATATGGAGCTCATTTGCCGTAAGGAGACATTCAGATTTCCAATTTGACTAATCACCGTTGATCCATGCAAAGCATCTCATCCATGTACACCAGATAAGACTTCACCCACGAGATGACATTCCTGAGCCCTAATATCGCTCCGGGTCGATGCGATATGGAACTCGGTGTACGATCGGCTACATTGAAACCAACACCTTGGGGGGTTGGGACTTGGCTTTCATGTTGATGAATCAAATTAAAGCGCTGCCCCAGCCGGCCAACACCTGGCGGGTTGGTTGGGACCTTGGCTGTCATATCGATGAATGGTGCATGCTTCAGCTATGTGCGAGGTCGTTGGGAAATTATCGTTCTGGACCTAAAAGCAGACTAGCCACGAATCATTACAAGTCGTTTGCGAGTTCTTCACACGGACTGGTTGTTCGCGAACCCTTTTAAAGAGTCTACAAATCCCATCGTTTCCAGCACGCGTGCATCCCCCCACATTGAACCCCACAGCAGCCGATTTCGATATCCTCTCCCCTATGGCGCTCGAACTGAACAAGGCTCTCCTCCTTCCCTTCCTGTCGGTCCTCCTCTCCCTCTCCTTCCCGTGTCGAGCCGCCGCCGCCGCGGGGGCGTGGCCGCCTGGGCGCAACCTCTCCGTCGTCGCCGCAGCAGCAGCCCCGCCGCCGCAGTGCGACGCCGGGCCGGGCGGCTGCCGGATAGCCGACCTGCGGCCGGAGCTGGAGGGGATGGCGGATCCGGGCATGCTGGGCGCCAGCCTGGCGGCCGCCGGGGGCGGGTCGCCTCTGGTCCGGGACATCGCCGGCTGCGGCCGCAAGTTGCCGAATGGACGGTACACGCCTTGCACTCCACCTAAAAACCCGCCGCCACGCTGCAGCCCGTATTGCCGCCCCAAGTGTCCTTGTTGATGGTCTCCTGTGCCTTTGGACCCTTCCATCCATGATCCAAAAGGATTCGATGCGGGCAAATGATGTCTCTTTTCGTTACAAAGGCGGTCAGCGAAGTGCAGATCGATCTTCGGAGACATGGAGGTACCGAGTTCCGAGGGATCAAGCAATGGCGATTCCACATCGTTGTCGAAGAAGATCTGTCGAATGTATCCTACGTTTGTCTAATGAATGTGTATCGTACCATTATGAATGTATCAAAGAGCCTTCAAATTTGCATAAGGACTGCAATACTCCAGCTGCGTTAGAACTTTGGGGACAACGCGGCCGAGTTCTAAAATTTGTGTGCGGCGGGTAACTTAAGTATTTTTACTAGGTTCGATACGTTCGAGTGGCGGGAAGCATTTTTCCGTGGCACCTGATACGAATTTCTTGATTCTATGACCATATAAAATTTATGGACCCCGTGAAAATACTTGATGACACGATATTTGTAAGTTTTGGAATTGAATTTCATGGTGAGAAAACTTTAAAACTAAATCGCCTCTCGGATATAAGTTTGGCTTACGACGCACTCATACCACGTTTTATCGATATGCATTGACTTACACGCAAGAATCCATGCACAATAACTTCAAATTCGCTTATCAATTGGGATGAATTTATTGAGTAGAAACTTATGAATTTCATAAAATCACTGAAAAGATGCCCAAATTTGTAATTTGAAAATCGACTTTCTCTTATACAACGTAATGAATTGGGCATACGATCAATGATGGTTACGAAGGTAATTTGTACCGCTACATCTACAAAACGAGGAGAGCAACTCATGAGCTATTGAGCTCATCAAATAGACAAAACCTCAACTCATATACATTCTTATCAGGTTCAAATCAAGTTTGAACACTATTCAAATTGTAGGGTTAGGCGAGCCCCGAATTTGATAGTACTCGATTCGTTCTGCTCATAAACTCAATCAAACACAATAGCCTACTTTACCCAAATAAATTAATATCGAATAAAGTCGAACTCGAATTTTCCCCATCGATTAAAGTACGGCATCGAGACTCGAGTTATACAGCCTGGATCAGAGAAAATCGGGATACTAAATCGTTTCGATCGATACCTATGCATTATTGACGTCATTAAATTAAAAAGTTCCTAAGTTCCTAAGTTTAAAAAAATATATATGTTGTATGAATATGAAGGTGCATAGAACATGTACTTTTGACCTACAAAAAAAATGCTTCAGCAGCCTCCGTGCACTGTGCAGCTTGAGCGCTCATAGCGGGAGCCGCCCTGCAGAACGAGCTCATCGCAGGAGGAGGAGGAGAGGAGATGAGCAGTCGGCGTGGCCCGCCAAAGCACCAGAACGCCTACGCCTGGAAGCCCAACGCCGGCGTCAAGATCAACGAGACGGTAAATCGGAAACCCTAGCTCGTTCGTTCGTTCGTCCGGTGGTCAATTCGCGCCATTTGGATCCCTAATTTGTTGAATCGAGAGGGATGGGGGCGGTGAGGCTTAGCTTTGATTGCCGGTTGCGATTCAGGAAGTCGGAGGGAGGTTCCGGCCCTACTCCGAGGTCACCGGAGTTTGCCCTCGGTGCAAGAATTTTTCGATGGCGTTTGATATGAATTTCTTGATCCTATGACCATATAAAAATCTACGGATCCCGCGAAAATACTTGATTACATGATGTTTGTAAGATTTGGGATTTAATTTCACGGTGAGAAAAATTTAAAAGTAAATCATCTCCCTGATATAAATTTTGACTTGTGACGCACTTATACCACATTTTATCGATATGCATTGAAGTACACACAAGAATGTATGTGCAGAAATTTCAAATTAGCTTGTAAATCTTCTTGGATTTGAAATTTGGAGAAAAACTAGAACAATGACATGGAAATGTCACGTGAGTTCACTAAAAGGCGATTTTGGACTAAGGGTTAGTTGGGGGGGGGGGAGGGACAGATTTAGGATTTAAGTAAAACTTGATGACTTTTTATGAGATAAAAAAAATTAGGTAGAATTAAAACTAAACCTAAATCTGTTGATTTTTTATGAGAAAAAAAAGTTTAGGGTAAAATTAGGACCGGATATAAAGTTGGGCACTTTTCATGTGACAAAAAAAGTTTAGAATAGAATTGAGATTTCATCTAAAGTTGAGGGTTTTTTTATAAGACAAGTGAAAAAGTTTAGGGTGAAATTGAAATTGGGGCGAAAGTCGGAGGTTTTTTAAGGTAATGGGTTTAAAGTTATATTTCGGTAGACCTGGGCTCGGCTTAGTTTATGGATGTTTGGATTGGGCTCGAATTGCTTTGAAATTGGGTTAAAAAAAAAGCCCAAACGTGACCTCGTGTAGCCCAAATTTGGCTATTGCACGTGGGCTGAGCCCGGAAACTTGGCCCACTTCCATGGACTCCAATTTGTCCTTTTACGTAGGGACCGGGCCCAAGGGCCCAGTCCCCATTTCGGAATAACAAAAATTAATTAAAAGCTAAAAAAAAAAATTTCCAAAATAGTTTAGAAGCAAGTTTGGTTAGCTTGTTTTATTTTAAGGCTAGGTGCGGCTCAGTTTTATTTAGTTAGCATGCCTTTATTTTTTCGGATTTTGGGGAGCACCTTTGATGATAGTTTAGCTTTAGTATAGCGATCTTTTAGGTAAGAAGTTGGACTCAATTTGAACTTAATTTATAGGGGTTGCTGTATTAGGGCTTAATAACAAGGCCATGTATATTTTTTTATTCGGTACTCCGTTGAATTTACTTCCGTGCGCTTTACTTTTGTCGCATTGATTGTGTTTGTTTGTTTCTCCTTGATTGCGCACTCATGCACGAACGCTGTTTAGCGGCATAGGTTATTAAAATGGTCGAAGGCGTCATTTTGGTAACAAACCAACCAGTTTAGGGTACCGAAAGGATATTAGTTAGACAATTAGTGTAATCATGTCACCGATCCTAAATTTTTGATTACCTAGGAAGTGAGGTATCCTCCATGCCTCACTTGGCTTTTGCCCGGTCCAATAGGCCAGTAATGACTCCCATTTAAGTTGGACTTCATAGATAAATAAATTTCAACCATAGTACCCTAACGTCTCATGAGGTAAGAGTTTGGAAAAACACGCGTCGATTGATAACCGTTAGTCCTCAATTCGACATTACCTCTAAACACGTCTTTTTTCCCGACATGCCTGTTGGGAAGATCGCGATAATGACAATGGAGAAATAGTGTGCCTAGAAGTTCGCACCACGACTGTCGAACTACTAATGCCTCCAACCCCCCTCAAGGGTGACAATAAAGATGTGCCAACTGGTTCTTGTAGTTCTGCCCTCTCTCCCTCCCTCGCCTCTCTCAGTTCCACTGTCTCTTACTCTCCCTATCTCTTGCGCCTCACTCAGTTAAGACCAACGTTGAGATTGAGCCCAACATGCATGGGGCTCATTTGTCATGAGGAGACATTCAGATTTCCAACCCACCTCATCACCGTCAATCCATGCAAAGCATCTCATCCATGTACACCAGATAAGACTCCACCCACAAAACGACATTCCCGAGCCCTAAGATCACTCCGGGTCGATGCGATATGGAACACGATATACGATCGGCTACATTGAAACCAACACCTTGGGGGGTTGGGACTTGGCTTTCATGTTGATGAATCGTGCCTGCTTCAGCCAATTGGCAAAAAGAAGTTTGTTTTGGCTTCACGTGAGCCGAAAACGAGAGCACTCAAAATCGTGCCCGCTTGCGAAGTTCGCGCATTAGCGGTAGTGGAGACGGTCCGAAGCCATGTGCGTGGGGGACCGCGGCGTTGCACTGGAACGCAATGCACGCGATCTGCTGCATTCAAATCAAAGCGCTGCCCCAGCTGGCCGACACCTGGGGGTTGGGTTGGGTTGGGACCTTGGCTCTCGTATCGATGAATCGTGCATGCTTCAGCTATGTGCGTGGTGGGGGCGCAATTATCGTTCTGGACCTAAAAGCAGACTAGCCACGAATCATTACAAGTCGTTTGCGAGTTCTTCACACGGACTGGTTGTTCGCGAACCCTTTTAAAGAGTCTACAAATCCCATCGTTTCCAGCACGCGTGCATCCCCCCACATTGAACCCCACGGCAGCCGATTTCGATATCCTCTCCCCTATGGCGCTCGACCTGAACAAGGCTCTCCTCCTTCCCTTCCTGTCGGTCCTCCTCGCCCTCTCCTTCCCGTGTCGAGCCGCCGCCGCCGCAGCGTGGCCGCCCGGGCGCAACCTCTCTGTCGTCGCCGCAGCAGCAGCCCCGCCGCCGCAGTGCGACGCCGGCGAGGGCGGCTGCCGGATAGCCGACCTGCGGCCGGAGCTGGAGGGGACGGCGGATCCGGGCATGCTGGGCGCCAGCCTGGCGACCGCCGGGGGCGGGTCTCCTCTGGACCGGAACTCCCCCGGCTGCGGCCGCCATTCGCGGGGTGTACGTTACACGCCTTGCCCTCCACCTAAAAACCCGCCGCCACACTGTGGCGATTATTGCCGCACCAAGTGTCGTTGTTGATGGTCTCCTGCGCCTTTGGACCTTTCCATCCATGGATCCAAAAGGATTCGATGCGCGCAAATGATGTCTCTTTTCGTTACAAAGGCGGTCAGCTAAGTGCAGATCGATCTTCGGAGACATGGAGGTACCGAGTTCGGAGGGATCAAGCAATGGCGATTCCACATCGTTGTCGAAGAAGATCTGTCGAATGTATCCTAACGTTTGTCTAATGAATGTGTATCGTACCGTTATGAATGTATCGAAGAGCCTTCAAATTTGCATTAGGACTGCAATACTCCAACTGCGTATTAGAACTTTGGGGACAACGCGGTCGAGTTCTAAAATTTGTGTGCGGCGGGTAACTTAAGTATTTTTACTAGGTTCGATGCGTTCGAGTGGCGGGAATCATTTTGCCGTGGCACCCGACATGAATTTCTCGATTCTATGACCATATAAAATTTATGGACCCCGTGAAAATACTTGATGACACGATATCTGTAAGTTTTGGAATTTAATTTCACGGTGAGAAAACTTTAAAACTAAATCGCCTCTCGGATATAAGTTTGGCTTATGACGTACTCATACCACGTTTTATCGATATGCATTGACTTACACGCAAGAATGCATGCACAATAACTTCAAATCAGCTTATCAATTGGGACGAATTTATTGAGTAGAAACTTATGAATTTCATAAAATCATTGAAAAGATGCCCAAATTTGTAATTTGAAAATCGACTTTCTCTTATACAACGTAATGAATTGGGCATACGATCAATGATGGTTACGAAGGTAATTTGTACCGCTACATCTACGAAACGAGGAGAGCAACTCATGAGCTATTGAGCTCATCAAATATACAAAACCTCAACTCATATACATTCTTATCAGGTTCAAATCAAGTTTGTACACCGTTCAAATCTTAGGATTAGGCGAGCCCCGAATTTGATATTACTCGATTCGTTCCGCTCGTAAAACTGAATCAAACACAATAGCCTACTTTACCCAAATAAATTAATATCGAATCAAGTCGAACTCGAATTTTCCCCATCGATTAATTGCGGCATCGAGACTCGAGTTATACAGCCCGGATCGGAGAAAATCTGGATACTTAAATCGTGTTAACACGATCCGACTCGATCGAAACCTATTCATTATTGACGTCATTAAATTAAAAAGTTCCTAAGTTCAAAAAAAATATATGTTGTATGAATATGAAGGTGCGTAGAACATGTACTTTTGACCTACAAAAAAAATGCTTCAGCAGCCTCCGTGCACTGTGCAGCTTGAGCGCTCATAGCGGGAGCCGCCCTGCAGAACGAGCTCATCGCAGAAGGAGGAGGAGGAGGAGGAGGAGGAGAGGAGATGAGCAGTCGGCGTGGCCCGCCGAAGCACCAGAACGCCTACGCCTGGAAGCCCAACGCCGGCGTCAAGATCAACGAGACGGTAAATCGGAAACCCTAGCTCGTTCGTTCGTTCGTTCGTCCGGTGGTCAATTCGCGCCATTCGGATCCCTAATTTGTTGAATCGAGAGGGATGGGGGCGGTGAGGCTTAGCTTTGATTGCCGGTTGCGATTCAGGAAGTCGGAGGGAGGTTCCGGCCCTACTCCGAGGTCACCGGAGTTTGCCCTCGGTGCAAGGAGCAGATCGAGTGGAAACGCCGCTACGGCAAGTACAAGCCCCTCACTGAACCTGCGAAGTGGTAAAAATCGTTTCTTTGGCGTGCTTGCTCGTGTTGGTTTGCTGCGAAGTTGTAAAAATCGTTTCTTTGGCGTGCTTGCTCGTGTTGGTTCGCTGCGAAGTGGTAAAAATCGTTCCTTTGTCCTGAATGTTGTTGTAGTCAGAAGTGCTGTAGGAGGGCTGTTCGTCAAGCGTACCACAATCTTTGCTCTGGTTAGTTTCGGCTCCCTTTGTGTGCATTTGTGCCAGTTTCTTTGAACTTGAATGGCCATCGGTTCGCCAAAACTTGTCGATCAGCGGATTTATCGGCGTAGGAAGGTTGTGTTGTTTTACTTGCATTCATGGAGGTTTGATGCTGATTTAGGATGTGCCAAGGAGCAGAGTGTGTGCGCTAAGTGTCGTTGCCGAGTCGACAATTTAGTTGGCAGGTGGTTTGTCTTTTGAAACTCGATTGAGGATTGTGTTTTGTTTTTCGAGCTTCGCCCTCTTTGAAATGGAACTGAATTTATTTTCTATGTTCCTTCAGAGACTCTTCCGAAGTGGAAGCAGAGCAAAAAGCACTCGAGGAGGTCGGTTCACAAAACCCTTTTCATTTCTTGTTCGAAATCCGAGAGAACCTTCTCGCATTTTCTAATTTTTCCCCAATCAACTTTCACTTCTAAAGAGATAGCCTCCATTTTGTACAGGCAATTAAGAATGCTCGTGAAAGGGATAGAAGAACTCTACTTCGTGCTGTAAGTTTCCCTAGCTGATTTCTTTTGGCAATTATTGTGACTTTGCAATGCGTTTAGGAGGCATTACTTGAAATTTCTTCTGGCATGCTTCTTGTATTGGTTTGCAAGCGTTAGGAATAGTCTAACATCATTGCCTACTTAAGAGTATAAGTCTCGAAAACGGTCAAATTTCTGAATAGTGACTTCGGGTTTAGACTAGTACTGTTCCTTATGTTGTGTTTCTTTATACTCTGCTTATACTTACGTTTGTATTTTTTGTTTTCGCCAAAACCATCCTCAGTGTTGTTTTCTTTCATCCCTTTAACAGATGAACAAGTCAAAAGATAATAGTTCAGGGAAAGATGATAATTCAGAGAAATCTGCCACTGAGAAAGCAAACAAGGTGGGAGATATATTTCCCTCTTCATCACTTGAGGATTATGCGAGATCACGCCAAAGAGGCAGAGTGGGTTGTCGTAATGAGGAAGAAGAAGCGGAGGGTGAGGAGGAAGTGAAGGACAATACGGAGGAAGACAACACTGATGACGAGGAATAAGTCGGTAAATTATATAAAGGTTTTGACTGCTCCCCTATTTATGCTGTCCTTGACAGTAAATATGCGAGCAATTTTGAGAGAGTTGTGAATGGGTTTTAGACGAATGAATTTAGATATCTAGATGGAAGACAGGTGTGCCTTCTGTCATTTGCAAGGATAGATGACAGATACATATTTTTTTTCCTGCCCATCCGAAAGAAAAACAATGTGTTGTTTTTTCGCGGCACTGCTGAGATATTGAATATGAAAATGATGAAGAGTTCTGTATACTCCTTTATGGGCTTCTCTTTTGATCTTGTGCTATGCTCAAAAGGATGCTTCACAACATTAGCGCTCTCTATTTTCAGACCGGACGAATCACTTGAGGTGCTTCCTCGAATTCAAATGGTTCACTGGTTCTTGATTTTCTCCGAAACTTCCATTTCCGGTGCCTTCTGTTGCCCACTTTCTGGGGACAATGCATGTGTCTCACTTTTTTGAGGAATATGATTTTGCGAGTTTTCTGTACTGGCGCTGGATTGCAAGATTTCTCGCCCCGCTTTTTAAAAATCAAGTCAAGTCACAGTTGCTACCTTGCACATCTTATGGGGGAACTGGTTGGCTGGCAGTGCAAAAGGTCGCATCTGGGGGTGTACAGCCATGATATCCCAAATAGGACGCTCAACTAGGCAAGTAGAAAAACAAAGAGGGTTGAATCAAATCAATTCCTCTTCTTTAGTTATGTTTCCATCAATGGACAATGTGAATGTTTCGACATTGAACTGATCCGATGGAGTCTCTTCCCTTCCAAAGTTATATATTCCTGTTACGAGCTGTTGTAATAGAGGAGGAAGCAAAGGAAGAATTTTCTGGACTTCACTTCGACACAAGTTAAAAGCTTTCATCAGTATCGTTGGCGTCAGTCCGTTCGTTCATCTACTTCAATTTTGATCTCCAATCCAGAAATTTGCTTACAGCTCCAGTAAAGGAACCCTTGGAAAACATTAATTATTCTCTAGCACGGTGCAAAATAAGAAGCTTTGCCTAGATTTATGGTCCAAAGAATCACGTGTTACGCTGAAAATCAGGCGTCTTGGAAAGATCAAACGTAAAATATTCACCTATGGTATCTACATAGTCAACATCTGAAATAGGAACACTACTGAGTTGCAGTTAAGGAAAAAACTTGAGTTCAAAAAAAATGCTGAAACAAAATTCAGGCAAGCCATTGAAATGGCTTCCAGGAACCAATCTTCCCAGGCTACTGTTGTGCCTTCTCTTCTTCATCAGCCTCCTCACACTGATCGTCCTAGGTTCGAAAATCTACTTCCCGCGGAACGTCTTCCCTACCCCGACCGAAATCTCCCAGGAACAACCTCCTTTACCTCCTTCCTTCCACGGCAAGATCTTTGACTTGCAAACACAAGTCGGCGTGTTACTAGAGCAGATTCACTCCCACACTGAGGAAGTGAAATCCCTGGCCAAGTTCTCCGATCAAGTCATCCGCATCGCCGTGGCTTTGGACAAGCTCGCCACTCACCTATCACATCATGTGAGCAATCTGCCAGCTAATGCCACCGAAATGAGCAATGTTGATGAAGATTCAAGCGATCCAGAGGAATCCAAAGCAGATGCATCGGAGGAATTCATCGGCAATCATGTCTTCATGGCAGGGGAGCTCAAGAATTACACTTCACCTAAACCGAACAGGGTTGCGGGCAAAAAGACTTTTCTCGGCGTCGAAGCAGTTAATCCATCGATAGGAATGGCCTGCGCAGCTATGGCTTCTAACTTAGACCGGTTCATGAGTTACAAGTTGTTCGGGACGTGCCCAGATGATTGGGACTTGGCTCAGAGGCTCATCATCAGTGGCTGTGACCCATTGCCCAGAAGGAGATGCTTCTCAAGAACACCACCAAACTACACAATGCCAATGCCCTCAAGCAACTCTCTGTGGACTCAGCCTAGGGATGTCAACATATTGTGGAGCAACTACAAGTGCAAGGACTATCAATGCCTCCTCTCCAATCAAACAGTGAACAAAAGGGGCTTCTTCAAGTGCTCGGACTGCTTTGACCTCTCGAAGCGAAGGTGGGAAGTGCCAGCCAACAAGTCGGAATTGGCCGAGTTCACCATCGACCAGGTCCTTTCGCTGAAGCCTGGAGAGATCCGGGTTGGGCTGGACTTTGGCCCGACAACGGGGAGCTTTGCCGCCCTCATGAGGGAGAAGAACGTGATGGTCGCCACAGCCACACTGAACCTCGGGGCGCCCTTCAACGAGGTGATCGCGCTGAGGGGTCTGCTTCCGCTCTATGTCTCGGTCGGCTCGAGATTGCCCTTCTTCGACAACACGCTCGACATCGTGCACTCGAGCCTGTTCCTGGACGGGTGGGTCGGCACCGAGCTGCTTCAGTTTGTGCTGTTCGATTGGGACCGAGTCCTGAGACCAAGGGGGTTGCTCTGGGTGGACCGGTTCTTCTGCAAGAAGGAAGACGTGAAGATGTATGTGGACGAGTTCGAGAGGCTGAGGTACAGGAAGCTGCTGTGGAGGGTTGTGCCCAAGAGTGATAAGTCGGAGGATGAGTTTTTCTTCTCTGCAGTTCTTGAGAAGCCCCTTAGGCCTTGAATCTCAAGAACTTCTTGGTGTAAATAAGTCAGGAAGTGGGATTATGTCGTGGAAAGATTGTTGTTTCGGTGGAAACGTTTATCAGAAATTGTATACTTTCTCGGAGTAGTATGCATAGATTTTTCCAGGCGTATTACGAAGGGTTTGAGGCAGGGAAACATTTTCACGAAGTCTTTCACAGTGTTTAAATTAAGAGAAGCATCTTCCCCGAATTTCTCTCAAGACAACTTTTGGATTGAGACCGTATCCACCGTACGGTGTCTCCTCTTCATAATCAGTCAGTCCGAGGTTTGGTTTTGGCAACAGCACAGCAGCAATGGCAGTTTCCCTGCCGGTTGCAGCGGATGCTCAATTGTCAACGACCTCTTGAAGACCATCTCCGGGCGCTCGTTACTGGGGATTGCTTAGAAAAGTCATCAGATGGATCCGAATCATCCTATCCATCTTGCATGTATCTAAACCGTCGGACTTAGATGGATTTCACATGTATAATATTTTTGTAAAGCAAATAAAAATTAAGGAAAGCAACAAAAGGGATCTGTCACATTTCAATCTTACATCAATTTGCATCTTGAGTTTTGAAAACTTACCATTAACATTCCAGGTTGCATCTAACATATGATCCTATTTACGAATTTTCCATTTTCCTTTCAATTTTGCCTCTCCCCCCATTTCAAAACCACCATAAAAGCCCACTTGCCGAAATCAAAAACACAGTCGCCCCACCCTCCCCGTGTTGCCAAATCACTTTCAACGGCCACCCCAATTGGGCCGCAACTTCTCGAGCTCCATTAACATCAAGCTCGACTCGAGTCAAGCTCCACTTGACGTCGACAAAGCTTGAGACAAGCTTGATTCAGATCCCTCAAGCTCGACCGGAGCTTGAAGCTGGCCATGGTTGAAAAGAGGGAGATGAAGAGAGCCAAGCGTGTGTGTGAGAGAGAAGAGAAAAGAGGGAATGGTTTAAAATTTGGATGAGTTTGAGGGTTGATTGGTCATTTTGAATTTAAGGATTTCGTTTGGAGAAGCATATTGTAGATTTACAAAACTCAGGGCTCAATTTGATATTGGAATAAAAAGTGTATATATGTTTTTGAAATTATCCCGAAAGATTATATACAGGTCGAGGAAATGCCATTGGGATACAGCTGCGCATAGCAAATAGTGATTTGGGTCGTACCAACCGGCCATAATCTGGTGAACAATTTCTCTTTCTTTCTTTTTGCTAAGGAAGAGGGTCCTTGGACAATCCTTTACAAACCTAAGCCCAAAGGCCCTTGTGAAGTGGACATGAATCGAATCGAGGCCCAGACGACTTTTTGTGTCCGAGCCGAACCTCCTTCAAAGCAGCGCTCCAATTGGCGGTGGGCGCGGCGGCGGCGCCGGTGGTCGGCCGGACAGGCGAGAAGCAGGATGTCGGCAACAAAGACCCACAAAACCGCGGAATCAATGTAAGGACCCAAGGGTTGAGCCTCAAATGAAGATCGGGGCAAAGCGCACGTCAGAATGCACATGCGGCGAAAACGCAGAAATGCCAAAGAACTTTTTGAACGATATATGTGATCACTATTTTGGAATTCCAACCCGTCCCGTTCGATATGCTTAACAAATACGACTATCTCGATCAACCTTACGAAAAGTTAATATAATATTTATCCATCGAACTAGAAGCTTAAACTATGTGGTTATACTGGCATCTCTGCCTAATAAGCCGAAATGTTTCGTGCGTTCTTCCTTAGGTTTAATTTGCAATTGTCGCGATCTTTTCTGCCACGTCCTCATCACGTCAAATTGATAAACATAGCAGAATCATTCAAGTTGCAGTACGAAGGAATATGCTCCACGAAACCCTAATTATCTTTAATGGATAAACCCGCAGCCAACTTGGCTTGTCGTCTCCAACACAAGCTGCAAATTCCTGCTGAATCTCACGCCCGCAAATTATAAAAATATGGGAAATGCATTCACGCGCGAACGGCAGCCCACTCAATTTCAAGTTGGTATTGAATTCAATTTCTCACGTCCCGTTTGGTTCATGCTACGTATGAATTTCTCTCAATCATATGTGACGTGTTTCAACAACCCTTTTAATATATCGAGAAAAAGTGAAATGCGTTGAACTCTTTGGTATTATTATATTCAATTAATATTTTAAAGATCAAGTTGTTCTATTTAAGCATGGTTTACAAATATTTTGGATATGCTAGTTAATATTGACCCTTAATATTAGTCAATGAATAGAAAAAAAAAATACATGGACACTTGATACATATGTGCTAATTGAGGAAAATTACCAAAATAGTCATAAACCTATTGCAATTGTGTCAATTTCGTCGTAAAATCTTTGTTTTTTTGCCAATTCAGTTCTAAACATTTGGCATATGTGCCAATTCAGTACATCCAGCCAATTTTGTCCAATCAAAGCTGATGTGGACGCCGGCTGGCTGGCCTACGCTAACAAGTATAATTTTTCATAATATTTTATTTTACTAAATTTTTTTTATTAATTTTATTTTCTTCCTTCTTTGTTTTTTCCTCATAGTGATCGAAAGGACTCCGACAAGGGCCGCAAAGCCTTCGTCGGTTGGGGGCGAAATTGGCCTCACTTGCAGTTAGCGATGCCTTAGCCGCCTTCGCTCGCATCACTAGGGCCTCGCCGACCAGGGGTGAAGGTGGCCATGGCCTCGCCCATGGCCCCCAGGAGTCACCCCGTGGCCGGCGAGTGGAAAAAAAAAGAAGAGAAGGAAGAAAATAAAAAATAAAAGGAAAAATAAAAAAGAAAAGAAAAGAAAAGAAAAATATATTAATAAAGAATCGTAAAAAATAAAAATATTATTAAAAATCGTCAATGTCAGCGTTGGCTGGCCGGCCGACGTCCACATCAATGCCAGCCGGGTAAAATTGGCCAGATGGATTGAATTAGCAAAAAAAGATTTTTGATTGAATTAGCACAATTACAACAGGTTTAATTTTTGGTAATTTTCCCTTGTTAATTTAATGTAATATTCCGTCTATTATGTGTTGCTCGAGTGAGCTTTCATCGACCAATCCATTACACATTTTCCCTTCTCCTGTTGTAATTATTGGTTATCTTAATAAGCAACTAATACTTTTTTTCCCCCCACGAAGGGATCAGAGTTCGAACCCTAGCGTAGTCGTTAGGGAGTCTTAAGTGTGGCGCCGTGGTGGTGGGTCCTGCGCTAGCGTCACCCCGGGTTTAGTACCAAATAGCTTGTCGGGCGAAAGGGAGGTTCCCAGGTCATAAAAAAAAAACTAATACTTTTTTTTATGGCTAAGTATCTGTTCGTTCGACTTAGAAAAAAAAATCCAAAGGAGCTAAGCAACTAACTTGATATATGCTCATAAAATATAGATATTGCACTAATATTATTTAGGGGTTCTTCTTCTTCTTCTTTTCTTATCAAGAGAGATGTTGGCACTCAAAAGCGATCCTCAAACAAAACCGATAAGTTACATACCGGCACATTGAAGGTCAACAGAAGACAAAATATAAAATTTAGTGATGGAGGATGTTGGACTCCATGCAGCCATAGCTTTGATAGCAAATTGAAACCCTAACAATGGTGTCACATTCATCACGGTCACTCGTTGCCTTGACGAACACGGCCAGACGCGAAAACCATATAAGGAAAGAAGGAAAAACAAAAGAAAACAGGAGGCTCGGCCCCTGGTATTTAGTGCTGGAGTCAAAGGTTAGACTTCGAGCCCACTGGAATGGCGAGAAGAGCCCAGCATCGAACCTTCCTATCTAGTCAAGTCATTCGATACTTTTCCAATTCCTGGCTGTTCTGTTCTTTCTTCCCTCTCAAGAGACACTGTATAAATAAACAATCGAACCCTCCTTAATCCCACGTACACAGCCTTTGAAAGTCTCATATCTTTTTGGCATACGAGGCACAGAGAGAGAGAGAGAGAGAGAGAGCAAAGAGGAGATCGCCTTTGCAATGGCGCGTTGGGTGAGGCCAGAGGTACGATGATGTAGGTCATTTTGTTTTGCTTGATTGAGAAAACTACATGTCACTCTCTCAAAAGATACGTTGTTTTGAGTAAGTTCATGGTTGCTTTTTACATTGATACGCATGTCCGTGTCCGTGTCGGTTTTACTCATTCTTTACACGTAGGTGTCTTTGCCTATACGAGCTATTACACCTGTCGAGTGCATGTCTATGTCATGTCGGATGAAGCTGGTTTTGAAGGCGAGGGCGCTTTGCATCTTGGGTTGACAAGTTTTCTTTCTCCCGCCTTTGCGTTGTCAGGTGTATCCGTTGATGGCAGCGATGGCCTTTGTGACCGGTATGTGCGTGTTTCAGCTCACAAGGAACGTTGTTCTGAACCCCGATGTTAGGTATGTGTCATGATCTGTACATTCGGATACTTCGCTGACTAATTTGTCTGTAATAATTGAATTCGATTCACCGGCGGTAATGAGAAAATTAATTTGTGGAATTTTATGCGCAGGATCAACAAGCTTCATCGGAGGTCGGGGGTGCTAGACAACGGCGAAGAAGGAGAGAAATACTCTGAGCATGGCCTCCGCAAGTTCCTCCGCACTCGCCCGCCGGAGATCATGCCCGCCATCAACCACTTCTTCTCCGAAGATAAATGAAGAATAATGAAAAGCAGAAAATGAGAAATTTCAACAATGATCATGCGTGCATTCTCTTTTTCTTTTTCCCTTTTTAATATACTGAGACTGTTGAATTCTGGATTTTCCTCTATGTAATCAACTGCATCTTTTTCTTGGTTACATCCATCTATTGAATTGTAATCTCTCGACAACAGCCAATTACTTAAATTCATATGTAACTTTGAACAATGTAACCACGACGAAGAAAGCCTCTTAAGAAAATAATTTGGCATTTGATTGAAAACAAAGAAATTTTCTATAAGAAATTAATGGAGGATCACTTTTAAATTGTGGAGCTTCCATTACGTAAAGAGGAATGATTACATGACTCGCTACAGGATCATTTGTACAGTAATAATTGATATGATTTACCCTTTTATACTCTTTTTTTCTGAAGATATATGGTTTGTTATCATGCCTCTCCCAAGCTAGTGCTATTTGTTTTCTGATCTCCAATTCTAGCTCCCTGTCATCCTCCCCCCTTATGACATCATCCTGCAATGGAGTCAAAATTCACCATTGCGAAGGAAAGATGTTTTGCTCCATCGGGCAATAGCAACCGGGCATCTCCCAATCTTATTAATCACAGCTTCCACGGATGCGTTTGGGAGAGTTTTTGGGAGATACCTTTGTGTAAATGCAAAGGACTTCAGGTTAAAGGGTTTTGATGTAATGCAAATAGCATTTGGTAAACACTAATTGTTTTTAAGCTAAATAGTTTTCATGAAATGTATATAGTGTTTGATAAACAATGTTTGCATAAAAGACTTTGGTTTAAAAAAAAGAGAAAAAGCAAAACTTGCAATAGCAACACAACTTACACGAAGCTGGATGGTCCGGCCATGGCCATCACCGAGGTCACGCAACCCAAGGCGACTGGCTGCTAAGGTCGTGCAACCCAACACAACCTCAAGCAGCCCAAATTTGGCCCTTAGACCGTCATCAAGGTCGCGTGACCCTAGACAAAGCAACGCTGAGGTTGTGCGACCTCAAACAAGTCACTTTTGACAAGGATGATGAGGCTTGAGTCTCGAACTTGGTTGTGCTCGACTAGGGCTTGCTCAACTTCATTGATTAGGCTCGAAAGTGAGCATGAGCGTTGTTGGCAACCATCCACAAGCCTCGAGTCTTCAAATCTCACATCGACCTTCTAGATTCGGCTAACTAGTCGTCGATCATCAACCCTCGGTGACTGTCCCTTGATTATTAGAATTGGTTCGCACCGTGCCCTTAGTTCAAAGAGAGACAATGAGTAGAGGGAGAGAGAAGAACAATGCCAATATTTTAGGGTAAAAGAGGAATACGAAAAATTGGCGAGCGCAAAATTGGCATAAAAAATTTCATTAGTTATGGGCTCTAGCATTTTGAAAATGCCGAATGGCCAATGTTGATGAGTAGTGGCCTTAAGAAAAAGGCCTTTGGAGGACTTTATCTAAGGAATTCATTTTCCCAATGGGTTCCCAAAATTGTTTACCAAACACTTCTAACATTTGCCCAAGGGCCTATAAGGACTTTGGGAATTTGTTCCCAGGCGCATCCTATGCCCTCCCCCTTTCACTCGAGTCATTCCAGGCTTTCTCAATTACTACTTTACATTGCTCATGTGTAGTCCACATCTACCCAAATTTCAATAGCCTGGTGCTCTTGACGTCACAAAAATAAGTATCTAGTAATAAAGGAGAGTGATTTGAGCCCACAGCACGTTCACGGAAGACTAGTGCTCTTGAAAACAATATTGTCCACTTATTTGAAGCTAGAGCCATATCAATTCTTTCCTAAACTCCGCCCTTCTTCTCTCCATCGATACGCCAAGTGAATCTCTGGCCATCAAAGCCAAGATCCTGCGCCCGATCTAAAGGAGCATTTCATTGAACCCATTTAAGTTCCTCCTAGCCTTCGGCCTTCCTCCAGGCTTCTCAATATCTGAATCAATATCATCAAAATCTCCAATACAGAGCCAGGGGCTATGCTGCAAATCAGCCATTCCTTGGAACATATCCTAGAGTTGTTGTCTATTAGAAAATTCCAGGACTCGAATAACTCCAGGAAACAGAAATGGACCCTCCAAGTTCAAGATGAATTATTGTTGTCATCAGATAGTTGCGTGAAACAACATCAGAATGAACAATTGCATCACTCTTGCACCACAGGGCTAGGCCCCTTGAAAGACCTACAGGGTCCACATAAAAACTTTTATCCATCTGCAACTGTCCCTTAAAGACTTTCCAGCCTCCATTAAGGACATGAAGCAGGATTTGTATATTCAATTGAGGCTTCTCAGCTCTCGAACTGTCACGGGGGACTTCCACCCTTGACAGTTAGAAGTCAAAAGAATCATAATGACTTGGTGGCTAGTTCTGGCCAGCCACCATTGCCATTGACAGAAGTGAGCTCATTCAAGTTGTACCTCCCTCACCCTCACCACTCTCCTAGCTCGAGCTCCAACTTTCTTCCTGCCTCTCATTTTGATTTTCTTCACACTCTCCCCTACCCAATGCCTCGATAATCTCTTTCCTTACTTTTTTTAACTGCCATACCAACCTCCACGTCCTGACTGTCCTTCCTCCTCTTCAAAGACAGTTCCATCATTGCCTGAGTTAAATGTAGTGGAACTAGAGCACCGTCATTCTCATTTCCACCCATAGAAGCCACACGCCCCTCTTCTTCTTCAGAAAATTCCACTTTGTAACCCTCCTTTGCACCCTCCTTCTCAATACCATCCTGAAAAAGAGTACATCGAATAGTCACCTTAGGAAGAAAGCGATTAGATACAGAAGAAAGCTGTGAAATATCAGTCTTGAGATATGTAGAGTGAGCTCAACAGGTAAATCAGATGAGGGATTGCTGGGATTAGTTAGCTTGGAAGGTGTGGTATCAGGTTCGGAGCAGAAATGTAATGTAATATTGTTATAATAAGTAGGGGAAGGCTAAAAGCAGGAATCAGATGAGGGCATGCAAAGATTAGAGGACTTGGAAAATATAGGATCAGGTTCAGGGCAGAACAGGGGTGTAACATTGTCAAAACAAGAGGGTTGAGGCTGAGAAGGGACATCAAATGAGGGAATAAATGAAGATGCAAAATATGCGGAATAGAAAACTGTGTAATTTCTGTATTTTTTTTTCTAATGAAGAGTACACGCGTCTTTTTATATGCTTTATCAGATGATTATCTAAGGTAACTAGATCAATCAAGAATATGCACAATCAAGGAGAGATATGGAGAATCACCTACATATATACAAAGTTATGAGAGATATGAAGTATTAAGGGAAATATCCTAATCATTATTAACACAAGGTTTGGGAATGCATTTAGAAAGCTTAGAATGTTGTTTATATCGAAAAAAAAAAATGAGAGTTTGCAGGAGGCTTTAAGGGTTTAAAGATTGGTTTAAAACATTGGAAAGTCTGAAAGGTTGCTTAGGAACTTTGGACAGAGGACCATCCACATCTACCACCAAATTCTCCTTCCCCATCTCAGGTGGTCTCATTACTGGCCAAGTGGCCATCCTATAATTCTTACCAGTTTGCCCGATAACATCCCAAATACAACACAAATCAGGGACACACTCCTACTTCAGATCCACCCAAACTTCACTGATCTTGCGGAAAACCCATGTTCCAGCAACAAGGGCAAGGTGCACGATCAGGGCAATCGTAACTCTCAGAAAAACCCGTCGACCCTAGATTTCAGATTCGCTGGTTTAATCACCAATACTCTCCCGGCCAATCTGGCTATTTATGCAGCATTATTTTCAGTCGCCTGGTCATAAGCAAGACCATGAATCTGCAACCAAACTTCCGGTTCATCAAAACGTACATCCTCAATCCTCATACAAGCCTCCCACTTCTGCAGATTAAGACAGTTCCCCATGATTGACCAGAGACCCGCTTCCAGGACTCGAACTGGGCGCAAGCAATCTGAAGGAAAACAAGAAATACAGAGTTCAGAGAACAGCTATAGAGACCTATTATTGTAACAGGTAAAGGACGGAATGTGAAGATGAAATAAGATGCTGAAACACATAAAGAAAAATCACAGTGGTGACAGGATGGATATGAAAATGGATGAGGAAATGACATCGACTATGAAAAAAAAGGAAACATGGTGTGAAGAGGATCATGTTTGCAAAGTAAAAGGTAGAGTCGCACAATCGAAGATGAAGAAAGATGGGCCACGAACATGGCGGAGAAAGGAAATCGGAGACCTGAAAATAGACATCGCGCCAACGTGGCAAGCTCTCCAAAGAAGAGGGAGAGGACGCTCGCAGGAGGAGAGAGGCCACTCCGATCTGTCATTGTGAAGGCACATAACCTCCATTAACATAATTTTAGAAAGCAACGGTCGTTATATTCAACGGCTATTGCACTTGTTCAACGAGGCATAGATCATGGGCTAGCCATCATGGGCTTCTCTTGAATCCAGCTCCTTCCTAGTAATTCCTCAATCGCAATGTTATTGGGCTGAAGACGACTCTTCAACTGACCAAAAACAAAAATTAGAGATCGGAGATTGCGATCAATCTCATTATTTGCGTAATCAATGCCAAACCAAATATCTCATTTCTCTACACTTAAGAGCTTTGCTAGCATAATAGTTTTTAGGCTACCATGACGGTAACATCATGTTTTGAGTCACAAATCCTCGAGCACTCTCAATGTGACCTCGTTTCTGAACCTTCGTCCTAGGTTCTATAGCCTATGAAATTAATAGGCAATACACATGATTAGGTAGCTAATGATTTAACCCCAACATGTAATGATCACCTTCGGATAAGAGATTCATTTAGATCTATTGGACCAACAAGGTTTAGGAGTTTCTTGGGTTTGGAATTTGGACATCGGTTTGATTGATCCCCAGTTTCAGCACCCAAAGCCGGTTAGGAATTATTGTCCAGCATGTGCGCAGGTAGATTAGGAGCCATCTAACACGTGCAAACGATTTCGAGATGGATGATGACGGCGATTTTATTAAAGAATAACGACATGCATGATTGGATTTAGTGCACGAAGCAGAATAGCATACAAAACACATCAGAATCTGCATCTATTCTTCCACCAACCAAACCATAAAACAATAAACTCTACGGCTAAAAAGGCGCGATAAATTAGAATTCTTTTTTTTTTTTGGCTGAAACGATAAATCAGAATTTGAACTGGAGTTTCCATCATATACCACCGATTCTTGATAATGTTTCGTGCGGGTGTGAAATGGGTCGCACGTTATTGGTGCATGCTGCATCACAAATGCCCATAAAGAAAAAGAAAGATGGTAATATGATTCTATTTATATGGTTTGATTGGGGTGCCTGTGATATGTTCCGCGGGCTTGGAGCGCTGATGTTGTGGATACAACTTTGACCAATAGGATCATGGAAGTTTCTTCTTATTACAGCAGATGATATCGGCGCATGCGTTGTTGGTCAGTAATGACTGTACTAAAGCGCGGAAAGTAATTTAGACCTTGGAGGCTTTATTACAGATTACGACTTGGCTGAAGGAAAAAGTACAGCTTAAACCCTCGTTCACACAAGAAGCAATCCGAGAAACATGTGCATCCCCTAAAAGATTCACGTATTTATTTTTGCACCCGTACACACATGCAAAAGGTCCGTCTCGAACCAAAATTTGAATTTATTCCAGAAAAACTCTCTTTATGAAAGAGCTTCTCTCTATCCTTATGGTGGTAGCCACGGCGTCTTCGGCCTCCCTCATCCCCATTCTCTCAACCTGTTGGTTTTCTTCCTTAATCGAAGCTTTCTGGTCTCTGTCCTCTTCGGGATTTCAGTGGTTTCCGGTTGCAGGATTTCAATGGACGAGGATGTTGATGCGGATGCTACACACACATGTATGAGAAGTTCATATGTAGTTGCCTAGCTACTAACTATACTATATATCTCAATAAACATACTGTATGTCTCACATCATTGCAATGAAACATGATGTTGAATTCGAAGGATTTTGGCTTTCTATTTAGCAACATTTTTCCGGAGGGCATGGAATAGAAAGATAATTTGAAACGATACTGTCTATAATCCGTGACTTGTTTCAATGCAATATACATTTCGGACATGTGAAATGTGGTACATGTTCAAACGCAAATGTTGGTATCAATATCAATAACTTGTGTGAGATTTTGTGGAATCACTATCAATTGTTCTAAAAGCTTAAGCTGTTAGATGAAGGTGTGATTTAATATTTTAATTATTCTATCACTCCCCCTCACGCTTAGTCTGGTCTTTTTACCTAGTATTAAGTATAGACATAATTAATTGGGAAGGCAAATGTGGCCTGGAAAGATTTGAACTCAAGACCTCCAGCTCTGATATTATGTGAGATTTTGCGGAATAACTACCAAATGTTCTAAAAGTTTAAGCTGTTAATTAGATGAAGACGTGATTTAATATTTTAATTATTCTATCAACTTGCTTGATATTGGCATGTCAGGTATCGTGTACAAATCTTGCGCTTGCACGAGTGATGTAGGGCTGATTATTCATGCCTCAATGGAACTTTGAAATTACTCATTTTGCTAATGTATAACAACACCCTTTCCATAATGCGGTGAACTATCGAGACTAACCTATCATACGCAAAAGATAGCAAGCAGTGTCATTTGATATGTCAATTTGAAGAAAACTGTTCAATTCAGAGTAACTAACTAGGGACGCTTTCATGGACTCTGTCAAATTAAGAAACCAAACCATCACTTCTTCGAACATGATTCGTGCAATTCAGAAGTCATCTCACTAAATACCATGTCGATCAATGTAATATTGAAGCAGATTCTTTTGAAAAAGTGTAAAAATTGGAGGTACAAGGACGAGGACGACGGCTATATCATAGGTAAGATTAAACCTTCTAACTCTAAAAAGGGTCTGCACAACCTTACCAATTTGTACAAACAGTCGTCTGTGGAAATTCATTGTAGCAACACATTACAATAAAGCGGCTTAACATGACAAAAAAAGAAAGGATCGAGTTGTTCAGATCTTCGGTCCCCGCTTTGAAGGCCTCAATCAGAACAGCCAGGCATTAAGATCTTGGAATCGAGAAATGGGCGAGCAGATGGACATGTATCTGTTTGCTCTTTGTCCTTTTTGCTATTCCAAAATAGCATATACATTTATCCAACCTAATTTTCAAAAATCAAACATCAGCACATGAAAACACGGACTTACGCAGTTCGATCCCATCGCTGCGTCATCCCAAACACGAAGGAGAGAACAAGGATATCGCCCATGCGATCGAGAGAGATCGAGGAAAAGCAAGGGAACCCCCACGAGGGGGGAAGGATTCATCGCAATAGTAGTGCAAAAAATTGGCCAACGTCTCTTTCAGCTGTGCATTTTAGCTGTACCGAACTCATGGTTGGGCCTCCCGCGGGCGAACAGATTGGTACTTGTCAAGTAATGGGGTCAGACCAAAGTGCCGATCGCGATATACCCCCACGAGGCGAGGGGTAACATGCAAGGATTTGGACGCTATTTCGCAAATGGGGTCTTGCTTCTTTCAAGGACGAAATGGTGGTCGTGCCCTACCACACAACAAAAGGAGGGGGGGGGGGGGGGCTAATCCTCAAAACGCCCTTTTCTCTTGAAATTTCGTGGGCAATCCCCATTAGGGCCAAGCAGTCAACCGAATCACATGGCTATGGTACCACCCCTCCTTCTTTGCGCAATGAAGTTTTCCTAAAATGAGGGCTAAAATGAGAGACAAAAGAGACAATAGCTTGGAATTGAATGGAATTATTAATAGTATAAAGTTGAGGGGGCAGGATGATGAAAGGAACAAGGGCAAGGACAAAGGCATGTTGGGCATCGGTACTATCTGTAATGGGGACCTTAACACATGGGTGGGGGTAAGCTTGGCAAGTACCTGTGGGAGCCAAACACCACCCAACTTGAAAAAAAAAAACTAAAAAAAAAACCATAAAATTTTCCAAAATTTAAAGAGTAAAAGGAGGAAAAAGAAATGTTGGTTGGAATATGCACACGATTGGGAGCAAAATAATTGTAAATTTTTAATGGTGTGCTGGGGTGTGGTTTAGTAATTATTAATTTCCATCTTTTGAAGCAAACTCAATCTTTTTTTGTCTTTTTTCCGCATTCTCTCCATTATTGTTTCTGCTTTCTCGCTATCAATTATTGGGGAGATGATACCATCACCTTAATCTAATGTTTATATATGGTTATCGGATTCGCGCAATGTTCATAGGGGTAGTTAGAAATGATAGTTGATCGACAATGTCGTCTTTGATGAGGTTTCGTTTTCTGGTATAGTCGGATTGTGCAAAAGTAAGTGAGACTTGTGGATTATTTGTTTACGCACAGTTTTAGGCATGTATGGAAGGTAAGAACTGTATTTAACCAACACGCATGGACGAGAATCTGCAACGAGATGAAAGAGAATTGGCAGCACGTTCATTAGCATGAATTTGAGTTTTGACTTATATTTGTGAAGTTAAGTTCCACATACCATGAGAAAACCCCTAGTTATTGCAACCCCTTGCCATGGTACCTTAGTTGCTGACTAGAGGACTCAATGCATCATGAAGAAACCCTAATTAATCAACTTTAGCAAACCAAGACTCGTCGCACATGCCCTCCAAACTATAGGTATCTATATTACTCTGCGCTCCAAATCATCGTAGTTGCTCGGACCAATCCATTTTAATCCCTACAATTAACACATCCACGGTGCTGCAATGACAAGTTTGGCCATCTCGAAGTTCCCTCGGGGATTCATCCACGAAGATTTCGGCATACCGAAGTTATGGCTCAATTTGAGCATTTGGTAACGGAAATGAAACTCCTCCAGTTATGCTTAAGGAGGGCACACTATCTCAATAATCACTTCCAACTGTTCTCCCAAACTGAAAGTGGGAAATGGTTAAAGGGCCTTCTGTCTACCATAAATGCTTAAATTGCTTTCACTTGGCAGAGTTCGAAGGGTTTTCTTTAGGCCTAATCAAAACCCCTCACCTCTCCAATAGAAAAAAGGCTATCATATGTCGCGACCGACCTCGCACTTGAAGTTAGCAAGAGAGAAATGTATAGGTACTTTTGAAACGCATAGAAGCATGATACGTCAACTTAGGGAGTCATCAAAAGAGAGTTTAAGCCTGATACTATTATCACGTCAAGTTGGATCACCTTCACTTAAAATACTATTAGACTATTTATACTTCACATCATATCAAATTTTCAATGCGAGACTTCTCTTATATCCCCTCACATGCAAGAACTTGAAACGGAAGCGTCATTAACCTTAATAAAAAAATTAATTTAACAAAACAATACATAAAGTCAGTGAACTTAGTCCTCCTATTGTTTTTATATACCGTAAAAGTCATGTTAACGAGTATCTTCCAGGCGTTCAATATGAAGTAATTTAATTTTAAAAATAATTAATATGTAAAATCAAATATATATGTACGTATATAGTCGTTTAAATAATGAATCTGACAAGTCTGATGGGAATGAGTTCTTTAACCGGAAGTCATGAAAGTGTACGTCCCAGACAACAAGCAAAAAGGTATGGACCAGCCACACGTGACTTCGTCTCTGCCACATTTTGCAATGTTTGAAGGCAGTGACTCCTCTCGTGCAATTTGCAGACTCCTGATGAGTGATGACATCCTTTCTCCTGTTTCTCTCTGAATCGAAACTTTTCATAATTTTGCTAAATTTTGATTTAGGTTCGAAGTTTAGATTGGAAAAGCCAAAAAAAAGAAGGAAAAAAACATTTTTTTTTACTTATTCTCAAATTGAACAATCGCGCCCAATGGACAAATATAACTTATCACGTTGACGACGATGAATTAAGTAATATATGGATTACATAATGGAAAAAGTATTTTGCGATGTTTAAGGTAAGCAAGAAAGTTATCACATGCGACCTGTCAATCCCTTGTTAGAAAGATAATTAATTATGAGCGAACACAAGAATAAGAATGTTGGTATAATGAGCATAAGATGGACTCAATTAGTCTCGACCGTATGCAAATTCACCATCCATCCAAAATGGAATCCTAACTAATTTTCGATACATAACGATAACAAATCTAAACTGTCGAAACACATCGGGATCAGAATCCAACTAATCCCAACTTTTAGGAGGAATGCTTCAATATTAAATGAACATCTTCCATCTTGTTTTGTCAATCCTTTCACAGGTAAGGATTTCTCTCAAGAGTTCGAATCTGTGGGAGAGAGCTGCCGTCACGAGGTGTGGAGCCACGGCCGATGGCGGAAAGCTGGAATGGGTCCATCATGAGCACTGAAGGCGACCTTGCAGAGGGATCGACGATTGGGGGAAGGAAGAAATAAAGAAATATCAGGGGAAAGAGCAGAAAAGAAAGAAGCAGACAGAGTCAAATGCATCAATCAATCAATCTCACTGAATACGAACAGACGAACGTGGATAACCTCCCCACACGTGCAGCTGAAATCAATCATCACCTAGCTGTGTACCTCCCTTCATCTCTATCTATCTTTTTCTCGTGACTAATACCCAAAAAAACCTTAAACTTTAGTCTTTATTTCAATTATATCCTAAATTTTTTTTTATCTCATAAAAAACTCAAACTTTTACTTTTATCCCAAATTTATCATCTAATATCTAAAAAAACCCCAAACTTTAGCCTTTATCCCAATTATATCTTAAACTTTTTTTTGTCTAATAAAAAACCTTAAACTTTTACTTTTGTCCTAAATCTACCACTGTTAACTTTTCTGTCCAATATTATCATTAATAATTATTTTTTTATTTTTTCGAACTTTTTTATTTTATTTTATTTTTCCTTTTCTTTTCTTTTTTTCCCCTTCACCTTTAATCTCTGGCAGGCGAGGCTCAACCTCGTCAGCGTTGGGCGAGGTTAGCCTCATCCGTCCCTAGCAAGGTTTGTCCTTGCCGTGGCTAGCGAGGCTCAACCTTGCCCAACGCTGGTGAGGGCTCAGTCCCGCCGGCCTCGTCTTCTCCGACCACGATGAGGCTCAACCTCGCCACTAGCCGGCAGGACCAAGCCTCGCCAGCCACGGCAAGGACGAACCTTGCCAGGGGCGGGCAAGGCTTGACCTCGCTAGCGTTGGGCGAGGTCGGCCTCGCCAGCCCCTGGCGAGGGCTCGACCTCGCAGGCCTCGTCCTCGCCAACCGTGGCGAGGACGAGGACGAACCTCGCCAGGGGCGGGCGAGGCCGACCTCGCCCAACACCGGCAAGGTCGAGCCTGGCCAATCGCCGGACCGGCAATTGGCCAGAGGTTGAAGGTTAAGGGACAAAAAAGAAAATAAAAAAATTCGAAAAAATAATTATTAACGGTAATATTGGACGGAAAATTTAACAGTGGTAGATTTGGGACAAAAGTAAAAGTTTGGGATTTTTTATGAGACAAAAAAAATTTTAGGATATAATTGGGACAAAGGCTAAAGTTTGAGGTTTTTTTGGGTATTAGGTGGTAGATTTGGGATAAAAGTAAAAGTTTGGGATTTTTTTGGGTATTAAGTGATAGATTTGGGACAAAAGTAAAAGTTTGGGATTTTTTATGAGACAAAAAAAATTTTAGGATATAATTGGGACAAAGGCTAAAGTTTGAGGTTTTTTTGGGTATTAGGTGGTAGATTTGGGACAAAAGTAAAAGTTTGGGATTTTTTTGGGTATTAAGTGATAGATTTGGGACAAAAGTAAAAGTTTGGGGTTTTTTATGAGATAAAAAAAAGTTTAGGATATAATTGGGATAAAGGCTAAAGTTTGAGGTTTTTTTTTGGTATTAGGCCCTTTTTCTCATAACGATAAGATTCAACAAAAATAAAATTATTAAATTATAGATAGCAAATACCCAGAAGAAAAAAAATAAAAAAATTGGGCCTGACACGGCATGTTTTAATCAGTTCTTGCTCTAGCAGATTTGAATAGCTGGGTTCAATTTTTTCCCTTTTTTTTAATATTTATCTTACCATAAAACATGCTGAAACCTTGACACAGATGAGAAGATGAAACGAGAATTATATTTTAAATGCATCTTGAGAAATTGCATCGTGCGCTCGCCGAGCCATTTACGAATCACATGCCGTCCATTATTAATAATCTCTAGCCGAGTCAAATCGGGTGAATGGAAATAAGAAAAAGACACTTTTGGATATTCGAGAGAAGGAAATTAAAAGTAACAATGCGAGGAGGAGCGAGTAAATGAGTGCACTATCGCCAACAGTAAAGCGAAAATAGTAAAATTCTAGGCACAACATTTCGCTCTGTCATATGCTGACCTTTTTTATATTTCTACAACATTTCTAATTTATTTTACCTCAATATAGCAAAGATGAGAGCAAACATAGGTGCAAAGGGGTAAATTCCTGATGTGACATTTAAGAAAAGGTCCCACTGGGCATCAGTTTTCGTTTCAAGGGTATTAATTGAACAATACATTTTCCAAAAAATGAATAAATCTCCTGAACCTTCTTTTACGAGGATATAGTAATTGAGTATCCGAAGAGTCTTGAATATTCTGAATACCCAGCGAGACGAGAGAAATGTCGAGACGCACGGATGCATGTATGTCTAGTGAATCCATTTTTGATTGATGATGAATTGAATTCGAAAAAAAAAAAGATAAGGGAAGGAAAAACGAGACAAAGGTGTGGTGAGTGAGTGAGTGTACGATAGAGAAAAGTGCCAATTGCACGAGGGCCTCTTTCTTGTCCTCTTATGCTTTTCTGCCACTATTTGGCCTCTCCCCCCAACAATTATTTCCTTGTACTTACTCTCTCTCTCTCTCTATCTCTCTCCCTTCCTGCCCAACATTGATTGTTTTCCCTGTGCAACAATTTCATTCACATCCAATCTTCGACAGAACACTCCCCATCTTCAATTAATGAAAGAATTCAATCCCCTCCCTCTCTGTGTGTGTGTGTCTCTCTCTCCATAAAATCTCTTGATGAAATTCTCTTTGTTCATTCCATTCCATTGCACGCCTGCAATGACTGTTCCATTGGGTGTCGGCAATGCAACCATCAAATCATAATTGCAGAGCAACCACCACCAGAAAACAAAAGAAAGTTTGTCTAAGAGCAAAGTCCTAATCAACTAGATGATCCTCCCGAAAAATTTCCTCATACATAGAACACACAATAAACTTCAAAAGGTGCTGCTTGCTCCACCTGTCAAAGACAATGAAATTCCCATGCCCGGAAGCAAGGTTCAAGATAAGTGTGTGGGTACGTGCGCGCGTGGAATATTCAATCCCCATATGGAGGTATGGATGTGTCTGCTCATATCTTTGTCATCGATGTTTATCCATCGAGAAATGAATTCATCAAGAAAATACGAACTTAAAAAGAATAATCTCCCGAACCCATCTCATTTCACGCTACTAAATCGGGCAACTCGGTAAACTTTCTCTCAATGAAGAGAGAGGCCTTCGACCTCGATCGAAAAACTTCGGCAATCTGCTTCACAAGAATACACACGTACCTTTTTTTTTCCTACTTTGTTCAAGGGTCAATTTAATGCGCTCTTGCATAACCATGAAAATGAATGGCTAAAAGAACGGCAACATGACATCACAAGGGTGAAGAAAAGCAATGGGGCTCCCGTCTTTTTTTGTGTCAAGTCCCTTTCCAAGGATCTGCTCTTGGATCTACACTTACTTTCAAGTCCCCATCAACCCCCCCAACCTTTTATGCCCAGAGCTCCGGACAAAGCCATCGGTTTCAGCGCAAAATCAAAAGTCAAAAGCAAAATGAGAGTTTTGCAGCTAAGGGGGCAGACTGAAGAAGATAATGGAATGCAAGACGGGGGAAAATCTGAATTACACGACAAAGCAGATTGTCCCGATTGTGTAAATCCCATGGAACAAGGTTCTTGGACGAGACTGGTGGATGATTCACACCCCCTACATGTACAGCTACCTTAAGGAGCTGCCCCACCCCCCCCCCCCCCCAAAAGAAAGATGTGAACCTCGTTGGATGCAATGACACTGCAACCCATTGGGATGAATGTCTTGAGCACTTGGAAGATTTAGAATTCACGGTGTCTCTTCTGATGCCCCCCTCAACCCCCCCCCCCCCAACCATGGCCCAATCCCCCGAATACATGCCCGCTGCATCTATGTGCGTACGCATACAACGTAGATACGACGTTTCTTTTCGCAATTGGAACCATTGCAAAGAGATCGTACCGAGTAGGCCATTGATATCCTGAAATAGGATATAGGGAGAGTTCCATAACTTAAAAGTATTGGGTTTTAGTGGGTTGTAATTATTATTTGCCTCGCTATCCTGAAAACACTTCAACATTTACTTTAGATTGCGAGTTGAATCCGTCTTGCCCATTTAAAAAGTGCCTCGTCTTTTGATCTTGTTTTAATTTTAGCGGGCTATCTTAAATGGCTGTCAATGTCACGTTTGTGAGACGAACTTTGTTATAGAAAATTTTCGAAAAAGGTTAAAGAGCAAAAATTTCGAATAATCAAGAAAAAAAATAGAGGGAATTGAATGGACTCACGTGGTTATATGATACGATATGCAATTTGATGCTTTATTCCAAAAAAAAAAATGAACGGACGAGTAAAGTTGCATTTTTGAAAATAGATGATGCAAAAAATGATATTTGAGATGGAAACCATAGATGGTTTCTTATTTGGAATTTTCCTTAATTTATTAATATTTTGTTAATTCATGTGTTTTTTTTTTTGGGTTAATTCAAGTGTTGGTGTTATTCTTTTGGTTGTGAACATAAAGCTTAAGCTCTTCAATCAATCACCTTCTTCCCCGCTAATCTCGGCGCACAGAGCCTTAACATCTGGCGATTCTTGGAGGTCCAGAGAAATTGGCTACATCAACTTTTGTCATCTAATCATTGAAAAGAGTTAGGGCAAACTTGAAAAAAAGAGAAACTATCATGGTGCATGTGATTGAGATGGAGGGGTAGGATAGACATCTAGGGAAACCCACTGTAAAATGTTCTCAGACAGATCAATTCGATTTGATTAGTCGAAACCTACGTTTTTGTCCCTTTGATACTGTAGTTCAATGCTCCATGTAAGTATCGTAGGTCGAGTCGATCGTTTCTTTTTCCCCGTTTTCGTGTTAAAAGTGCTCAAAATACCAATCAAATCCACACTCTTCTTCTGATGTGTTGAATTGGAGTGATTAGAAAAAGCAGAGTTTTCAAGTGAGATTGTAACTTGCGCATGCACAAGAAAGAGAATCGTCTCTTTGGCGAAAACAAGTAAAGTGACATGAGGGTATTATGTGATGTGTGAAAAGAAAATCACCTTTTTATTTGCTCATCCTTTAAAGTAAGTACATATGCATCGTTCTATCTCTTATTTTGATATGTGGAGAGGGAATCACTTGCCGTCGCAGTTCGGTTCAAAAGGAGACTATGGTTAAAAGGTGCGTTTGCACTGGTTGGCAATGATTGGAGATTTGTTGGTGCATAAGAATATCAAGCTTGGATTGAGGGGGAGCTGACCCAATGTGGTAGCAACTCACTTATGAGGAGAAGAATGTTGAGTGCACACGTGAGTAAAGTGAAAAAGAAAACCTCCCACATTAGATGTTTAATTAGAACTAAACCTAGTTAACCCATGTCTCCATGATTTAAACTTTTGGGTGAAAGGTTGGTTCTACTAGGGTGTCAATGGCTCAAGTTACAAGCACCATCTAGGATCTCTTCATTATGAATGAAATAGATTTTTGCGGTGCTTTTCTCAACAATGGCAAACTGCTATTGAATTTTGAAAATGATACGTCTATCTAAATATTCGCTTATAATCTATCATATCACTCAATATATCTATTTTGTATTTAAAAGAATGCAATACAATACAATGCTCTCTCTCTCCTCACTTATTCAAAAAAGATGTGGCAGCCAAGGCAGTGTCTTGTAGTGGATTTAGTAGTTCCTCGAGCGGATCTTCTTGACAGACATGTGAAGCACTCGGGCAGTGAATGAATGAACGAATGCCTCTTTTTCTTTTCTTTCTTTCTGGTCCAGCGAGGTGGTGTCCATGTGCCGCTCTCTTGACTCTTTCCAGGAGCACCCCTCTCTTCCTCTAATTCTTTTATTATACATATGCTTGACAAACAAACACAACATGCATGTTCATTTATCTATTTTCGCACAATCCTATCGAATTACACATTATTTATACCTGTAAACTAATACACCTGTCCCGATGAAAGTGTTGAGAATCTATGCAAGCATAATACATAAAATAATTTCTAACTCCAGCATTCATCATATATCATGATATGAGATTTATCTTTCGCGACGTTCCTACTGCCGAGAAAGGTCATGTTATACCAACACAAGCTGAAACCTTTTTATTCAATTTCTTAACCCTCCTTTTAATCCGTCATTATCGCGAAATTTTATCCCTTTTATTCCACGTGTGTCCTAACATTGTGTGTGATTATGATTTTCATACATATAACACAGGTTTTATCTCACCAATATTTAATAAGAACACAACACAATTTCCACAAAAAAATGTCAAGATGTTGACATTTATGATATATATACTGAAATTAATCTTTGCAGCACATATGCCAATATCTTCAATACTGCCTCTTGAAGATGATTTTTCCACCGCTTACCTATGTTCTGATTTTCCCCCTTTTCACAAAAAGAAGGGTTAATGTCACAAAAAACCCCAATATGGTATACTTATGATAAATTACCTTTTGTTAATTTTCACTAAGTTTTACCGTCAAATTGCTGAGTTGGATGACATGTGGTAGTTGACAAGTGTGACAATTTAAGATTTTATCCCTCTGTTTGTCACAAGTTTATCAATTTGTGATTTTTCGTGGTATTAATCTAATTTAATGAGGGATAAATTTGTTATATGTGTACCGGTTTGAAATTTTTGATGGTCAAAAAGTTAGTTTGAAGGTAAATTTATCACAAGTGTACCAGTTTGGGATTTTTGGTAGTATTAGCCTACTTTTTAAAAGACAAAAATGAAAGAAGAAAAAAAGGACATAATCTTCTTGAAAGCGACCAAACCCTAATAAAGAACTTATGCTGTAAATAGTCTACACTTCCTCCCAATATAAGGGCTAATTCCTTTAAAAAGCACCAACTTTAAGTCAAGTCCCAATTTTGGCCCTAACTTTTTCTAGTCTCTTAAAAAATCAACAACTTTCACTTCTTGTCCAAATCTAGCCTCCGTTGACCAGCCACCCAAAGTCACCGTTAGATGTCTAAGGTGATAATTCCATGTCAACGATGAATCCATGTCAACTGTTCATTGCCCCAGCTTCGCCATGCAACACCTCAACGAATCTGGTCCAACTCCACCCACAACAGCCGCCCAGCCAACTCCATGGTCGTCGAATTGAGCTCCATCGTTGTCCCCACCTCACCTTGTCCATGGCTATCCCTATCCAGATCTCAACAGCGAACTCCATGATTGTCAATTTGAGCTCCAGATGTAGCCATGAAGCTCCTTCAAGGTCGAGTCATGCTCGAGATGGAGGAGCTCCAGATCTGACAGTGAAGCAACTCCGTGGCAGCCATCATGGCCAACCCCAACCTCATCGTTCCATGGCTATTCGGCTCTCAGGTGAGCTCTGTGACTGTCGAGTCGAGCTCCTTCCTGTGCAGTCGAGCTTCGCTGCCCACTCGTCGATTAGGGGTCCTTTGATTGTGTCCCCCACCAGCTCCACGGCGAGGATTAGAGCCATCAGCTGCATAGTTCAGCTCGAGGAATCTCGACCCGGTAATTTTGGGCTTGCCAGATGCGATTAACAGGCTCCACAACTAAATCTTGATGCTCCGAGTTGTTTCCGAACTCGAAATTGAGTGTTCTAATGGGTCGTCGATTCGAATCCCCAATCCAATAATGGTTTACGATAGTGAGAGGTTGTTGAATGAGCAATAATGTGAGAGTCTGGTGTCTAGTCGTTCGATTGTGCTTCAGGATTTTGTGCATCACGGTTGTGTTGTGTCCAAAGTGTATGTGGTTGGTGAGTACGTGTAGTATGTGAAATGCAAGTCGTTACCTGACGTTTTGGAGAAGTTAGAGTATTTGGAAGGGTTGGTATCATTCTTGCAAGTGTCGAATTTAGTATCTACGAGGACGGAGATGAGTCTCATGAACTTTAGGCTACCCCAGATCTATGGTCGTCGGAGTCCCATGACAGCAGGTGACATGGATTTATTGTACACGTAGGATTGCCAGTGCGGCAATATTGAATGGCAAGTTGACTGAGGCTAAAGTTGGGCCGGTGAAAGTCGGTGATTTTTTAAGGGACAAAAAATTGTGACTAAAATTAAAATTCGACCAAAAGTTTATGATTTTTTTTGTCAGAATTGGGCCCCAATATAACTATCAACGTCTGCTCGCAGCCGACCCTTTTCCCTTTGCTCATTAAATGTTCAATCATACAAAAAAAAGTACTTTAAAAAGAGAGGGTGCAAACAAACATTCATGGCTGAGATCTTGAGAAATCCAGTTGGTAGTCGAGTGCACGTTTAACTTTTTCAATTCACTTTCTTGATTAGAATAAGCCATGCTCATAACTTCTCTGTCCAATCACACCGTGTGCTTGGTTAAAAACTGCCAAAAAGTTACATTTTCTTGGCATTATATTTCATTATTTTTTGGGGTGCCTTTGGACCTATTATAGGAGGTCCTCTGGTAGTGCACGAGATTGCGTTTATATTTATGTACTTTTGTAACCATCTAAACCGAATGTATCGCAAAAGGATTGCAGATAATACAATTCTTTTACTAAAATTCATCAATTAGTGATCATTAAAGTAATTTTAAGTTCGGCGTGTACAGACACTTAGACTCTCCTAGATGGCTATAATGAACTCTTGAAAGAGAGAACCCATGAAAACAAGCGAATGAATTTGTTTGGACTATTATTATTAACAAGGGCATCATTTTGAATTTCTTGAATGATTAGGTGAATGGATCTAATCTGTGGTTTAGGTATTAGAGAGTTGATTAACCGTGATGGGAAGGGTTGCTCATTGGGATTGATTTCAAACTTGATTTTGAAAATCAGAATGATTAACGTTCGGATGAGAACAAGAAGCCCCAAATTTGTGTATTATGAATTTAGAGGTGATTGGAAGGGTTGCTCAATGATCGATTCCATTCAAACTTCGTTTTGGAAATCAAAATGATTGACGTTTGGATGAGAACAAGAAGCCTTAAATTTGGATACTACAAGTTTAGGGGTGATTGATTCGGTCTACCATGTTATTTTGGGATAGAATAAGTAATCTATCAAAACAATTATAGTTGAAAGTAATAATGCGGAAGAGAGCGTTTATGAATTTTATGTATATTTCAATATATCATAATAAAGAGTACATCCGATTTATGAGAAACCTGGCTTTATAGGAGACTATCGAATGTAACATATATCAATCAAAATATGTACAATTAAAGGAGATAATGTGCAATCTTGAGAGACTTGGAAACCCAATAAAATTGTTCTAATTATCTCTAACATGGGGAAATATCATAATTATGTCTCTAATATAGGAAGAAATCCTAATTTTCTCCGACAATTATAGCTATGGTCCCCTAAAATTGTTCTAATTATCCCTTAAATAGAGAAATATCACAATTATCTCTCTAATATAGGAAGAAATCCTAATTTTCTCTGACAATTATAGCTGTGGTCCCCTCTCTGCCCTCTCTGCCCTCTCTCCTTCTCTCTCCCCCCCCCCCCCACGAGGCGCTGTGAGCTATATATACTCGCACTCGTAGATCAAACCAGACAAAGCTATCACATTTACAGCTCTGACAAGGAGGTAGGAAAGTGAGCGTGGTGGGCTTTTCTGAGCTTCTGGGGAGCAGCAACAATGGCGGTTTACGTCTTCTTGGCTCTTGGGGTGGTGTTGGTGCTCTGTGTGTGCACTGCCCTATTGAGATGGAACGAGGTGAGGTACATGAAAAAAGGCCTGCCTCCTGGCACAATGGGTTGGCCAGTCTTTGGTGAGACAACTGAGTTCCTCAAGCAAGGCCCCAGCTTCATGAAAAACCAGAGTGCAAGGTCATCTCTCTCTCTCTTTCCCTCCACCGAGTCGATTTTCATTTTACTAGTTTTGAGGGGTCACTGGTGAGTGGTCACTGGGTGAGCTGCACATCATTGGTCTTGTGGATTTTGAAATCTAGTTCTAAAATGGGTTAAGCTTTTCTGTCCCTGAGAGCGAGAGGACTTTGTATAGACTCGTCTGTGAGTGATGTGGCGGACAGAATCAATCGAGGCACCGAGAAAAAGCACGTGTTTTTATTAGTGGGACCGAGCGAGATTCCCGCATATTCTTGAAATACGATTGATTTTGGCCGCAATGAACTTACTCTGTGCAAAGTTTGCCCCGAAGCAGCCCCGGAGCTGCTCTCATGTGTTTCTGAAATGGGGGTTGATTGGTCTATGTTCTTTTTTAGTTTGAGGTACCTTTATGGGGATAAAAAAATGGCTTGCATGGACAGAAAATAATGTAAAGAAGTAGTAACCTTTGTGGGATCTGTCGTTGTCACCATGTGACTGATCCCGTTCACGATGGGTCGAGTCCAGATACGTGCGGCTTCGCCTTCTTTTTTGCACGACAGAAAAGTCTTCTGTCAAAGGAAAATGCCCTTTGATAACATAAGATATTACCTCATCTTTTTCTCGGCAAACATCAGTGGTCATTCAGTCCGGCAGATTAAATATGATATGGTTCTTCTCCGACGAAGTGTTGGTTCCGTGTCGTCGTTCCGTTTTTGCTCGGTTCGCTTGCTGATCCGAAACACTGCAGGTATGGGAGCTTCTTCAAGTCCCACATCCTGGGGTGCCCCACCATAGTGTCCATGGACCCGGAGGTGAACCGGTACATCCTGATGAACGAGGCCAAGGGGCTCGTCCCGGGTTACCCGCAGTCCATGCTCGATATACTGGGCAAGTGCAACATAGCGGCGGTTCACGGCGCGACCCACAAGAACTTGAGGGGGGCTCTGCTCTCCCTGGTCAACCCCACCATGATCAGAGACCAGCTCCTGCCCAAGATTGATCGGTTCATGCGATCCCACCTCGCCCACTGGGACGATAGCTCCATTATTGACCTCCAGGACAAGACCAAACAGGTACCATAAAAAAGAAATTTTTTTAGTTTGGGAAAGGTACTGGCGGAAATGACATCGCAGTCCCCCGCGGCACGGTTGAATCGCGGCTACTACCCTCTAAAAAGAATGCCAAGAGCGGAGAGTGCTTCATCAATCTACTTTTAGATTTTTCCTTTCAATGAAACCCATATCGGATGTCTAATAAGAGTCGGTGAACAAAGAAAATTTGAATCATTACTTAAATAGATTTCAACTGTTCATGAGATCAGATCTTTAGAGCACTCATTGAAGTACTTTTTCGGGCATGATCTTTTGATCAGAGGGTCTTCCCATGGATATCTTTGGTTGGGATATTGACAGTTTAATGGCTCATAGTTCGTGACGTGTGCCTACAGCATCTCAAGATTCAGTTCCTCTGTTTCTTACGTGCATCCTGTTTCATCAATCTGTATAGATGGCGCTTCTCTCGTCACTAAGGCAAATCGGAATCGACTCTAGCTCCATTTCTCAAGAATTCATACCTGAGTACTTCAACTTGGTCCTGGGCACTATCTCCCTGCCCATAGACCTCCCCGGCACAAACTACCGTCGTGGTTTCCAGGTAAATCAGTGAATCCGTGTACTTGCTTGCCAGTGCTTTCGATCTATTCTTTAAGGTTATCGTCTAAATTTGAGTCTCATTTTTTTTGCAGGCTAGGAAAAATATAGTCGGAATGCTGAGGGAACTGATGGAAGAGAGGAGGGCCTCCCAGGAAGCCCACAATGACATGCTTGGTTGGCTCATGAGGAGTGAAGATAACAAATACAAGTTAAATGATGAAGAGATCATTGACCAAATAATCACCATCTTGTATTCCGGGTACGAGACCGTTTCGACTACGTCCATGATGGCCGTCAAGTATCTCCACGACAACCCAGATGTTCTTCATGAATTAAGGGTAAGTAGGGAAAGAAAGGCAATGTGTTGAGTGTATAAGCGCTAAATATTTTTTATCTTATCATAGGAATTGCTAACTTTGATCTTGGATTATTCAGAAAGAACACTTGGGAATTAGAGCGAAGAAAAGGCCGGAGGATCCTATCAAGTGGGATGACCTCAAAGCAATGCGGTTCACTCGTGCGGTGAGAGTACCTACATTCAACTTTCCTGCGAAATTTTATTTCCGCAAATTCGCCAAACTCTACTAACTCGTGATTGCATATTGTCGTTCCTCATTCTTCAGGTCATCTTTGAGACTACCAGATTAGCCACAGTTGTCAATGGGGTCTTGAGAAAAACCACCAAAGACATGGAGCTCAACGGTATGTTCAAAGTCAAGTCTCTAATCGTGCAACAACATTTCTGGGGAGTGTCAAGCGAATAACTCAATGCCTTCCTCTCCGTGTTTCGTTTTCAGGGTTCTTAATCCCGAAAGGATGGAGGATATACGTTTACACAAGAGAAATAAATTACAATCCGCGATTATATCCCGATCCACTAGTTTTTAATCCATGGAAATGGCTGGTAATTATGTGACCCTTCAAATCTGTTCATAGCAGAACTGCACTACTATAGACGGACAATACCGCTCTAACCGTTTGAAACTCACCAATTTTTCAGGACAAAAGCGTGGAGTGTCATAACTACAACCTCATTTTTGGTGGGGGCACAAGGCTATGCCCTGGAAAGGAACTTGGGATTGCTGAGATATCTACATTTCTTCACTACCTTGTGACCAGATACAGGTACCAATTACAGAGAACTCTGGCCCTTTTGATGCATTATTGGACATGGGCAATGGATTCCTTTTTTTTCTCCTCGAAAGATATTGATATTAATAACTTATGGATCTTTTTTTGGCCCTTTGCAGATGGGAAGAAATTGGGGGAGACAAGCTAATGAAATTTCCAAGAGTAGAAGCACCAAATGGGCTTCACATAAGGGTTTCCCCTTTTTGCTGACTGACTCCAATATTCTTATACACAGAAGAAACCAAAGACGAGAAACAAAGAAGCAAGACAAGCACAGATATATAGTAATGATTTTGATAGATTTAAGTAGGAAAGTGAATAAGATTAAAGCTTTGCAGTTTGAGCCAGATGTTATTAGTGCTAATCCATTGTGTAAAAAACTGCTGATTTGATCAGTAGGCTGGACCACAGCTCCCCAATATTGCAACCAGAGTATCATTTTCTTTATATGAATGTGGTCATTGACAAACACTTGTGTACCTAACATCATGTGAGTGCACGTTGAAGGCCTCTATTGAAAGATTAGACAGTAGATACTACGGCAAAAGAAACAGAAAGGTGGTGGAGGAGACAACCAATGCAAAATGATTAACCAGTCCATAATTTTCCAATCCAACTGAGTGAGACCCCATGGAGATCACATCGACACGAAGGTTTGACACCTCGATGTCGGCTCTTTGCTAACTAGGCCTGTGTCATGCAAAGAGTTGCTGAGTAGTCCAGAGGAAGAACTGGAGCTTCCCGGTCAAGGTCCGAATCTGTTCCATAGACTGGTCGCAAGGTGATCCTAAGAAGGTTCGGGTTGGACCTCTGGTCGTACGAATGGCAGCTTGCGAGACCAGCCTAGGCACACTTGAGCCAACCAGGCCCAGAGCAATTTGTAGCCCCATATTCGGCTTAATCCGCCCTGTTTACAAATTCTACCACTCGATTTGCGGTCGAATTGGATTTACTAGTTTATCGATCTCTCATCACGGACATAGGCTCGATGGATCGAACGGCGTAAATTTCTGTCTCCATGAATTCGTTAAGTTTATTGACATGGAGTGGATGTTCGGAGCTTCTTGATCACCAAACCAATACTCGCCGGGTGAGGTAAGGCTCTGTGCGGACGCGCACCAGACAACTATCATACAAATCTCAACGATGTTTTGTGCATCCTCCACTTCCCTTGTTGCTCTTCTTGTGGTCCTAACCTTTTATGGGCCAACATCCACAATTTCATGTCATGTGGGCTACAGACATTACGAGATTAGTGAATGCTCCATCAATTGAAATTGGCATGACCTTCCTTTACACCATCGCCGCACAAAGGCAACCAAAACAGGTTGAATAAATACAAATCTTGTTAAAAACAAGTGCGAAAAAATAAATACAGAATACAAAGATTTACGTGGTTCGATCACAAGCGATCTACGTCCACAGGCAAAGCAAATCAAGATTCCACTATAATCAAAGAGAGTACAGTTTTTAGAAGTCAAAACAACGACTTAACAAAATCTCATGGCTTACAAAATTCTCTCTACATCAATGAGAAAACCAAACCGTGATATAAATAGGGCTCCCCAAAAAATTTCTTCGGGGGCTATGCCCCCGAACTCCCAGAGACATTTGTTCGTTTATTCCAGCTCGGGCAGTCCACCATAAAGATTTGTTCGCTTACTTTAGGTTGGGCCTATGGGCCCAACCCTCCTTGTTGCGAACTAAATCTCAATTTTTTCTCCACTTTCGGATCGCGTAAAAAATATGTCGGGTCGGATGATAAACCGAACCGAGTACATAAAATTCAAGACGTATTTAACAAATCTAGATTTTGAAAGAACATATCCTTCAACCAAATGCCAGAGCCCGCAATTTTAATGGTGGCATAAGACCTATACACGAATAAAGCTCGAGTTATCGAATTCCCAAAAACAATTATTAAACTTTCAAATCTAAATTGGGAGAGAATAACTCCTAGATTTAGAACTATATTAGAAGAGTAGACATAGAACTAGACCGAGAAAAAAAAGCTCCCACATCTAGATCGGGAGAGAAGAAAATAAGAAGAAAACTCGAACAAAATCAACGAGAGAGAGAGAGAGAGAGAGAGAGAGAGAGAGAGAGAGAGAGAGAGAGAGAGAGAGAGAGAGAGAGAGAGGAGGGTACCCATGGCTGAAGATTGAATCTAGGCGTGCACCACCAACTCGTAATGCCGTAGTTATTGAAAAAGGAATTTTCGGTGTGTTCTCATCACTGAATATGAGATTCAATAATTAGTCGCCGATTATTTTGCTAGACAGATCCGTTTTTTACGGTACGAGTATGTGCTTTACCCTATTGATGCTCCATTGAACCTTCCTATTTTCAAGAATTGGCTTTGTTTTGGCATATTCAGAGCTTTGCTCTGCTTCGATTTTCTTTGTCATGAAAGTTTTATGTACTTCTTATGTATCTTTTAGAACAAGAAATGCAATTTTCTTTCGACAAAAAAAATTGGCAACAAAATTGCAGTATTACTCAGCCTTCTTGATGTCCTCCTTACTTTTTTACATTAGATTTCAAGTTGCATCTCTCGTCCACATGAAATTTATCGGATGGCCGTTTTATCGACCCAAAAAAAAAAATTTCAGTATCCAACTCAAACCCTCTCCACTAGCTTGAGAGGCTTGCTCGATCCAACACACTCACCACCACGTCTCTCTTCCTCCGCCGTTTCCGCGCCTCTATAGTTCCTTTCAGAGGCCATTGCCGACCTCAGATCTAAGGCCGATGACGGTTGCCGGGCCAGCTCAAGGCTAGATTGACCTCGATCTAGAGGCCATGGTTGAGATCTATTAGAGGGCTCGCGCGGCGCGAGGCTCATTGAAAGAGCTGTACTGAAAGGTGTGAAAACAAGCAAAGTGTTACGAAAATCGGCCGTGGAAGAGGTGGAATGGATCTACAGGAAACGTGCGAAGGAGCTAAAAATAAAGAGAGAACGCATGTGCAATGTCCAATACATCATTTGGCACGATCTCCTTAATAGCAGCAAGGATCAGGCAACACACTTGACTTTAAGCACTCCATTTTCCATGGGTCAACCATCATGGCCTGCATGCATTTTCTCCTTTTGCATTCCACACGCCATCATACGTTGGGAAGGATGTTATCTAATTGCATAATGCCCCGATCCTACCTTTGGAGTGTTGACCATGAAAAGGGTTTCATCGTTCTGAAATATGAATTCTGAAATATTGAACCTCACGTTCATTCGATACTTTAAGCTTTAAAACAATCCATAGAGATTCCATGAAAATTCTCGGATCTTAAAAGTTGAGCAAAGTTCTAGATTATTAGAGGAATCCTGTCAGATGTTTCATTCATTATTTTTTTTTAATTGGGATGAAAAGAAGCTTAGTTCCCTTTTTCGATACCATTCCCAGTTCACCGCACCATCAAACGGGAATTCACGACGAGAATGACTACTTCTTGCGAACTAATCTAGTCGTCTTAACTCTACGTCCCCCCGATCCAGGTTGAAGACACACCGCCCGCACTAGGGAGTTACACCCGCTCTTTACCCGGCAAGAAAGGGATTCCTTCCCGTAGGAGCAGTTACGAGGATCTCCACCGAGATTCACCTGGTCCTTATGAAGCTAACACTCAAGATGCTCGATGTTATTAGGTTGTTAGGCTACATTTGGAAACACTTTTGGGGAAAGTCTTTAGGAAAATGTAAAGGACTTTAAGTTAAAGAAAATTTTCAAAATGCAAATTGTGTTTGGTAAATTGTAACTTAAAAGTCCATTGCAAAGTAACTTTACGTAAAATAGCGTTTGGAAAAATTATACTTACAAAACTCTTTTTTTATTTTTTATTAAAGAAAAGTTAAAACCCTTCGCCGGAGCCGGCGAAGGGCAGGCGGCCGCCGGCGACCTAGATCCGGCGCGGGGCGGCCGTTGGTTGAGGCCGAGCGAGCTCGGGCAGGCCCGGCGACCGCCGGCGAGGGCCGCCTGGGCTCGAGCGAGACCCGACGAGGGTCGCGAAACGCACGCGAGGGCCGCCGGCGACCCAGATCTGACTGGATCCAGCGCCGGGCTTGGGTCGCCGGCGGCCCTCGTGTGGGTTTCACGACCCTCGTCGCAGCTCGCTCGAGCCTAGGCAGCCCTCGCCGGCGGTCGCCGGGGCTGCCCGAGCTCGCTTGGCCTCAGCCGACGGCCGCCTGGCGCCGGATCTAGGTCGCCGACGGCCCTCGAAGGTCGTTCAGGTCGCGCGACCTCAGGCGCCCTCGCCTGGGTCGCCGGATCTGGGTCGCGCAGCCCCTCGCGGCGGTCGTGCGAGCCCAGGCGACGGTCGGTGGGTTGCACAACCACGCTGGCCCCTCTCCGGCCGGTCGCCGTCGCCTCACAACCACGCTGCCAAGGTCTCAGCGAAGAAGATGATGAACAGTACAAACGAGGCCAAAACCGGAAAATAAAAAAAATGATGAGGGTGGTTTCGGAAGAAAATTTTATCACTTACTCTTGGAAGTTGTATGTCGAGAAAGCTGAAAGCCCAAGGCAGCCTAGGACCTGCCTTGGGCTTTCATGCTTCTGAAGGCTAGCATTTCCTCATGGTAAGTTGTAAAAAATTTATCAAACACTAAATATTTGGCTGAAAGAGCTTTGGACCCCTAAAGGCCCTTGGGAAAGCTATTCCCAAACGCAGCCTTAGTCTGCAAAGGAAGGCAAATCAAGTCAATGAGAATTTGCCATTGCAATCAAGGCTCTCCCTAATTAAAAGCTTCGACGATGGCCACGATCCGTTCTCGGGGATCGCATGGTGTGTGGAGAGGCACGAACCGATGTAAGAACGCAACGGATTCTCCAAAAGCCCTTTCATTTACTTTATTCGTACGTTCGCTAATTGCCGTACGCGATACCCAAAGTTGCTCCATTCAATTCTTGATCAGACTTCGAACTCGAGAGCCAGTCAACTCGTCCACCACGTGAAAAACCCTCCGACAGCATCATCTTCCCCACGCAACCGCCACGATTTTGTAAGAATATTCTTCAATCGGAGTGGATTTTTAATTTCGTTACCTACACAGTCCTAATTTTTATAGACGTGGAGTTGGTATGCATGGCAATATTGTCTTCTTCGATTGTATTTTTAGAACATGGAACATTATACTTTTCTGAATTCGGAAAATATAATGTGATCTCGATATGAGACGTAAAAACTAATTAACGGTATAATTTGGACGAGATACAAAAGAAGGAACAACCCTCGGGTAGTAATGGAATTCGGGCTCTTCCAAGCCGGCCCATCCCCATAATGTGGGGTGTCGGACCCCGACCAAGGGACTAATGAGATTTGCAATGCTCATGCTATGCCCATTCCGAACCGTTCGTCATGCCTTGAATGAACAGCTTTCTTATCGTCATTCCGGTGACCTTTTTATAGTGTATTTAATATCTTAAAAGATAATAAAATGTACCGATTCAACAGAGTCAAAAAGTTTTTTTCTCTCCCTCTCTCTTCTCTGTATTGTTTTCTTCAAGTTTCAGCTATACGAGAGGGTTTGAGCTAATCGCACCATCCTCTCCTGTTGATTTTGTTAGAGTCTTTGTTCTTTTCTTGTTTTCCTAACCTAGATTTGAGAGCTCTCTTCTTCCGATTTAATTCTAGATCTAAGAGTTTGAACCCTTCTGATTTAGTTATAGAATTGTGAGCTTTTCTCTCCCGATTTAGATCTAAGAGTTTAATAATGTTTTATAGGATTTGATAGCCCGCGCTTTGTCTGTGTACATGTCTTCTGCCACCAGTTTTAGCGATGATTGCGAGAGTTTTGGTGTCTTGCTTAACCACGAAGATTTGCTCTTCAAAAAGTAGGATATGTATTTTTTCAAATTGTTTTGGTTGTTTCCGTATAGCGTAATGTAGAGAAAGCCGAACCTAAGCGTACGCCGTCAATTGACAATGCCAAATATCTTAGGGTTAATATCACGAAAAACCTTCAATTGATATAGCTGTGACAATTTTACCCTAAACTATTTTTTTTACCACAAAAAATTCAAAACTGGTACACCCGTGATAAATTTACCCCGAACTATTTTTTTGACTATCAAAAACTCCAAATTGGTATACTTGTGATAATTTTACCCCGAACTAATTTTTTAATACTATTTTTTTGAATTTTTTTTTATAAATTTTTTATTTTTCCTTTTCTTTTTTTCCTTCATCTTCAATCTTTGATCGGTCGCTGGACCGGTGACTGGCTAGAAGCGGAAGCCGGTGAGTTCGGCCCCGCTGATCGCTAGCGAGGCTCGACCTTGCCGTTGTTGGGCGAGGCTGACCTCACCGGATCTAGCGAGGGCTCTGCCCCATCGATCGCTGGCGAGGCCGACCTTATCGGCGCTAGGCGAGGCCGACCTCGCCCAGCAACGACGAGGTCGAGCCTCGCCAGCGGCAGGCGAGGCCGACCTCATCGGCTTCCGCCTCTGGCCAGTCGCGCGTCCGGCGACTAGCCAGAGATTGAAGATGAAGAAAAAATATAAAATAAAATAATTAGTAAAAAAAATTCGAAAAAATAATATTAAAAATTTAGTTCGGGGTAAAATTGTCACAAGTATGCCAGTTTATGATTTTTGGTGGTCAAAAAAATAGTTCGGGATAAATTTATCACGGATGTACCAGTTTGAGGCTTTTTGTGGTAAAAAAAATAGTTTGAGATAAAATTGTTACAGCTGTATCAGTTTGAAATTTTTCGTGATTTTAACCCAATATCTTACGTGTTCTCATCACCGATGATGATACAATATCCAATGATCGGCCGTTGATTATTTTGCTTAATAGATATGTTTTTATGAAACGAGTGTGACCTTAACTCTACAAGTGCTCTATTAATCATTCTTGTTATTTGGATTTAGCTTTATTTTGTTGTATTCTAGGCTTTGCTTTACTTCGATTTGCTTTCTAATGAAAGTTTATGTACTTATCGTGTCTCTTTTTAAGCAATGAATACAATTATCAAGAAAGTGCGAGAATGTAAATCATACTTTCCGGTACGAATTAGAGAACAAGCGAGGGTTTAAATAAGGGCTCGCGAATTTCCCGAGGCAATGAAATTAGAAAACCTCCATGTCGACAATATTAATAGCGAACTTTATGAGATTTAAAATTTTAACGAAAGTTACTATCGAGAAGGTAGGCCGATGACCTAACGCGTACGAGCCATTAAACAGGTCACATTGAAGACCGAATTAAAGAGAAGAAGGGGGAATTAGGCGAGCCAGTGTTGCGGTAGCCCTTAGGCTGACCCCGACTGGCGACTCGTAACGGGGATCGTCACGTGTCGGTCCACAGCGCGCGACACGAAGAGTCCGCTGCCATGTTTCATGGGGACCAATCTCTATTCCCTAGTCCAAAGAACGCCCCACGAACAAGAGAGCACGATCGGACGGATGGCGCACGAGGGGAAGGAAGGAGAGGCTGCTGCTTTTCGAAGGTTTTTTGAGTTGAACGAGTCGTCTTCCCCATACAACTTCAGACACGTTCGCCAGTTAAAGCCACCACTCATGCCGATCTCTGCGCCCCTCCCTCACATGCCCTTTCCCATTTAAATTTCCCCGCACACGCTCTCTCTCTCATTCGCGGACGCGCACACACACGTTCTGCCCCTGCCTCTCTTCCCCTGCCTCTGTTCCCCTGTTCCTCTGCCTCTGCATCGAGATCGACACAAATGGCGGGCTCAGCAGCAGCCGCGGCGGCGAAGCCCACCCCGCTGCTCAAGGACGAGCTGGACATCGTGATCCCCACCATCAGGAACCTCGACTTCCTGGAGATGTGGAGGCCCTTCTTCGAGCCGTACCACCTCATCATCGTCCAGGACGGCGACCCCTCCAAGACCATCAAGGTCCCCGAGGGCTTCGACTACGAGCTCTACAACCGCAACGACATCAACAAGATCCTGGGCCCCAAGGCCTCCTGCATCTCCTTCAAGGACTCCGCCTGCCGCTGCTTCGGCTACATGGTCTCCAAGAAGAAGTACATCTACACCATCGACGACGATTGCTTCGTGAGTGACCCTCCCTCTTCTTCTCTCTGCCCGTTCCAATCTGAATTTCCTTACCCTTTTGTGTGGTTGCTGTTGGGTTTCCTTCTCGTTCGACTGTGTTGGCTGCATTGTTGCGATTCTCGGTCTTGTGATTGTTTGGGCTTCGCCTGTTACTTTGTGTGTGTGTGTGTGTGTGTGTGTGTGTGTGTGTGGAGATGAAGCCGTGTACTTGATCTGCATTGCAGTCCATCAGTTGGCGGACTTTTTTTTAAGACTAGATTTTGATCTTCACTAGGCGAAAAATTTTGCCTAGACTCGGTTTGCAGCAATCGGAACTGGTGGGTCCGATGTCCACAGATGGCTGGGATCCCTCGATCAATCTGAATTATCATTACCCTGCACACGCTGGGCATTCTAATTGTATATGCAACACTAGAGATCCGAATCCTTCTCTTTTCAGAACATGAATCATAGTTCCCTAACCTTTTTCCCCAGGCCTTTGAAAGCAGAACCGTGTCTCTCTCGACTTTCCTTATGAAACTTTAGTCGCGGCATCTCGATTATGCAGTCTCATTGCTTGTCATTTGATGAATTAAATTGAGGAGTTGACTTGTGGAAGCCAACATTGACTGATTTAGGGAGTCGACCTTTTTACGAGGAGTTTGAATTTAATATCCCATAAGTCGTTGCGACTCGTACATTATATCTTCTCTCTGTTCGGATGCAAGATGACAAATATTTAAGAATCTTTCCCCTTATTATACCTGCTCGAAGCGCTGTTGCTTCTGAGTTGTGACTGTAGGATCAAAGTAGGATGCCTTCTGATTATTGTCTTAGTCAAGATTGATTATGAAGGCTTCGTCCTATCTGCTTTATTTGTCCCGTGGTCAATCTAGTCAACCCTAGAGCGGTTCAGTGGTGTGATGTTCTTGCACTCATGATTAATTACCTATCTGCACATTGAGTAAGAAAGCCTCTATGTGTCGGTACACATTTTAGTTTGAACAGGAGGTCACTCTTTCAATGTGAAGATGACATTTTTTTTTTCCTGGTCTTGTTTGTTATATCAGGTCGCTAAGGACCCATCAGGCAAAATGATCAATGCCCTCCAGCAGCATATCAAGAACCTCCTCTGTCCATCCACTCCCTTTTTCTTCAACACGCTGTATGACCCTTACACGGAAGGTGCAGATTTCGTCCGTGGATACCCTTTCAGTCTGCGTGAGGGTGTGCCGACTGCGGTCTCTCATGGCCTCTGGCTCAACATCCCGGATTATGATGCGCCTACACAGCTTGTGAAGCCTCTTGAAAGGAACCAAAGGTATATATGAATCCTCCAGCTCGTTCTGCCGTCTTGTTCATGAATCTTTGTTAATAACAACTAAGAGATTGTTCCACTAGGTATGTTGATGCGGTCTTGACAATACCGAAGGGCACTCTTTTCCCTATGTGTGGCATGAATTTGGCATTCGACCGTGAGCTTATTGGCCCTGCAATGTACTTTGGACTGATGGGTGACGGCCAGCCAATTGGCCGATATGATGATATGTGGGCTGGCTGGTGCGTCAAGGCAAGCTTCCCTTTCTTTGCTCCATCAGTTTTAGTTTCCTTTGTATTTGAATTGATCCTGTTATATGATTGAGGCTTGATGGCCCAATGAAATGCTTATGATTGGCACTAGATGTTAAGCACAATTTGCCCAAACCATGGGATGAAGCACCTCGTCATGGGATTATCATAACAAACTCGCAGCCAGATCTCATAATATGAACCCCTATTGCTCTGTATTAAATAGGTTGCTGATTTGACTAACTTGCACTTGCTCAATGTCGTTATTTCTTCGTCAAAATTCATAACATGCTCATTAAGAGGCTCTCTACTGTTTAACTGCGACCCTGTAGATTTCCCATAGAATTTACAATGCCACAGGCGTCAATCCTTCGATAATTACTGAAGTATCTGCTCAATGTCATCACTTTTTATGTAATGGTCCTCATTGGGACCAGGACAAGACCTCACCGATTCGGAGTTAACACGATGCAACGGTACTTTTGCAGGTCATCTGTGATCATCTGGGACTGGGAGTGAAGACCGGCCTGCCCTACATATGGCACAGCAAAGCCAGCAACCCATTTGTGAACCTGAGGAAGGAGTACAAAGGCATCTTCTGGCAGGAAGAGATCATCCCGTTCTTCCAGTCTGCGGCTCTTCCCAAGGACTGTACCACGGTCCAGAAATGCTATATCGAGCTCTCCAAGCAAGTCAAGGACAAGCTCAGCAAGGTCGATCCTTACTTCGACAAGCTCGCAGATGCTATGGTCACTTGGATTGAGGCCTGGGACGAGCTCAACCCGCCCACTGGAGCCGCCGCCAAGGCGCCGAGCGGCAAGGCCAAATGAGGAATTTCGTACTTCCAGGGATACATTAGCTCCTTAAATTTTCCAATCTGAGAATTCACTCCGAAGAGCCATTACCATTACAGTTCTTTGTTCGTTCTTTTTCTCTCTTTAAACTTAATTTCGGAGACTATCACATATATTAGGCTTGTTTCGCGGGCTTTCCTTCTACTTGTCGGATGTTGTAGAACAATAAAACAATGAATCTTCTAATGGAAATAGCCATTCTCTTGGCTCTTTGCCTATTGAGTTTTGGTGTGCATCAAATGAAAGATTGGATAGCAAACTACCAAACGGACAAAAGGGTCTTCAATCATGGCCTTTCTCACGGGGGAAAAAGTAAAGAACAATTGGATCTTGAATTGACTTTTGTGCTTATCTTTTCGAAATTCTGAGGCATAAAGTAAAATTGGCGTTTGCTTCTAGACTTGCCTGCTTTGGCCTACTTTGGTTGTCCTATTCCTCGACTTTTGTATTAGCTTGGCTTCATGTGATTGAGCTCCTTCGCAAACGGAATGCGTTAGGGGCTGCCAATTTTCAGATCAAGTTAACAAGAAAATTCGTTAGGAAATCAATTAAAAACCATCCCAATGCAAATTTTCTTAGCTATTCTCATAATTACACACAACTTCAAAAGTAACAGGACAAAAAGAGTTATAGAAATATGAGTCATGGACCTAACAACTCCATGCAGACACCGCCAGAAGCGGTCGCTCATGCCAACAGATCATGGTACAAGCCCTCTCGGTCACGGCTTTGCAGCCATCTCGAAGATGGGGCTCGACCATGCCCTTGGCATCCTCCATGGCGTTCAGCCACAGCCGGACCGGCCTGAACCCGGCTCGGGTGAGCCTCACCTTCCACCTCTCATGCCTCTCGTGCCTCTCCTCCCTTTCCAAGCCCTCGCACGAGATGATGTTCCCAATCTCCCTCCCGAACATCTCCTCCAGGGCGAGCCGCTCCTCCGAGCAGCTGCCTCCGAAGGCGGCATCTATCGAATCGAACACTGCGCTGTAATAGTGTAGGCCCTCGACGAACCGGTCGACCAGGCGGGTTGTGTTGTGGTTGGCTTCTTGCTCGACCAGGAAGAAGACTCTCGGCGACACCGACCGGACCATGATTAGGAACTCGCCGAGTCGCTTGCAATCCTTGACGGAATCACTCTTGATCATGCCAAAGTGTGCATCTACTCTATCATCTTCGGCTAATAGAGCATGGAGGCCCAACATTGACACCATTGCCAATGCCTCTCCTGATCTCAGTTGGAGCATTTCTTCGGTCAGCTCTCTTAAAGACACGTTCACAGGGTTGAATTGAAAGGGCATGCCCATGGTCTCAGCCTCTTTGACAAGGGCATGACCCAAAATGTCCAAACTATCTCTATTAGCGGACACACAAGTCAACCTCAATTGAGCAGGCCCATCTGGCCCTTGGTTTAGGCTCCTGAGGAAAGGAACCCACAATTTAGGGTCGCCGGAGCCCAGATCCACGACGTGAACCACTCGTTCCCCGGCCAGGACTCGGAGCAAGGCTCGGGCTATGATGGCGTGGGCGAAAGCGAGGCATGGGAATGCCGGCATGAGGATGGGTTGGGCCCGAGGGGCAATCAGCCTATCCGGTTCGGTGTGGTTCAGCGCTCTGTAGAGGCCTGGCCAGCACTTGACGACGCGAACTGCGAGCGCATAGGCGAACCGGGCGGCGAGGCGCTGCATGGAGTCGCCAGTCACTGAGGAGAGGTCCGATATCTGCCGGAGGTGGGCGTCGGCCTGGTGGAGGTTGCTCGACGACGCGTTCTTGGCGCATGATAGGAGGAGCCGGATGAGTTGCAAGCCTCTCTCTTCGGCCTTGAAGGTCTCGTGGGTTGGGGATGGCAAGGTGAGGCTCAAGGTCACATTAGGCTTCGCTGAGGATGAAGAAGAACTCATCTGGCTAAGCATTGTATGTGAAGCAGCTAGGTGTAGATGCCAATGTTTAGCTCGTAGAAGGAACTTAAGATGGTGCTAAGGATCTTTGAAAACATATAGAAGAATCAAATGTGAAGGAGGGCCAAGTGGGCATGAGACAAAAGGAGGATGCATTTGGAGGTTCGCTAGTATCTCCAAGTGAATCAAACAAAATAAATTTCCATTTAAATGTGGTCCTTTGGCTCTATTATATGGTTGTAGGCCAAAACAATATGAAGTGGGTTTGAATAGTACGTGCCCAATTACGTGCAAATTACGTGAATGCTTTCTAAGCACGCACGATTGCGTACTCTGCATCAAATAGTCACATATGTCACCTGTTACCGCAAACTGAGAACAAAAATTTAATTAGATAATCGAGCGTTGTAACCCATGTCTGCAGAACGAAAGAAATTTCGTTCGATTGCGAGTTATCGGATTTAAGTCTTTCCTTCGATCTCTGGAAGTCGAGAGTGCTGGATTCAATTCAATTGACTACACAAATGCGATATGATCTGAATTCGCTACAAATCATCGAATCGTCTTATTAATCCTTCGTAACGACACCCCCCTCTCTATTTAAAATAGTAGACCTTGATTTAGTAATATATTATTCCAGTGGAAAATTTTGTCACAACACATGGTCGCACGCAATTGATGTCTCGAAGGGTTTTCATTTTTTTGTGAATGTCGTAGGTTCGACCGGGTCGGTTCCATCCCCCATTGCAAGCCCCGTCAGCCTCAACCGCTGAGGTGGCGTCCGACTCGTTTGTCTTCGGCGATGCTTCTCCCGAGATAAACCTTGGCCGATCGAGCCAAACTCCACGTGACTAACTAAAAAGAATACAGAATTACGTAATTGTTGACCCAAAAAAAAAGGGGCAAAAGATTACTATGAAATGGCTCCAAGATTGTGAAAGGAGGAGCATGAAATCAAAGCCCTATTCGAAAAATCAGAGGAGAATGCGAGCAAGAAGTCACCATCGCGCATGGAGCACGAACGAGACCCGCGTGATCCGGAGCCCAGATATGTCACGTGCGCATGCAGCTATCCAATGCCCGTGATATGGGTATTCAATTTTAGGCGGATCAATCCAGTGTCGTGGCCCAAGTTGGCTTTTCGGACCGTTGGCTATGAATTTCTGTACCATGTTTTGGCACAAGTAATATAACCTTTGGAACAAACTTTACACAAAACAGTGAATGCATAGTTACCCTGAGTACGACTCAATGGCTTTCTTTGGTTAATCCATGGGTGCTTTGAGATTAGAGCCCGTTCTGAAGCCCGGCCTTTCACTTGGACTTTTGCCAGTGGATTCCAAATTGCTGAGCTCCCAAGCAAGCCTGAGAAATGTAAAAGGACGTGCACGAACAAAGTTTTCTAGGTGTGATACTCTGATCTTCATCTCAATAGGATGCCTATTGATCAAGTATGGCGCGCTCTATCTAAAACCGAAAAGATAGAGACATCACCAATCATAAGGCTATATTTGATCGTCGGGATAAGGATTGGGATAGAATAAGATAAGGTGGGATATAAAATCCTTCGAATAGTAAAGTGGACATATATAATCCTATCAAGTGTTTGGTACAACTCGGGATAAGATGGAAATTTATGCCCTTCACCACTCTCATCTTCAACAGCCGCCATTTCGTCTTCTATCTCTCTCATTTGATCAATGATCCGACCGCGTGATTATATTGTTTGATGTGATTGTAATGTTGGGATCACTAGAGAACCCTAATCACAGTAGAAGGATGTTGATTTGAGGGATCAAAAAATGAAGGACATGGGGATTCTTTCCCAAAGATAGTGATTTCTTTTTCCTTTCTGGGTTTCTTTCTCTGAAACTAGAACAAGCAAGACACCCACAACCTGGAAACTCTCGAAATTCCAATTCCAAATGATTTTCGTTCTCTCCTCCTTTCTCTTTTCACCTGCACATACTTCATTTCATCATCCCCACAAAAGTCAGTCATCATCCTTCACCTGCTAGCCCCAACCAACCAGCTCTCACCACCCAACTCACCAGCACCGCATCAAATGACCCTTGCCTGCGACCGACGAAGGTTGCTAGCCCTTGCCCAGGCCGCATCGGCTCTCCCCGGCACCGTCGAGGGTTCCTGACCTTTACCTAGGCCCAGTGGCCCTGACCAGCCTTTGCCAAGCCCTTGGCCATTTTCTCTCTCGTTTCACCACTATTGAATGAAGGTGGAATGTCGCACTAGTTTTTTACTGTGGAGCACATATTCTATCTGGCTTTATCCCAACCTCTAGGTGGGATTTTTTTTATCCGATTCATATCCAAACACGTCCGGATTTCGTGTTACCCCGAACACCGGATAGGATAAAAGTAATCATATCCAGGATTATATCCGGCCCACCAAACATAGCCCTAAAGAGGCTGCATTTCGATGAAAAAACCTGAGTGCACCCAAAATGCACGCGCTATATACTTTAAGATAGTGTCACGTGAGTTACACTTGCAACCCGCAAAAGTTCAAGTATTGATCAGATCTACATCGTACACCCAATAATCTCTCATTTTGATAGAGTTATGTCTTCCTACTCTAATCTCATCTATCATCTTTGTGATAAGATTGAATACACATCCGGCTGCTGACCGTACTCTCACCTCACCTTATCCATCCAACGCCGACGAACATCGGCGGTATTCAATGGATCAACCTCAAATCACATTTATGTCGTTGGTAATCTTTATCGTTGTGGTCATCAATGCCATACTCCCAAATGAAAATGAGAATTGTTAGGGATATTAAGATTGATAACTTTGTCTAAATCAAGTACGAGATAAATGCGTCAAACATCTGCCTCTATTCCCCGTGACTAGACAAGGACAAACGCCATGCAAAGACAAAAGAAAAATCACGAAAAGAGTTAGGATTGTGGGGTGTTGAGTGTGTTTGTGCTGGCTTGTTTAGACCAGGGAAAGCCACGATCGTGAACCAGCAAGATACGCAAAAAGTTTGGACTGATTCCATGGCTGCGGTTGAACGCATCCCACGTAACTTGTCTTGTTATATGATTTTTAATGCCAAACCAATGGGTCTTCATTCTTGATGGTCGCACATTGCCTAGAGAAATCAATTAAATAAAATGCGCAGTTGTGCACGAGTGAGAGGTATGAGTGCAAAGGGAAAAGGAAAAAGACAGAATGCTGAGAACATACCCGTCTCAGAATTAAATACATATCTTTTTTGTCAAAACTATCCAACTGTAATAAAAGCTTAAACTATTAGGTTGAGGAACACTATATATATCATATATATATATATATATATATATATATATATATAAAGATTTATTAGGTGGAGGGACACCACATGTATATAAAGAGTATATAAGATCAGTTGTCAAGAGATGTGGAATAATTTAACACCTCCTCTCACATGCAAGCCAAATTAGGAGTGACATGTGGAATTTAATTAATGGCGGTGGGCACACATGCAAACCCAATAACTCGAATCTCTGATACCACTACCAACTATTCTAAAAACTTAAACTTTTGGATTAGGCTTTTTAACGTGGGGCTGAGATGAGAAGAGTGCATACAATATCAAAGATGTGCCTATATTTATGCTCTAATCGATCATTTTGTTGAGTAATTATAGAGATGAATGATAATACCATTTTGGGAAAGAACTCCAAGAAACTTTGTATCTTGATATTCCACGGCGTTATCAGTATGAAAAATCTTCATATTGTTAGAAAGTTGTGTTTTGATCGTAGCAACAAAATGACGATAACTATGAGCAAGTTCATATATGTTTTTCATAAGACAAAACCAAATATAGCGAGAATGATCATAAAAAAAAATCACAAAATAGCGAGATCCTCCCATAGTTGAAGTAGGAGATGGTCCCCGAATATCAGAATGAATTAGACCAAAGGGAGCATAAGAGACGGATTCACTAAGATCAAATAGTAAAGTATGATGTTTTCCCAACTTAAATGACAAGCAATCAAAATGTTTATTGTCAACGGAACCCAAATAACCACTTGAAATGAGAGTGCTTAATGTAGAAACAGAAGCATGACTCAATCGAGAATGCCAAGTTTCAAATCATACTATGACAACACTATTGACAAAGGAGTTCGGAAGTTTCAAAGAGATAAGGTCGAATCGGGTCCCACTTCACGACATGTCCCAATTGTCTATCCAGCCCATGAATCCTGCTCATGACAACTATTAGAGACCACTTGTATATATATTCTTTCACACTAACTCACAGTCGAATCCTAATCTACAAAGCACAAACCCCAAGCACTAGTTTAACCGCCACATCCCCCACTAAGGCCACCAAGGTCTCCGACCACTCGCCTCACCGTCAAGGTCTCTAGCTACTTGCCCCACCGCCCTCGCCGCACCCCATGCCCTGAAGAAGCCATCCGGCCGATTAGTCATCCATGTGCTCCATTGACCACTCTCGTTATCTCGCACGGAGACGTGGCACCACACCTGGGGGCCTCCATTCAAGTTTGCCTATGGTGTCGCCTTGATTTCATGTGGCGATGGCTGCGACGACCTCAATCGAAGGTCACAATGGCTGCATCGTCGACAGGCCAGCACTCACAAGGAGAGAGAGAAAGAGAGATGTCTTGAAGGATGAGAGAAGGGGGCTAGGACAGGGAAATGGGTAGTGCCAACGGAGGAGTTCGAGATGGCGAAGGTGGTGCATGGCAAAGGGAAAGCATGGTACACCAAGGAGAGAGGGTATTTCACTCCTTTTAGTTGGACTAAGGTTTCATTTCTAAAACAAAGAGAAATGTTTTTGGTATCGGGGTAAAAGGTCGTGTACGTTTTTGGTAATTTTTCCCCCAAAAAGAAAAATACCAACCCATAGAATTGGAAACTGTGTAACTAAAATGAACAATTACTATATTCGATTGATTCGTGAAAGTTTTGAGACTTTGGAGCGAAACTGAATTGATTAGATTTGTTAGTTGATCTACCATTCATGCTTCCCTCTTGTGATCGATAATCTCCCATTGTGAATAATCGTGCGTACTCCAACACCGTGCCCTAGTGCGCATGCACGTGTGGTGGTCAATGTCATTTATCTGCTGACCATATTGATTGCAAATTTAATCAGTGAGGCTAATTATTGTTAACTAAGAAGAGTCTTATCATTGCAGAGGAATTCAAGGGAATTTAAGGGCGGGGGTGGGGGTGTGGGGTGTCGTTCATACTCCCTATAAATAGGAAGGCACCGGGGTCTTGCTCCACCGGTGAGGGGGTAAGGGTTCGAGGGGGCCACCTCGGCCGAGGGTCATGGTGTAGAGCTGCCAAGCCGACAGAGAGCTTTTATAATTTTAGCCCATATTTTATTGATACTTTAGGCTTGGGCCCATAAATAACTATTGTTTATATATAATCTATTTATCTTGTAATTAAGAGTTGTAACAGAGAGGTAAAGATGCTAAGTATATTGGAATCATTTACCAGATGTAACCCTAGTTTAAGGGTGAACTAGGATAAACCTTTTGTCTCAATTTCTTTTTCTCACATTTACTTTTTATTTCGTTGTATTTGTACGTCTAATCCTGACATGGGTTGTTAATTAGCTGCCAAGTTTTCAACCTTACAAAATTACTTCAATTCTTGTAAAAATAATTCGCTACGACATTAAATATCGATTTCCCTATAAAGTTAAGTATTTTGAGGACTTCAATGTCGAATATTAGTTATATTCCAAACACTCGAGGGCAATTAATAGAGCATAAGATGCCTTTTTATCTAAGTTGGAAAACAAAGCGCAACCCAATAAAACGTCAGAGGCCTTATCGATCTGGTGTCCAATTTAAGATTGGATTACTAAAAACAAACAAAAACAAGGATCAATGTTTTCATATTCGAAAAGAGATTTTTTCTCTTAGTGAATCAATTGGGAGAAGATTTGCAGCGGAATGATGCTACTTATGTTCATTCTGCCGGTAACTCAGGCGTTCTTGCCCTCTGGCCGTAGCTTGTGCTGTCCCAATTTATTCAACGTGTTGCTTTGAATATCCTAAGAGATGGTGCGATGAAGTAGTATATGGGCTGATGGCAAGATTCTGGTGGGGTCAGAGAGGTGAGGAAGGTAGAACACATTGGAAAAGTTCGCATTCTTTGACTAATAAGTCCAAATCTGCGGGGGGGAATGTGTCTCAAGGATTTGGATCTTTCCTACCTTAGCTTTGTTGACTGAACGAGTCTGGAGGGTGCTTCTGAATCACAAGGGTACTTCCCAACTGGTGTTTTTATAGGAGCAGGAAGAGCGGCTAGGAGATCTTGGGGGTAGAGCAGTATACTGGAAGGTAGAGAGTGTCTAAAAAATAGGATTAATGTGGCGAATAGGTGATGGAGAAAGCACTAAAGTGTGGCAGGACGTTGGGATACCTGGGACTAATGACTATAAGCTGCCGCCCAAAAGAAACTGAAGGTGCTGATGAAGTGCTTGAAGGGGCCAATTTAATCAGTAAAGACTTGAGATCCTGGGAGCTCAGCGAGATAAGCCAGCTACTGGAAAGAGCAGAATTGGAGGCTATACAAAGGATTCCATTATCTGTTTGAGGTGGTGATGATAAGTTGGTCTGGTCTGCAGAGAGGAGGGGAATTACTACTGTCAAGACTGCTCACCATCTGTTGGACAACACAGAGGAAAAAGCTAGAAATTAGGGCCCTTCCTCATCTCATATTACAGGGGGATGTGTTCTGGAAGATCTTGTGGATTGCTGACAATGTGCCACAGATTAAACATTTCATTTGGACAGTGTCTACCAATTCACTAGCCGCTGCTGTGACCTTACGTAAGAGAGGACGCGGAGAATTTTCCAAGTAAGGTTGACAAAAACCAGGTAGTGGAGTTGGTCAAAATAAACCTTGTTGGGGGCTTTTTCTACATAAACCATGGAAGCTGGGCATTGGAGTAATATAGCCCGTGATAGTACTGGCTCAGTTCTTGGGGGTACCAAGACAGTGGAAGCAGAATGTGCAGAAGTTGTTGAAGCCATTCCCATCAAGGAGGGACTGGCTGCTTGCCAAAAAGAGAATTCTCCTTATAGGATTCTCATTCCTTGTAATACAATACAAACATGAACCAAACGAGGCTCAGCCAAATACAACGAAAACATGCCTTTAACTCTGATTGTCATCTAATCAGACACGTCTTATTATGCCGTGTTACACAAAAGTAGCATGCATATGCAAGACTTGAACCTTTATAATATATCCAATAGAGAGGAACATTACTCATCATTTATGTTTTCAAGTTTCTTTTCCTCATTCTATCTTAGAATACCGCTATCCTAGGTACTCAACTGGTTATTAGTCAATGAGAGAGAGAGAGAGAGAGAGAGAGAGAGAGAGAGAGAGAGAGAGAGAGAGATGTTGGCTGATGGAGGGTGTGGTAAGGGCGGAAGCTATGGCGATGGTGATGGCCAAAAGAGAAGTCGGCGCGACCATTTGCGGAATGCATGGACTGACAAGAACTCGATGAGGGAAATAGGGAGAGTGGCTAGTCGGTCGTCCTACGTGACACATCAACACATCATCGACTCCCAACGAACACTAGCCAGAAGGATTACATTGGAATTTCAAGTAAATGTTTAGGACTAAATTAAGAAAATTGAAAAATTAAGAATCAAATTGGCATCCGCACAATAGATCAACAACCAATTGAGCAATTCTCCTGATCTAGACAAACCAAACTTGGGCAGCAAAAAGGAATTTGGTGATTCTCAACTTATGTATCGAACTCAAGCCACAAATGAAATGAGCACAACATATAGGTTAGCCACTGTGCCATGACAAATGAGCATAGAGATCTTATTTCATTGTGCTCACAATATCTCTTGACTAATGAGCCTCTCATAGGGCCACAAGACAAGATACAACCCTAGAGATTTCTCATTGAGGTTGCTTTTCAGATTGCACTACAACTCAGCTGATGCATGATTCCCTTTAAAGTAGTGGGATCACATTCCTTGTAATAACTATATCCATCTAGAAGCCTTTTGTCGTATGTTTATGGGTGAATAGAACAATGAGTAGTTTCGCACAAAAAAAAATGCTTCATTTCTGTGGCACTTTGATCGATCTCCTCTAATAATTAAACTATGCAAGAAGAATCGACGACTCTAAATCTTTTAGGAGTGATTTAGGACCCCCAAAATCAATCGGGTGAGCAATAATTTGGCCACACTTGGCACCCCAAAACGCCTCTCAAGTAGCCTAATTTTGAACGAAAACTCCAAAACGCAAAGACCCATCATAATGCTTTGCCATATAATAAGCAAAAACTATCTTTTCGTGCACTATCAAAATCAAGCATTTTCTTGCAATGATGTTCCAACTTTATGCCTAGTCTTGAAGTCTCCCCCCAACATCTTTTCCCCATGGAAGACCTCTTGTGTTTAACAACATAGTTTAATCACCTGTCCTTACCTATTTATGGGCATCCACACGATTAAAAAATTACCTAACATTCCAAGAATGCTACTCACACTCACTCCTTGAGGCCACGTGTAGACTTGGTGAGTCACCGAACTCGTCACCTTTAACATATTATATCACCCCATTACCCCTTAAAGGAATGCTAGAACCTTCCCTCTGCCTAATATTTTAGAAGGGGGATCGGCATATGATATGACAATCTCAAAAAAGCGTGGCATTTAAGATTAGTGTGTGTCAACATATGGCGGGCAGCGATCGGAGCAAAAGCCACTTTCGAGGGATCATCAACAACCCACTAAGCAAATGTTTTCCGGCTGCATCAAGATTATATGCTTTGTTTAATTAGTTCGCGCGATTGCGCAATGTAGCTGAGATACGTGTACTCAGGGGAACCTGTCGCCCGATTCATATCGAATGATTGTCCTTCTCGAGTTCGATTCACACATGGTTAAGCAAAAGTATAAGTGTTGAGTAATTTGTGGATTCTTTTTTGGGATCGCAATAGATCTTATAAATTTTAAAATATGACCGAGTTGATCTACCAAAATAAATCTACATGATATCCTATCGATTCACTGTAATTGAAAAACTCATTCCCAGATAATTGAGTTTGTGGATAGGATAGCTTCCTTGAGATGCGATTGATGCTGACTCGAACAAGTAGGAAGACAAAAAGACGATGATGCTCTTCCTAATTACTAATACGACAAAAAGGGGTATCTTAAGTGCTTTTGAGCCACGACTATTGCTAATTACACGCGCTATAATCGTTTCTTTATTATGAATATGCACAAGAGTTCAGTTTAGCCATGATATTACAAGCCCTACATGTTCCAATTTGATTGGTCGAACAATCGAGCTGGTAAGCACCGCGTGGATCTAACATCTGGAAGAGAATCATAGGACGAGAGGGATATGGCTTTCGTGGTCCAAGAAAAGGGACACAAATTCGATTCAAAGATTTCTAGTGCTGGCTGAGATCAGCGACCCAAGCAGAAAATGAATAAAGAAATCGACGAGTGACCCGAAGAGGAAGGTTATATATATAAGGGCACGGCGCTAGTTTGCATTGTCAGACAAATTGGGGAAAGACGCACTCAATCTCTCTCCAGCTTCACTGAAAATCTTGAAATCCAAGGAACGACAAAAGTTAGAAGAAGAAAAGAGAAGAGAGACGAAAAACAGAAGGAAGAGAAAATGGTGGGAATGATGGGATGGGGGAGCCAAGAGCAAGGATGGAGGAAAGGGCCATGGACGCCTGAAGAAGACAATTTGCTCAGTGAGTATGTGGGATTGCATGGGGAAGGAAGATGGAGCTCCGTCGGCCGCTCTGCCGGTAAAATGTCTCGTTCATTTACTTCTCGCTTGTAAACTCGCATGGTGTCTCCAGATATGCGTGCCGACAAATTTCAACCGTAGTTCCTTGCGAATGAGGTCTATTTTGAAATTCTACGACCGAATGTACCGGCAGCTGAGATATTGTTAGGACATGATCGCGTTGGACAAACAATCTAAGGCCTTCGCTTATGACCGTATGCCATGCACCCCCATGTGTAATATCCTGTCATCGCAGGCATTCGAATTCTCAAATAATGTTTCTATGGGTATTGAAATCTTTCGATTTTTCCCCTTTGTAACTAAGTTTATGCTTGATTGAGAGCTCCTGGTGTTTTTGAGCAGGATTGAACAGGAGTGGCAAGAGTTGCAGGCTAAGGTGGGTGAACTATCTCCGCCCGGGTCTCAAGAGAGGCCAAATGACGCCTCAAGAGGAGGGCATCATCATCGAGCTCCATGCTCTCTGGGGCAACAAGTATGTAATTCTCTTGATTTGAGTTGTCTTTGAGTGATTTTCATGTGCTATTTTCTAGATCCTAAGCATTGGATTTCTCTTAACCGGATAACAGGTGGTCGACCATAGCTCGATACTTGCCCGGACGGACCGACAACGAAATCAAGAACTACTGGCGAACTCACTTCAAGAAGAAGGACAAGTCCTCCCACAAAGGAGAAAAGCGAAGTCGGAGAGCTCAAAGTCTAAAGCAAAACTTGAATCACCATCAACAACCACAAAGGCAGCAACAAGAAGCACAAGCACAACCGGAGACTGTCTATGAGACCAAAAACACACCCTCGTCCCTTCATGTAGAGCCAAATGATCATCAGGAGAAAATTATGGAGGAGACGCGAGCGGCGAAAGAGGCAGTACCCATGCATGCCGCTGCCGAGGATCCCTGCCCGCCTGCTCAAGAAGTCCCGTCCTGGGAGGACTTCGTCGGAGATCATGTGCTGTGGGGTGGACTTTGGAACTTTGACGACGCGCACGGTCCCTTCGATCATCCAAGCAATTGCAGCAAGGTGGCCATGCAGAATCAAGCCTCAAGTGCAGGGTTTTCTTGTGATTTCCATGGTGGAGGATACTACATCCTCCAGGGAAATGTCGTCGACTTTTAGCTGTATTTGTGTCCTAAACTCATAATTCTATACTTGGCATAAAAGTGTTTTTATCATCTTCCTTAGTTGAAGAGGATTAAAATAATTGGTCTCCTTTTCAAAAATTTTATTATGTATCAGAATCCTTTCACTCGATGAGTCCTCTTGAATGTATACAAGAGCCGATTCACACATTAGGAGAGTCTGTAAGATAAAGATCACCCAAACAGGAGTTGCAGAAAAACTTCGTGGACTTTCTTCTGTTATATCATCGGAGCAATGACTAGCTGTTGTTTATGGATTTATTGCAGTTGTTATTAAAAGAAACGGTTAATATCACGAAAAATCTCAAACTGGTACACCTGTGATAAATTTCCCATGATTTTTTTTATTACAAAAAACCTTAAACCCGTACATCTATGATAATTTTACCCCGAACTATTTTTTTGACTACCAAAAACCCCCAACTGGTACACTCAAGATAAATTTACCATTCGTTAGTTTCTGTTAAATTTTACTATCATATTGCTAAGTTTGATGACACGTGGTAGTTGACGGGTGTACCAGTTTGGGGTTTTACCCCTCTATTTGTTACAAGTTTACCAATTTGTGATTTTTCGTGATATTAATTCAATTTAACGGACACTAAAGGAGGGTAAATTTGTCACAAATATATCAGTTTAGGGGTTTTTGGTGGTCTAAAAATTAGTTTGGGGTAAAGTTATTACAGGTATACCAGTTTGGGGTTTTTGGTGATTAAAAAATTAATTTGAAGAAAATTTGTCACATGTGTACCAATTTTGGATTTTTCGTGATCAAAAAATTAATTCGAGGAAAATTTATCGTAAGTATATCAGTTTAAGATTTTTCACGGTACTAACCCTAAAAGAAGTTACTAAAATAAAGACAGCTCCATACAATTTCGATGTACGACCAACTACGACGACATCATTACGTCGTTTGTCGTCGAATTACTTTTCTGTTAACTTGCATATATGCACAAACCACAAACTCCTTCGCATCAACCGAGGTTTTCCTTAGCGAATCCCGCGATTAGTCTATCAACAAATAACGAACTTGCCGACGGCAAATTTGGTACGACGTTTTGACATCCGACGCGAAGATCTCGTGCGCTAGATTGTTCCAAGATGCCTCAACCCAACTGCGATCCATTCTCCAGCGATAGTCCAACTCAAGAATGGACCAATGCCTTACCGAGCAAACTCCTCGGATCCTCACACACGGGGTGAGGTGACTTGTGAACTGATTGATTCAGGGGCGACATATGTTATCGCATGGTCTCTAAACCATCAGAACCGATGCCGTCTGAACAATTAATCATGTGTGGATCGGATCCCATCACTGAGACCCGCATGATTAGCAACCAAGATGCGCTCGGTTGGCCCACGACTCAATAACTGATCCTATCGGAAATCAAAGGGCTTTGATTATCGCTCCCTTAGTGATCTCTGTACAAAAAAATAATCGGGTTTTTGTTGCGCATTCCTAATACAGTAACTTCGAGTATTTTCTTAATTTATAGGGAAAAGATCATAAAAAATTTCAAACTATGCCCATTGTAACATATTTACCCCAAATATTTTTTATAACACCAAAAACCCCAAACTATACACATTGTGACACATTTACTCTCCGTTAGTGTTCTGTTAAAAATCTCCGTTAAAATTCTATCGCGGCGCTCACGTGGCGCCACATCAGAAAAAAAAATTTTAAAAAATTCAAAAAGTCACTGTTCTTCACGAGTTACTGTTCATTGTCTTCGAAGTTATTGTTCATCGTCTTCTTGCTTGGCCAGATCACTCTTCCGAAGCTCGTCCGTCGCTGCCCACTGCCGCCTGGACCTCTGGGAGCTTCGTCGTAGCTGCCAACCATGGTGACCGCGAGCTCGAAGGTTGGCCATGGCCGCTCGACTCAAGCTCAAAGTTTGGCCATGGCGGCTCCGGTCGAACTCGAAGCTTGGCCGAAGTTGATCTTTGCCTTCCGGGAGCTTCATCGCCATGAGCTCAAAGCTTGGCCATGGCCGCTCCACTCGAGTTCGAAGCTTGGCCATGGCAGCCGCTCGAGCTTGAAGCTTGGCTGAAGTGGATCTTCGCCTTCTGAGAGCTTCATCGCCGTGAGCTCGAAGCTTAGCCATGGCGGCCGCTCGAGCTCGAAACTTGGCCAAAGTGGATCTTCGCCTTTCGGGAGCTTCGTCGCCGCGAGTGCAGCCATGGCCAAGCTTCGAGCTCGAGTGGAGCGGCCATGGCTAAGCGTCAAGGTCGCGGCGACGAAGTTCCCGAAAGGCAAAGATCCACTTCATCCAAGCTTCAAGCTCGAGCGGCCGCCATGGCCAAGCTTCGAACTCGAGTGGAGCGGCCATGGCCAAGCTTTGAGCTTGTGGTTGCCATGGTTGGTAGTTACAACGAAGCTCCCGAAGGTCCAGGCGGCAGTGGGTAGCGACGGACGAGCTTCAGAAGAGCTCTGGCCGAGCTCGAAGACGATGAACAGTGACTTTTTTTGAATTTTTTTTTAAATTTTTTTCTGATACGGTGCCATGTCGACGTCACATCATAATTTTAACGAAGATTTTTAACAGAACCCTAACGGAGGGTAAATGTATCACAATGTGTATAGTTTGAGATTTTCAGTATTACAAAAAAAAAGTTTAGGGTAAATATGTCACGATGAGGATAGTTTGGAATTTTTTGTGGTTTTTTCTCTAATTTATATGCATAAGATATTGCCGCACACGAAGTACCAAAGAAGGGGCATCATTTGCGAGGCAATTTACTCAAACCAAGAAAGGAAAAAAAGAAGAAGAAGAAGAAGAAATAGCAGAAAGTTAACTATAGGAAGTTTCCATATATTAATTAGTGTATTAAAATACTGATAAATTTTTCTTAAATATTAAATTCGACTCACTTTTTTTGAAAAACTTTCATCATGACACGTCATATCATTTGCTAGTGAATTTAGACAGCACTCCATCCTGGCCGAACCAATTTTGATGCTCCTTGCTCAAATCGAAACTGGAAAAGGCTTCAACGGGAGACAAGGAATCCGCCGCCCAGTCAACAGTCGACACGTGGAGATCCATTTTAAGGTAATGGCGACGTTCGCCATGCTTCTCCCATAATACGCGCACGAAACGGAGACCTGCGCGAGAATCCAACAATTTCAAGGCGCACATCTGCTGCTGCTGCTGCTGCTGCTCCTCCTCCCCACGCGCCACCGGCAAGATCGTTGGCCCGCAGTCGCCACGTCAGCGGTCAACTTCGCGCTTCCCCCGCCCCCCCCCCACCTCCCACCCCGGGTCACGCGCCGCTCCTGCGCGTGGCCGGAGCGATTTTTTTTTTCCTCATGCTTTTTTGCCATGCAGGGACGCTGCAGGACCGAAGAAGCAAAGATGGGAGAGCTTATACGAAACGGGAAAGAGAGAGGCAGCCACCCAACCCTAACTTCGATTCCCATATTTCCTCATTTTCAGCAGCTCTTTTCCTTTGTAGTTTGGAGGAAAACTCTGGTTAGGAAAAGGGGGGCCACTCGTCTGAGAGACCCAGTTTCGACAAGAAGATATAACCCTAAGGAAAGAGAAAGAAGAAAGGAAAAGAGAAAAAGGACTCTCTCTCTCTCTCTCTCTCTCTCTCTCTCTCCTTAATTATTATGGGTTGTTATTATCGTGGCTTCCCTCTTCTTCTCCTTACTCTCTTTCCTGGTTCAGACCCCCAAATGAACCCAAATGCGTGAAAACCAAGAGAAACGATGCAGTGAACCCCCAGATCAAGATTAACATGACAAGCCCGAAAGGTGCAGAGAGAGAGAGAGAGAGAGAGAGGGGGGGGGAGAGGTTCCGTACAGTGCTCAATTCATGAAGAGGGTATAGAAGGTGGTTCTAGGAGGAGAGATAGGTGTGTTTGAAGGTGAACAAGAAAAGGGGAATTTTTTTTTCGTTTTTGGGTAATTTTGGTTATAATGGGGAGGGGGAGAGTGGAGCTGAAGAGGATAGAGAACAAGATAAACAGGCAAGTGACCTTCGCCAAGAGGAGGAATGGGCTGCTCAAGAAGGCCTATGAGCTCTCTGTGCTATGCGATGCTGAGGTCGCCCTTATTATCTTCTCCAACCGCGGCAAGCTCTATGAATTCTGTAGCAGCTCTAGGTTTGACTCTCTCCCCTCTCTCTTCGTTTGTTTCTTTTTTTCGTGTGAGATGAGATCTAGTTTTCTGCTTGGCCATATGATCTGCTTGAATTCTTGATTTGCTTATCAGTAGTTACCTAGATTTCACTGCAAATCATGCTTGATTCTTTCGACGACTGTATAACTTTTCTACTCTCTCTCATACACGTAAGCCTGGCGAAGAGATTGGAATCTTTTTCCTTTGATCTGCTGTTAATTTACTGATGCAGATCCAATTTATTAACTGAAAGACAACCAAGTTCATTTTCAGAGAAAAGCAAGGCGTTTGATTAGACCGGTGACAACTTACCCAAGCAGACCATTAGACCAATGACTGAGTTCTCTGTCCTCAGTTAATTCATCCGTTTTAGAGAGAGAGAGAGAGAGAGAGAGAGAGAGAGAGACAGAGACAGAGAGAGAGAGAGGTGTCCTAGAGTTACAAGTGACACTTTCTATATTGGAGATTATGATGGGAGATATAGTCAAATTGGGTAGAATTAGATTGGTAGGATCCAGTGCTTGTGATGTTCTCTGATGGACTATAAATCTCTTGTGCTCTCAATTCTTTGTGACTCACCTATGCCTAAAATCAATGGGGTAGTCCTTAGTTTGTTTTGAGTCTAGTTAACGTACCATCTCAGTGCACCCATGAAACCGATGAATTCTTCTTTGCTCTCTTTAGAGCCTGGATTGGAAGTTAATATCGACCCTTTCTTACGCATGTCCCGCTAGAGAAGTGACAAGGTTAAAGAAATAAGCGCAAGCATTGAATTAATATTGGATAGGCAACCAAGAGTACGAAATACAAAGGAAAACGCCTATGTATATGCGGATCGGCCCTGACCTACTTCATGAGGCTACTTTGTAACGTTTTGTGTTTCTCTAGTTATGGCTAGGAAACAATAATACCTAAAAGTTAGTCTCCTATTGGTGGGTTTCCCCGGCAAATGCAACATCGCTAGTTTGCCGGATTTATCTTGGTCACCTTGTAGATCTGTACTCTTGATCATCCGAGAACTTAAACTTCATATTGGAAATTTGTTAACATGACAAAACTTTCTTTGTACTTGACCTCCCCAGCGAAGAATAAAAGACATATGCCAAATTGATTCTATGTGATATTCTCGCATTCAGAATGGCACAAGATAGTTCACTATGCATGTTAACTTTCAATGAAAGAGCCACCATTTATGGTAGAGCTTATAAAATGAAAAGAACTTGCTTAAGTCGGGATAATCTTGTCGGTGAATGAATAAACCAGCCAACTTTATCTTGAAAACCTACTTTAAAGAACTAATGAGGTGACAACATGCGTACCACCACGACATTTATCAAGTAAAATCATTAGAAATTTAGTATCTTTGGCTTGCTTGAAAGGAAAAATTTGCTATTTCCGTTGTAATATATGAATTCTGGTTCTTGGTGCGTCGAGCTTGAATTGCTGACTTGAGAGACACTTGCACAAGGAGGCCAAGGCTGTGGAGAAGCTCCTTTCGATCACAGAAAAGTAATGTAATTGATTAGCAATCTTTGAGTAGACAAATTAACCTATTGACGGAGCACTCTCTCTCCTATAATGTTTCCCTCAGCATGCTCAAAACGCTTGATCGTTACCAAAAGTGCAGCTATGGATCGGTTGAAGTCAACAAACCCTCCAAAGAACTCGAGGTACTAATCTATCAACTCTATACCTTTCGCATGTTTTGGATACGTGGACGCGACGCATGCACACCTACAGTTTCTCGCCCTTTTCTATTTTGGGTTTAATTTTGTTGATGACGAGGTAACAGAACGCCTACCGGGAGTACTTGAAGCTGAAAGGGAGATTCGAGGCCCTACAACGGACTCAGAGGTGATGAGTTATGAACAGTGAATGAGCTTTCACTTGTACAAGACATTATGTGCGTGCATGGTTTTACCTAATCTGGTCTAATTTTGGAGCCCCTGCGTCGTTTGGCAATTTTTCAGAAACCTTATGGGGGAAGATTTGGGACCCTTGAACTCGAAGGAGCTCGAGCAGCTCGAGCGTCAACTCGAGTCATCATTGAAGCATATTAGGTCGACTAAGGTAAAACATCTTTTATGTCGTGTTTTTCCATTACGTTGACAGTCAAAATCTAATCATATACACCAACTCAGCGGAAGTACTAAACCTTAAAGGATCTTTTTGCCCGTTAGAGTCACGTACTCTGGACTCTCTTTTGATGGTTTGATCTTTATGTACTTGAACTATGTTATATACTTCGTATCAAAAATGAATTCTTCTATATGGGTACTGAAATTCTCAAGATTTACTATCGTTGTTTTCGTAAATTTCTTTCTATCTTGATTTCCATCTTGATTTAATTGTCTAACACGTTGGGCACATCATGTTTTACAGACTCAGTGTATGCTCGATCAGCTTTCCGATCTCCAGAACAAGGTACGAACTTTTGATAAGTCGAGAACGCCGATAACTGAAGTAGTCACAATGTAAGTAAAACTTTCCTTTTTCTGCAATTGCAGGAACAATCCTTGATGGAAGCGAACAGAGCGTTGACCCTCAAGGTTAAAATTGGTTCTTGGCCCTGCGACAGATCACAAAGAAACTGACTTAAGAGTTTTTTCTCTAAGATTAGCTTTTTTTTTTTTTGATAACCTAGGGAACCTCCGCACGGCCGACAGCCGGGAGGTAAACCCTGGGGGCGACACGTGCTAGCCACCACACACGTGCACCGGTTAAGTCACATTGCGGCGTCCGGGATTCGAACGCTCAACCTTTTGCGAGAGGAAGAGCGCCCGCTCCAGTGGCGCCACCCAGGCGGGTGGTCTCTAAGATTAGCTTTATCTATTCATAACTACAATGTTGATTTCCTCTTTTTCTTTTCCCCTTTAATTTAGCTGGATGAAGTTTGTGCCAGAAATAATCTTCGACCGCCATGGGGGGGCGGCGATCCAAACATGACCTATGGTCAACCGCACCCACAACCTCAGGAATTTTTCCAGCCTCTTGAATGCAACCCCACCCTGCAAATCAGGTAAGTTATCGAGCTCAATCTCGACATTTAATCACTTGTTTGTCAAGAAATGGTCGCCTGTACTTTTTTCCTTGTACCTAAACCATCGGTTCGGCATGCATGGAAAATCTAATCTCAAGAGACGAAAATAGTACATGCTAATGCAGGAGCGTATGCCTGCATTTCGCATATGTGCTAAATGTGAGACCCTATGTATAGAAAATCCATGGCCAATCCTTTCAGGATCAGGTGCGCCTGGTTATCGTCTCATCGGATGGGAACAAACACCAATCCCATTACCAGGATGGTGATCACAAGCTCAGTGCACCTGATTCTAGACCCACCTTAATATTTCTCTGATCGACCATATAAAGCGATATATTTCGATCCTACATTGTTCTATTACATGCACTTGTTTGGGTCTTGAAACACTAATGAATTGCTGCTACTTTCTGGAAAGGTATGATGCTGGGGGATCTGATCAAATGAACACTAGTGCAGCCACTCCAAATGCTACTCAACAGGCCAATGGGTTCCTTCCTGGTTGGATGCTCTAAGCCTCCTAGAACAACAATAACTCCTCCGCACCAATCAATCCAAATTACACAAGTGAAAGACTCTTTCGAGTGGTGGGCTCCTTTTCTTCTTAATAGTTCATAATAACAAGCCGATTAGCCTCTATCAATGTAACTACGCAAGTTCAACATAAAGCAGCTAAAGAACTTGTTTAACTTTCAAACACCAGGCGGTGTGCTATGGACCTTAAATCCCCAATGTCTTGTATTCTGATTCCGAATTATAGCGTAGCCAAGAACTATGATGTAATGGTTTCAAATAAATAACCGAGAAATACTATGTCTTTGCTATCCCCAATTCAAAGCATGTGGTCTCGCTATCCGGGTTATTTCCGTTGATGATGCTTGAGTGATTTGTGTGCTGTGTTCTGGAAACTATCCAGCTCGCGCTCGCGCTCGGTTCACGAGCAGTGTTGGTTCTTCCTACCGGACTGTGATCGGTCGTCATGAGCCAAAGTTTTGATTCTTCTCCTGATCGTTCTGAAGTCTGCTTAGTTTTGCATACCAAGCAATTTCATGGAGAGTCAGGGCATGGACATGACAGGCCTTTGGGCTTGCAAGACACACTACACATCGAACTTCGAAGGCCTTGCCCACAAATCAAAGGGCCTTGGTTGCATACACCAACATTATATCTCGCAAAATCAGCACAAAAAATCGTGAAAAATCTTCTGACGCCATTCGAGATTGTAACATGATGTTTAAAGTCGGCTCCCTTTTGTGGGAAATGGCATCGCCGAAGAACGTACATGCCAGGCATATGTTTCTTTTGAATTGCAGCCACAATTATAGATAAGAGAATCGAAGAATCTTGCTTTAAGTCAATTTAGTGTGCATTGAAGAGCATTATTGAGGCTCTTTTCTATGTAACCTTTTGCTATCCCTCAACTTTGATCTGGAATCTATCTTTGCGCAATGGTGGTATGGTGCGTGATTATTAGTCTAATGAACTGGGGAATAGAGGCCCTTTTTTTTTTAAATGTGCTGCTGCTTCCATTCCCACCAGTATGATGCTGTTACATATTCTAATCCGATTGGGTATAGGAAAAACAAGTGGGATTCGGGATTTAATCCGCTCGATGATGTAAAGGCAGTATAATCATCTAAAGATGCCTCACTTTTGACCGAATAACCCACTCACCTACCTCTGTTTTTTAGCAAATACCATTCCAATACCCGTACGGAAAACCTCACAGTGAAAATATCAAGATGCCCTGCTCGCGGACTCAATTTAGTATCTTGCTCAGGGTTTGGGTGGTCTGGTTTTACGGCTTGTTTTGAGTGTTTTTCGTGGGTTTGAGAATTTAGGATGTGGAGATGAGCATTTTTGAAAGAAAAAAAAAAGTTCCCTTTTTTCGTAAATATGGACAGTAAAATAATTGATTCAAAGGTATACAAGTGGTATTGGGTGAAATGTGAGGTGGGTGTTAAAAAAAAGTATCGAAAAGATAGATTTGTAAAGGGATAATGACACAAACAGTACATAAACTTTAGCTCAATATGCAATGTGATCTATGAACTTTTAATTTGTTCATTATAGTCCCTGAACTTATAATTTGTTCAATGTCATCCCTGAACTTTTGGTACATATTCAATATAGTCCTTGGACTATATAAAACTATTCAATGTAGTCCTTGAACTTGTTTTAATGGAAGTACTACATTGAACATTTTTATATAGTCTAGGGACTATATTGAATATGTACCAAAAGTTCAGGGATGACATTGAACAAATTATAAGTTCGGGGACTATATTACATATTGGGTTAAAGTTTCAGATACTACAATGAACAAATTAAAAGTTCAGGAACTACATTGCATATTGAGCTAAAGTTCATGAACTGTTTGTGTCATTTTTACTTTTTTGCTTAATTATCACTTCATAAGCTCTCTTTCGCTCATGATTTGAGTGGCTACATGTAATTTCTCATATCATAGGTGGAGCATGTAGAAACCTTGTCTGAGTAGCAAGACAAAGAAAAATTTGCACTAAGATGTCCAACTTGGGAGGGGTGGGATTGGGATATTGGAACTTCATATGAAATTTTGATACATTATAGTGTAGATTTCATAAAAATTTGCACTGATCACCAAAGGCCGGCAGGGACAATTGAGATTTGATACTGACGGAGAAATTGTCCAATCGGTCTTAATTTTTGTTTATGAATGTCAATTCAGTCATAAACTTTTCAATTTTACCAATTTAATCCTAAACCTTTGTACAAGATCTTGTGTTTTGTCATTAACTATTTGCAAGACCTCATCTCCCGGATGCAAAATGTGGCATGCGAATTCGGTTGTTTGATGGCCTATGAGGGCAATTAAACGCGGGGGGCTTGTTTGATAAAATTGAAAAAATAAGCGATGAAAATTAAAATACGGAACATCAAGTGCTGCAGTTTTGAATCCGAAAATGAACATGTATGAATTTTTTAGATCTTCCGGTTTATGCTTAGTCTTAACATCGATTTTCTTATAATAACAAAGATTAAGTGTATTTTAAGCTTTCCATTGGCGAATAAATATGATAGTGTAAGTATCGAGGACAATGTAGTTGACCAGCTAACGATAGGGACATCGTCCGTTTACAAATCTCAATCGATCGATGTGTAATTGGACGTTCATTTCAAGTTGCTGCCATCAATTTCTTCTGTCCCCATATACATTACGAGAGCCAAGAGTTTCAATTTAATTATTCTTTATTAGATGAAACGAGCACGTCCGTGATTAGAAACTGTCTAACACAGGTCATGCTCGTGCTTCATTAGATGAAACGAGCACATCCGTTATTAGACTATTTCAACCTGGATTATGTATACGTGCGACGATTGTAAATTACGAAGGATCGTCCTTAAATGAAGAAGACGTGCAAAATAATAATTAGACAAAAATTGATCTCGAGAAATAAAGAGGGCGCTCGACAACATTATTTCAGCGAAGGTTAGGATAATTTCTCAGAAATTACATCTGATTTGTGAATAAATTACCCATGATGAGACAAATACATAGTAAATCCAGATTATTTGTGAAGAAATGGAATAATTCATTCTTTCTATTTTGGTAAATTTTTTCACTTGATGACATTATAAATATTCAAAGGATTAATTTCGAGGATATCCCAATGGGCTTCGTGAAGTATCTCGCCAACAGCTAAGATGAATTTTAAAAGGGGAAGGGAAAAACCAATTAAATTAGGGTTTTATAGGGATTGGATTGTTCTTATTATAGCTCATGTTAGCATACCTCATTTAGGTTTCGCAAGGCCTTCGAGTGATCAAACGTTGTCTCCCCTTCCAAAATAATTCCATGAAAAAAAATCCCCAAATTCTAGCGATAAAGCTTTAAAGCTAATTAGGCCCTGAGGCTCTGAATAGCCATCGCGTTTTCGAGATGTATGTCCACCTTTACCGATAGAAATCCCGTTCAAAATGCGCGCTCCCCGAGTAAGGGGGAAAATAAAAGTTCTGAGATATGCCCCCCGTACTCGGATCCCCCCCTTGACTCACGTCTCGTTGTCTTTCATGTTTCTGGCTGTATATTTAGGTTCGGGAGAATGGTCCCCCGTCGAGCCGCATAGGATAAAGATTGTAACACGGTCCCTTTCTAGTACCATTACAAAAGATTAAAGTGGCAATGTTTGTGGCCAGGTGAGTACCATGGTTCCCCCGAATTTTTATATTTTTTGGGACTAAAGAATGGGAAAATATCCGCATAAACTAGAGAAAAAAAATCGCAATTACGTACTAGAGGGACCACTATATCATCTCTTGAGAGATTTTAATATAGCAATACAGCAAAAATCCATTCTCCAACGACAATTATATTAATAAACAATCGAAATTCTCATTCTTCTAAGAATTTGGACCACAAGAACGTCATGTGCACTGCATCATAGTCCTCAATCTCTATATGTTCGTATCATATGTATTTAATTGGAAAATTGATCCTAATCTTTTTTTTACCTTTAGCGGCATTTTGGGCATCCTAGTAAAACGACAGCTTTTCCTTCGAATCAATCAAAAATTATGTCACTAAATTCAAGCCTAAACGGTTTATTTATTTGTTTATTTTTGTTTTTCTAGTCATAGCCATTTGGCACCGGAATAACCTTTACGGTACAAGTTAGAGATAGAGTAGCCTTGTAGCGTGCCTTTCTTGGAGTAATATTTTCACTTTTTAAAATTTATTTTACCCATAAAAATATATATTCTTTTGGTGAACTATATTTTAAAAATCTATTTTTTTTGTTCATGGATTGAGAAATTAGTTAGTTTCAGTAGAAAATTACACACTAATGAGGCGTTAAACTTTCAATTTGCTGAAGTTACAGATTTTGCTAGCTCATGTATCACAAAGGACTTCGATTACTAAGAAAATTACGCCAGGAATTCATCTAAATGAGAAGTACCGTTTAATCTTGACAATACTAATGGGGTGAGCCAATATCAAATTATGAAAATAATTGGGACCTATTCTATTACTGAAAAACAAAGATAGTTTTCGAGGAAGTCTTTTTTCGGTTTTAAAAAGAAGAAAATCTTATTAATATGTTGAATACTTGCAACGTGTTGTTTTTCTTTTCCTAACAATACTTTTGCCATGTTAACCATAGAATTTGTCTGAAACGTCCCAGGACAAATCTCTCGAGTGATCAGGATGTTTAAAACATGGTAATCACGTCTTTTGTATTGGTAAATCGATGCGAAACTTGATAATCTTTTTATCGAATCAATTCATCGATAAAAGGAAAGAAGTTGTTCGCTACATTTCAAGTGAATGTACATACAATCATCGATGTGATAGAAAATCTGCTCGATCCTACAATGAGCATATTTCCCGAATTCATGTAGGACCAACGATATATTTTACAATGTCGAATATATGCAATCCTCACTTTGTTTCCCCTTTTTTCCGCCTGTGGAGGAGGGGCTTGTTTGCATGGGTTTGCGCACTTTGCAAATGAAAACATTTTTACGAATTAAAAAAACCCTAGTTGCCACAATTAAATAACTTTATTTAGCAATTCAACTCAATCCCGTTTGTCACTTCGAAACGCAGGAGAGGCAGAATTAGTAGTTTACCTGTCGCTTTCGAGTTACAATTTTCTAATTAGAGTAAGAAAGGACGATTAGGGTTTTCTTCAAGGGCTAGTTACACTCACAATCTCAGGGATTGCTGTTCTTGATACGAGAGCATAAACACGATTTGAACTTAATACGAATTTACTGAGAGAGAGTTGAACTCAACACCGCGCGAGCTAAATATCCTTCGGTACATTTTTACCCGGTTTTTAATGAGAAAACTAATTGGGCTGGAATAATTTCATGACCGCGCAAAATAACAACAATATGCCGACGTGCTACGAATTGCAAGCCTGAAACAAGGCAATTCTTTTTCTTTTCCCCTTCCCCCTAATCAAATTATCCATTGATCTGGTTCTAGTGAAGAATGCCTTTTGTAACTAGTTATTGGTCATTTGGGTTTCAATTAGGCCTCAAGGTACTTCTCAACCTCAATCAAAATTATCGATTTGAGAAAAACCCCAGCCTAAATCGATGAAATCGCAACCCAAGCCAAACTAATGTATAACTCTAGTTTGCTTTTATTAGTTGTTTAGGTTATGGCCTATTAGGTTAGGCCGATACATAGATGAGAAGCTCAGCAATTGCGCCATGTGCTTCTAATATAAACGAGAAGCGGAATCATAAATTGATTTACTAGATCGCATCAATCACACATCAAGAACTAACAAACGAAAATCATCTATACACTAAAATACAGCGAGACCCGCGTCATTTGCAAATCAACAACACGTTATTTTTTGAACATATGTACGTGCACATCCCCTTACGGAGATGTGCCGGAAGCGAAATGGCCACTGAGCTTCAAATCGATGCAAGGCTATGCAAAAGGCCAACGGAATTTTATCTAGATAATGGGATATGGGAAGGAAGCAGGAGGACTGAGGTTAAAGACAGAAAGCCCGTGAAATATGAGAATTTGAGTGCTCTCGAAGCGTCACATTCACATTCGTCCAAATCAATCGCTTCTCAAGGGTTGACAAGGAAAACCACGAAATTTGACGTGCGCGATTGACCTGGGCAGAGGCTCTGGAAGTCACCCGAAAACTTCTCAACACTCGAAATATGAATAGATCGATATCCAAGTCGTGAAAGTAATTAAACGGGCACAGCAACAATTGACAAGCGGTTAACTTCCAGGGTTGGTAAGATTGGCTGGAGCATCAGAAGATATCCAATATAGAAACTAGAGTCACTCGTTCAAATCCCGCCAACTGTATGCAAACTACTCTCGGTTAGTGACATCTGCATAGACGAAAGGCCCGAGTTTGACATGTTCTTGGGGTCTCGTGGACCTCCAGGCACCGAGTCTCCACACTCGAACCCCCTATATTATAAAAAAAAAAAAACCGAGGAAGGACGAACAGTTTTATTTCACTAAATTGACCAAGTGCGAACAGCGGCCGCTAATTGGCGCCGCATCTTAGTACTATCAAGATAGTCGCTCAATCCGAAGGTAGCCGCTGGCATTTGTTGATGTTATAAATGTACAGACGAAACCAGAATTGCACGACACCTCAATTATGGCAAACGTAGGAAAACATGGAGAGAATACGCTACTTACCAACTAGCAGCACTTATTAAGAAGAATTCTTTTTAAACCCAACATTCTCCTACACCCAAATGTATTTTTCTAAACTTGCATTTTTTTTTTTAAAAGAAGAAGATTTAAACTTGTTTTTTTGGTGGAATTATTTTTTCTAGGATAATTCATTCATTAACTCGGTATATCATATGAGATATTAAAAGTGTTTCTAAAAGTTAAATAAACTTTGAAGTTTTGCTCCTAACTTGGAGATATATATAAGGTTTGGAAAAATATCCATCTGGTCGAGCTCGATATATTCAAGTGAACCTTAATACTTACGGCACAAGATTAGTGCATTATAGAATTATTAGGAATCTGTTACATATTAATGTATTATAATGATCGGTACAAGCGCAAAATCCGATTTTGGGACCTAAAAGAGTGGACGCCGGGATGGTAAAAAGCTTAACACCTCCAAGAATTTTTAGTTTTTCAGGGCATTGGATTCTCACAAATGTTTAAGATAGAAATTATCATTTAATTCAGTGCTTATTAGAGTTTGTTATAGTCCGTAACTTGTAATAAAGATAAGAGTAAGTGTATGAGAAGTCCTAAAATTTATCTTGAAACTGCAATTCAATCAGACTTTTATAAAATCCAATCAAGCCCTAAAACTTATCCAATCAGTACAATCGACGACGAAGTGACATTTTCTTCATATATTTCAAGCACATGTGGCGCTAATGTGTCGCCAAGTGGATGACATATTAGAGGATAAGAAAGAGAGAGAGAGAGAGAGGCTTCTCTCGAATTGGGTTGCGTCGTTGCCCCACCTTCGCCGACGACTGGCAGTTGTTTTTTCTCTATTTATTTTTTGCCTTTTCGTGATGAGGCACCTACTTATGCTATTTCAGCATTGCATGCTCTAAAAAATTATTAAAAAATTATCACACTTTAAGGTGGTGCATACTTGGTACCACATTAGTATCGCGTGCTCCTCTAAAAATATCACAAAATCTCACATCAGTATCCCCATAGTGTAAATTACTTGTACTAGTTTGACATTTTATAGGTTAACAGAGTTTTGAGATACGTATGTGAGGATTTTAGGTGACAGAAGTTCAACATCGAAGATGTGAATTAAGTGTAGTAGTTAAATATATCATAATCGATTCATAACTCATTATCTTAAACGTTTGAGTGAATATGCATTCGATTTAGATATGTTGACGGGCTCAGGCTTAAGCACCCTCTTGGCGATCTTCTCTAGTGAGTTCGGACTCTTCCTATCAAATTTTATTGCAATTCCCATATAAATAACGCAACATCACATAAAACTCTCATCACCATAGGAGTCGGAGGTCATGTATTCGTGACAAAAAGGCCATCACTTTTACCATAGAAACGATCTTAATCACCGGAGAAATCGCCCTTAACACCTTTGCCGATCTTCCTGAATTGTTCAAAAAGGCGACGAATCGAAGAGTTCCATCAAGGACGAGCCTTTGTCGCCGAAAACAGGAGCGACGACATATGTTGGAGAACAATTTGGCAAAGAGAAGGAAAGGGAAAGGAAGGAAGCCCCCCGACCCCACACACAAGGGTTGTTTCGAAAACCCTTTCTTTCCCTTTCCACTGCAACATTAACAAAACACATCTCCGCCCTGTACGGACGGGTCGATCTATCACTTCACCAACAACCTGTGGCCTAGAATGCGACAGACGGACTGCTCAGTCCCTCCCCCCGCCAATCGCAACTCGACAAAGCGCCCCTCAGGGCCGTGCCCCTTTGTCAGCCCTACAAATCCCTAATCGCTATTTCTTCCCTGTGATTCCTCTCTCCCTCCCCCGCGAAGCCTCGCTGATTTTCTTTCTGCAAACTGACGTGAACTGCGCGCACAAGTGAAGCGGGGGGGGGGAAAAAGAAAGGGGAAAGAAGAGAAGAGGGCCTCCTTTGTTGTTATTATAACTCCACTTGCGACATAAATAGAAAGATACCAATTAAAGAGCCTATCGATATCAGTACATCTCCTCTCTCGCTCATGAGCTTCCACTCTCTCTCCCTCTTTCTCTCTCTCACTCACTCTCTTCAATGACATGGGGCTAAAAGAATTTAGGGTTTCTTGAGTTCTTGCTCTCTCTCACTGTCCCTCTGGTGATTTTTTATTGCAGCTTTCTTTCTTTCTTTTTCCTCCCCCGTCGTTCTTGTTGTTGGGCATAGCAAGAAAGGAGAGAGATGGGAAGAGGGAGGGTTCAGCTGAAGAGGATCGAGAACAAGATCAGTAGGCAAGTGACTTTCTCGAAGCGACGGACTGGGTTGCTCAAGAAAGCCCACGAGATCTCCGTTCTGTGTGACGCCGATGTCGGTCTCATCGTCTTCTCCACCAAAGGGAAGCTCTTCGAGTTTTCCACTGATTCTTGGTTTGTTCTTGATTCGTTCTTTTGTTTTTGTGGGATTTTTCTGCACTTTTCCTTTGAATTAGTGTCGCACCAATGCTTAATATCGGAACGTTTGCTTTGCCCCTCTTCATTGCAATTTGATTTGTCTTAAGAATTTGTAGTTTGTTTCCGTGAAGCCATCATCACTCGCAAAGGGGCAACAAAATGAGAAAGAAAAACAGCACTTGATTGGGCTCGTTGCATTCTGCTAAACATAGTCTGCCAAAACACCATCATACACACAGTGACGGAATTTAATACAGTTGTTCATAGTTTTCATGGATTCCAACATTTTGAAGAATATTGCTGTTCATCTTTTGTTTCTTTTCTTTAGGTTTCCTTCACAAGCTTTGATCAAGCTGCTTTTTCTTTGATCCCCTCCTTCGAAGTACAGTTTCCTGTGAAGAGCGGTTTTTTCTTGTCCCTCCAAAACAATCTTAAGTGGATAATCGCAGCCTTAATCAATTTATTTGGCTGACAAATCATCCGTTTGTCAGCTATTTTCATGGCCCTTTGTTTATATGACGTCAGTATTATTTGTTTTGACTACACATTTCAAATTATTTAATGGGAAGGACTCTTTTAACTGCATACATCCGGCTTGAAAATGATTATGATATTATTATGCTAATGAAACTGTCGGAGTAAAATTAACTTTGCAAGCAAAACTTCTTCCTTATTTCCTTTGAAAAAGAAATTCATGGATTTGCAAGGTGGATTTCTCGAAATAATTGCATGTTATGAATGTGTCCGTATGCTGTTCTGAGTTTATTTCAAGGTTTCCAGAAAAGCTTTTCTCTATCTATACACATCTATACGCATGTACTTTTTGTATGTACTCCTTCATGAGATTCAATTAATACTGTACTTCATTTTTCAAAGAAAACTTCATCGACGATTTTTCTTTTGTGGGTTGAAGCTCATTTTTTTGTTTTTTAGAGTAATGACACCTAGTTCTTTTTTTAGCAAGACCTATGCCTCATTCGTTCAGCGAGTTCAGTTCCCTAGGTATTTAAGATCCAAAAACCATTAAGATTGCATGGTTTCTGTATGTATTGAGAATCTTCTTCTAGATCTATGATCCTATGACTGATCGAAATGCCTCAAAAGATGGACGCACTGTTCTTGCTATTTTCTGGGGGCAATAAAGATAATCTCCATATTTTTCTTTCTTTTCTTTTTTCCGTATCTATACACTAGCTTGAGATTGAACATTAACAGGGATTAAAAATAAGGAGATTACTTGAAAAAAGAAAAAAGAAAAATAAGTTTATTTCTGAACAGTTTTTCAAAAAAAAATTTAGCAGGTCCTCTTTCTGGAAAATTGAATAATCATTTGATAAAGACTACTACACATTCAATGGCAATGTGTTAACTCCAGGATAATTCTATTTTATACTTGGCATATGACGATGCTCTTATTAGGCATGCATGCGCAACCTAGATTCTAATCACTCCCCCCGGCTCACCTGATCTAGCTGCACCATGGAGAAAAGATTAGTTTAATAAATTGACCTAAAAGTTCTTTTTTTTGCATAATAAAGTAGCTTAAAGCAGTAACTGCACTTCTCTTTCTTCCAACTGATGTAAGATTGATATCCTTCGTTCACATGTATACATGATACTTGATAAGGAAAACTGTGCTCTCAAATATTCTGCAGATATGGAAATCTATTCAGGTGCTAATTTTCAAAACTTATATATCACTTGCGTGAAGACATGCGATCATTGCCAACTAGCAGCCTGTTTTGCCCTACATTACCTGTGATACGTAAACTTATTGGGCCTCTGTTAAGACCTACAATATGATTGGCATCATTTAAGCTCATGCATAATCATCAGTGCTTCTCAATTTGCAAAATACCATTGACGGATCTTGCAGCATGGAAAGCATCTTGGAGAGGTATGAGAGATACACATATGCGGAGCGACAGCTAGTGGCCACTGATTCCCATCAAGTGCAGGTAACTTTCATGCAAAAGAATTGGCCAGAGAGTTTCAGATTTATTTTTTCCAAGACTTTTACATTGGGAATTTAATTTATCCTTACTGAATTCTTTTCGTTTGGCATGTTGTCATTGTATATTGGGTTAGCATTAATAGTCTTCTCGCAATGAGGGGTAGGAAGATTTGAAATATATTTTCCCAATGTTCTCTCTCTGAATTTAAGCTTTTGAAACAGAGCCTAGAAAATCATCCTGAGATGATTAATTATATAAAATTCACATTTTAATCAACTGTAAATTCTGATATTAAGAATATATAGCCGTCCGACTTACTTTTTGTGTGCATGCGTGCGTGCGATTTTACTTTTGGAGAGGGAGAGGCTTTTTTCTGAAGTTTTAAAAAAATTATATGTTCAATTGTTTAAAATTGCCTTTGTGTAAAGTTAATAAAATCAATTGTTTAAATTTGTTTAAGAAAAATTCTATGGCTATGATGGTTTTAGAAAGATTGAAGTGTTCACTCTCAAACTTATTCTTAATTAAATAAAAATGAAAATTAAAGCTAAAACCACATTTAATGTCTCTTATGTCAATCTTTGTTGGTTGACTCCACAATAATCATTGTATTGTATGTTGTCAGTCCAAATTTGGAAAAAACAAAACGAAAGTGAAGGGGCCGTCGGTTTGCACTCATTTTCAAGGAAAGTTGTCTATTCAGAGTGACTTCTATTCTTTAACTTTTGATTTTTTTTTCTTGCCCGTACCTCTGAAACGTCAAAAATAATTATTCTACTTTCCCATCAAAATTCAAAATATTTTCTAAAATTCCAAAAAGATTATGAACAATATTATGTAAATCTACATCTTAATATAAAATCATTTGTAAAGGTTTCAAGCAAGCATTTTACATTAACAAATGGTCAATGCATACGTCAAAATATCATAGAAAATGTTATAAACAGTCAATTACATCTTAGCCAATATTTTTTATACAAAAATATTGGAGAGAATGTTATAAGTAAATGTCAAAACAAACTGATAAGTGCAGGCATGCAAGCCCTAATCAGTTGGAACTTGCCATGTTCCCTCGGTTTCCATTTTTCTAAACACAAATTCAAACAAGAAAATTAGAAAATTGAGAGAACCATACGTGATTACTTACATGCTCTCAAATTGAAATGAGAAGAAAGGTGAAATTCGATGAATAATGATGACACCCTCATCGACTTTTAACCAAAATGTATAGAAAGAGGGAAAATTAAGAAACGTGAAACATACACAAATTGATAAAGGAAACCAAACACTTATCTAGCAATATTACAATGAAAATGAAAGCCAAAAACTTTGTGAGAAGAGCCAAATGGACCCAGCATTGTATAAATAGGTAATGCTAGGGTTATTGCGACAACCCTATCTACAGAAAAATGTGGTAAAGCATGGTGATTATGCGATCTTGCTGCATCTCTTTCCAAACAAGGTTTACTAGAGACTCTTGATTTGTACCCCTAACTAGAGTAAAATCTATAAAAACAGTGTATAAATTAACTTGAACTATATGGATAGTGGATGACCATTAGAACTATATATGGCAGACATGTTGATTTGGCATCCATGTAAAGGATAATAATTGAGGACCTCATTATATGACCAATAGTCAATTAACTGAGAGAACCTCAATTTTTTCCTAATTATAATGGCACTTCTCCTTCTGCACATGTGTTAGTTGATGCAGAGCCAGCCATTTTAAAAAAGATATAGAGTTCTCATTTGAGGTTTGTGATATCTTTTCGTATTTATACGTTTGTGATAATCTTATAATATCCTTTTTTCCCCTCGCGTGCAAGCGACAAATACTGTTGCTACGAGTGAAAACCTCGAAAAAGAATTTTTTGGCATGTTGGTGTTCGTTAGGGGTGCACAACTTTAGTAAATTCATTTTCACAGAGAACTATGAACGATTCATGCGTGTCTGGTCGTAGGTGGGGACGTTAGGGAAGACAGATTGGTCTCCCACTACAAAGTTTAACAATGTTTGGCTCGGCGCCGTTTATATCTCGGTTTGTGTATAAGTGGCGCACGGCTTTTATTACCAATTTATATATATGGAAAGATTTTTGTCTTTGATACTTTTCTTGGAGATCCCAATGTTGGATCCATTCATTGATCTGTACGTGGTTTATAAGTGGTACGAAGAATGCTAGGTCCGGTTTACAGAACATAATAGCAAGATGCCGGGTCTAAGGCTGTAATTGTTATATCATTCTAAATGTTGGTGTCGACATGAATTGTGCAAGAATAATACACAAGAGGTTATGACATAATAGATCTTCACGTCGATCAAATTTACAGTTAGAGATTACACGGAGTATTATTTAAAATGGATCTAAACCCCATCACGTAAGTACATCCTCCGATTAAAGTAAACATGAAAGATAAAATTGCAATATTTATTGGATTTCAATATAATTATATTACTAGCATGGAAAGTAATATGAATCAATAAGAACGTGAAAGTATAATACATGAATGTAAATCCCCCCTTACTAGCTTTCATCTATTTTTGTAAAGATATTTCTAAATAGAATGAATATATAGATATATATTATATATCAAAATAGAATCTATATATACGCAAATAGTATATGAAAAAGAATTAGAGACTCACTTACATTTGTGCAGTAATCTATGTATTAAATATTCGCTAAAATATACCCATTAAAACATGCTTATCATTTAATGTTTCTTGTTCATTTATTAAAGTAGGAAAGCCTTATATTTAGAAAAATTCAGCCTTACTTTTGCATAAGTATTAATTTTTCATCTAATCACATTTAAATTTTACAAAATAAAACCCATTATTCATAAACAATATCTGCATAAGAATTATAATAGATTCTAAATATAAATAAAGAATATATGTAAAAGAATTAGAGATTTACTAAAATGACCATCAAAACCAAATTGCTCAGTAACGTGCACGTGTGAGTGCGCCACATACCTCAACCTCACGTGCGCGAACTAATATGATAAATTGTAATGAATACTAAAAATTAGTAATTATATTCCTATACGCAGAAAAAGTCCGTCATGCCACTTTGTATAATAATTTTGTAAATCAGATCATGTCCTGGCGTTATTCTTCATATTCATTTCATTACTTTTGGGTTCTATATCGTCATTATTTGTCTGGAGTCAGGACCACCCTAAGGGGGGATTCATGCATTTTGGTTTTCTTTTGTTGCTCATCAATCTTTAGTACCCCACCAACATGAGAAAGCTTGTCTCAATTCATTGCATTAAATTGACATATAAAAGATTAGGTGAACATTTAAGTCATATCATTTTGCAAGTGGAGACAATAATAAATGGTATGATGACATAGATTTTTATATATCGGTCCTTAGTGATTAAAGAACGTGCTAGTGTGTAATGGATTAAGGACACAATATGAGTGCAATTTCCTCCTACATGTACCTGAATCAAACAGTTTCGTGTTTGGTTGGATAATCCATTGCAGCCCGTTTCTTAACTGATCTATGAGTTTGTGGAGCATTTGATGAACTCGCGATTTATCTACTTAATGTGGGGTTTCTTGTCATAAAACAAAGTATTTGCATTCCTAGCATTACTCTGATTGCACTGTCCTCAAATAATTTTTTCTTTTCTGTTTAGGGAAGTTGGTCGCTTGAATATCCCAAGCTCGTGGCTAGGATCGAAGTGTTGGAGAGGAATATAAGGTAACGCCTTCTGCAGCCACGTAAATACAAGTGTTATTGCTTCATGCTAGTCATATGATATGCTACGCAAGTTATATATGTGTCGCTAGCAAACTTGCATGTCCCAAATAATAATTTTAGCATCATGAGGAATACTAGATTTGCATCCGGTTTATGAATAGCATTGAGCATTTGAGTTGGTTGAGAAAATGATGCAACAATTTGGAAATTTAGCTTTCGAGAAAGAGAGGTGCCACTAGAAGCAGTCAGGACCAATCGAAAAGAATATCAAATAAACTAGGTTTATTCATGATGTCTATCATATATGAAAAAATCACGTGGAATTTATTTCTAAACAAAATCTCATGCGAATCGCATTGTTTCTTGATATGTGATTGATGTAATCTTTTAGACTAAACCTACATAGTAACTCTTTGACTAGTTGTGCTAGGCACTTGATTGCCATTAGATTTGTGAGTCCTGTATGAGTCTCGTGCCATCAAGCAACCGGTGCAATCTTTATCTCTATGTGAAATCAAAATGCTTTATACCCATCAGTGAAGTTGCTTGTTCTAACAAAGATCGAGATCATCTCAACTTTGGAGCGCATTGATAGTGACTCCGCGGCACTATCTTTTGAAGATCCGATGGAGACGAAAAGTCTACATTGCTAAGATAACACTTCCATGGACCATCTCTCGAGTTCGAATTCGAAGTTTGTGACGACCATGTAATCATTTCTAGGGAGAGATTGACTATGGATGATGCCTCTTAAGGATATTGATTGACATAACTGGTCAATGGCAATGCAGCTTCTGCACATAGTGATGACGTTGAAACATATACATGAACATGGTTTTGATCAGTGCAGAAACTTGACTGGAGAAGAGCTTGATCCCTTGAGTCTAAGAGAGCTGCAGTATTTGGAGCAGCAGCTTGATACAGCTCTGAAGCGCATCAGGACCAGAAAGGTTAGGCCTTTATAAGTTTGCGTCTTTCTTTTTTGTTGAAGTTCTTTATGAAAATGAGAAATACCTTTCTTTTTGGACTCTTTTCCTTTCTTTTATCTTGTGCAGAACCAGCTCATGCACGAGTCGATCTCTCAGCTGCAAAAGAAGGTAGGAGCTTGGGCTTCATGAGCGTCTGAATGCAATTTTATATTGTCGTTGTTGGTCCCATTTTGGATTGCATGCTGATCAATGATTTTGCTGGACTGCGTGAGGTTATTATACTTTTTACTATCTCAGCTTACTTCAAATGGTGGAATTTGTAACTTCATTGAACTGAAAAGAACATCTCAACATAACAATGTAGTAACCGAAGACTGAACATCGGATATCTCATGTAATTAACATGCATTTGACGATTATCATGTTACTCAGCCTCGAGCCTAGAACGGTAGAACTCCATTGTACATACATACTAATGTTTGTCGTGGACCTTTCTAATTTAGAAAATGGAGAATGCAAGAGACGTAAAAGCTAATATATAAAATCGATTTACAAATTGGCGTAACAGATTCTTCTTCACTTTTAACTAAGATTTACTTATAAACTGTCATATTATTCTTATAAGTCAATTTTCAGATAGGGTTTTTTCAACCCCAAGGCTTGATCATTTTTGTGGGTAACGCATAAAGTTCGAATTGTGTGGGGCATATATATTGTGAGCACAACAAAGTCAATACATAGGTTTGTGGGTCCTAGTTATCATTTCAACAGTAATATATAGTAGGAGCTGACAAATTGAGGAATTGGGTTCAATTTGTGGTTGATATAAACTGTCTACCTTGCTGTATGTATGATGCAACAGGAGAAAGCCCTACAGGAGCAGAACAACATGCTCTCAAAAAAGGTAATTATGCACACAAATTTCCATTGAATTGGCCTCGTAATTTTCTAATACTTCCAACAAGAAATTGTTAGATGGTGACATTCTTTTTTTTTTGTTGGTTTTTTCTTTCGGGATACTGGGGAGAAAGTAGATCAAAGAAAATGAGAAGGTAACGAGAGAGAGTGGGCAATGGGACGAGCAAACCCTAGCACCGCCCACATCCTCCTTCATGCAACAACCCACTTTGCCTCTTCCTTCCCTCACCATTGGGTAGACTCTCTCTCTCTCTCTCTCTCTCTCTCTCTCTCTCTCTCTCTCTCTCTCTCTCTCTCTCTCTCTCTCTCTCTCTCTCTCTCTCTCTCTCTCTCTCTCTCTCTCTCTCTCTCTCTCTCTCTCTCTCTACACACATTGTTTATGCATAGGTACAGTTATAACATTTGATAAAAGTAAAAATCAATTCGTCATGTCTCAAAATTTTGTAAGGCAAAATGTGTATATTGATGAGCTTGGTTTACTATGTGTTAGTGATACACGAATAAAGAAAAGACCATGAGATGTTAGGTGGAAGTCTATAATGGCTTTCTAACTAGTAATCTGATTTCGGGCAAACTATTAGATTGTTTTTTTTTTGGCAAACTATAAGATTGTTTGCACTTTAATAATCTAAAAATTAAGATGATCCCGTAGTTTTGAGAAAAGTTATATTTGCACGAACTCAATCGATAGACAATTCTAAATTTCGATAGTCCATGCCTTTTGTGGACATTAGTTTTTACCTTACATTTTATTTGGTTTTTCTAATTTAGTAAGAGGTATTCCCATTCCATCCCAGATAGCTGATGATTGTCTCCCCTCTACTAACCCTAGGACCAGCCTTTGTCCCCTGTACACTTCTAGATTACAGGAAGCCGAATTAGCAGTTACTTGATGAGTACTAGGTTACGTAGTTTCTCCACTCTTAGTGCATAACTGCTCCTTAATCAGTTCTAAAACATGCCAGATGTGCGAAATCAAGGGATAATTATGTGGAGTCTGCACATGAGTGTTAGACTGGCAAGAACGGCATGGCTATGGTAGTGAATAGGCAAAACAAATGTACTTTACATCTTAACATCATCATCCCATATGAAAATGAATACCTGAACTGATGATGATAAGCCCTGAATTTAGTATTGACAAGTAAATTGACCATATTGATGCAGCAACACGTTCCAGACGAGGCAGGTACTTGGAGGAGCAGAACAAGAGGAGAGATCTCAAGCCCGGCTGGCCAACACGCTCATGCCGCCTTGGATGATACGCCGTTCGATCGAATAGAGATTCTCCTGGACATCAGCTTTTGATTACAGCCAAGAGCCTTTTTCACTTCACTACAAGGTTACGTTACAGCTCGAGTTTCAACTCGCTGCTTCCTATATATGACCCTCTATAATCGGTGTAAAGTTCTTGATGTCGGAACCACTCCTTCATTAAGTAATTGGGTATCCAAATCCTCTTGATGTTTCCAATAAAGCGAGACGTATACTACATTATGATAGTTCTCTTCACACGAAGATTAGTAGTTTCACATAAGCCGAAGATGAACTTGGACACAGGCGAGATTAGTAAGTATGGCGTATATGCATCCTGCAATATGTAGAAAGAAATAAGGGTCAAAATTTACACTGCTCACAGTAGTTTTACCTAGAGAAAAGATCATGAAGGAGGCGATCAGAATGGTACTCTGAATCCATTTACGATCCCGAGTCTTCAGACACATTGCTCTTCTGCTCGGGTCGAGGCTGCCACTTGGCGCTAAGCCAGATCAAAGAAGAGTGGGGAACCTCTTGTTGGTTTGTTGAATTCTACATCAGAAAGTGTTTTCACACCATGAACCAACATCTACTCATACCAATCTTTATGAAGAGATCAACGACCCCAAGTTCTTTTACTCCATTCAAAAAGTCTTCTCTGCCAGAAGGTATAAAAGAGAGTGACTGTAGAAACTTAAAATATACAGTGTTTCACGTCTGAGTCATCTTCGATTAAGTGCAGAGCCGATCGCGACAACAGTAAGAGTCATGCTTTGCCTGTTCTATCTCTTAATAATACTAGCACGGCTTGTTTTTCGATCCCGATGTTGACAAAATAGAGAAATCCATTAAAATGCAACATGAGAAATCACTGTCATGTTTCTCTACTAAACCTGTACTTTTTTCCCAGAAATACCAAAACTCTACTTAAATCGTCTCCGATATTCCTTCTCATAGACTGTTTATAGCCGAGCGTTGTTAACCATTTCCAGAGAAAGCCATATGTTCACGCAGAACGAAAAAAACGGGCAGGGTATCTAATGAGGCTGAATGAAATTCTCCGCGCATTTTCATGATAATCCTTCACAACCACTGCCATAAGTAATCTAAAGTAACAAAGCATCATAGACATGAAAGCCCGAGTTGAGTTAGCGCACACGGTCGAGAGTTGAAGCTTTATCGAATACCGTCAGCAATCACATATACACTTTGGCTGATCTATGTGTATCTGCTGGTTGACAGCTTTTATCAGACTCGGTAAGCTAAAAGTGAATTAACTAGTACTGACATTATAACAGTTACCAATGATAAATCACCTAAATACGCTAATTGGACTTCATGGTTTCTTTTTTATTACAAGTAATACCCCTGCCTAGTTGACCAGCAGCAATAATAATCGGCAAACATGTTATAAATGGTGAAGTGAACAGAGTCAGAGTTATCAATAATTTCAGTTCTTCCCAGCAGCGAGCTCTTCATCTTCAATCCCGTGATTCCGACCATCAAGTAAATCCTCCCTATATAAACAAAGAGTGACATGGATGGTTACTCCGGAAAAGGGGAGAGGGAGAGGAGAGGGAGAGAAAGAGAGAGAGAGAGAGAGGCTCGAAAGTCCAGGCTCATGTCGGAATAAACTATTACAGAGCACCAGTTCTATAAACCAGATGACAGGTGCTCAGGTCAAAATGGAGTAGAACTTTTTCTCTCTTACAATTTACTGAACCTGAGCTAATTCCAACAAAACTACTGGATACTCTCCCAGACTAACAAGGAATTAACCCCAATGTGTAGGACATGGTCCTTAGAAACATTGACAACACAATAAACTACAATTTTCAGGCAAACAATATCAAGTTTTCATTTAGTACGTTTTAACCAATAGAACACCACAGAGCTAATAATGTAACTTTGAGGAACTGAAAAGGATGGGATGATAAACAAGAACACAAACAGTAAATACCTCAGTCTCTCACATAGGCGTGCTAAAGCATCTGATCCAGTTCTCGATGCAACATCCTCGATTTGAGAAGCATTTAATAATGTAACAGTGTCTGCAAGCCTAAACTCACAGAGTTCCTTCAGGGAACATGCATCGGTCAAGACAGCTGAATGACCACCACCAGCTGCTAGTTTACGCACTTCCCCCACACACCTGTATTAGACAAATCTCATTAGGAGAGAAGAATGCATGATCTGGCATCTAATACTTAACAATCAACTAAACTGTTTCATACCAATCAACTGGAGATGGATACCAAGCATAGGTAGATTTCTCATTAGCAGCTTGACCATAATTGTTATAACCCCAACCATGTATCCTTCCATCTCTAGTCAATATGAGGGTGTGGGAATGTCCACATGCAACAAGTCGAACACCATTTGGAACAACTACAACAGGGATATTTCGAAAAAATGTTTCAGAATCATTAGGAATACACGAGAAGAAACCAGTCTGGGGACCAAGGCCCAGTTGCCCCGCTTGACCACCTCCCCAAGCATAAAGGGCTCCCTGAAGAGTCAAAGCGCATGTATGTACACCACCACATGCAACATCCTTTATGTGTATCCCATCAAGGGCAACAACTCTCCTTGGCAACAACTCCTTATCCCCAAACTGAAGGGAGCAATGCCCCAGTTGACCCATGCTTCCCAGGCCCCAAGTGTAGCTGCAAAGTCCCAAAAGTTATCAGCATAGGTCTAATGACCCATAAAAGTAAGACAAAAGGCAAGTGGATAAGAGCAGACACAAGATTCCCAAACATTAGATGTGAAAAAGGACAAAGTTCTTTCACTCGCAGCACGTAACCAGTTTTAGAGGAAAAACTCAAGTGCTTTCTAGTTATTCCAATAGCTCATCCGAAATCGTGTTAATCCTCGAAACGGGATATGTCTGTTAAATTAACAGATGCAATCTATCGTCCAAACAGATAGGGAGTTTCTTTTAGTAGCGGCTGAAATCAAACTTATAACTTGCCATAGATCGACCGAGGATTATACTCAGCAGAGATAATATCAAACAACAGATCTTTTGTGTCATTTGCTGTTTTCAGTTCTACATGACTCTTAGCAGGAATCTTCTACCAAAACAAACTACTGAAGGAACAGATATCAATGGCAGTAATGAAGTTCTCTTTGGAATCCATGGCCAATTTACAGTGTATCCACTGAAATGGAATCCAATATTATTAGTTCTTATATGACTTTAGAAGAATGCGGCCTTAACAAGAAACTGATCAGCACTTACTATTAGGATAAGGAAAAACGGAACAACAAATTCAAAAAAAAAAATACTAAAATCAAATCATTCTCATTTTGGAATAATGAAGCTAGTGTAAGAAACTTGCACATAAGTCGCATCTGCTTTCTGGGATCCTGTCTCCCTCAGATGTGAGATTCCCACGAGAAGATTTTTCTCCAACTTTCAGAAAAGTTGTGCCATGCGGATAACCACAATCTCAAGCTTAAAAGAAGAGCCTATCTCCATCTAAGAACACTTACACCTCGCCTTTATCTGATATAGCTGCCGTGTGGTACTCTCCACATGACACATGGGTAATCTTCACAAGCTCAGGGGCTTCATCAAGGAACTTGGCATAAGCATTTATTACACGAGCCCCCTGAAGTCCCTCAGAAGTAATACCTCTGCCAAGCTGACCATACTCATTGTAGCCTGATTTTACAAGAACATTGATTAATTCTAATTACCATAGGCCGGAAAAGCAGAGTAAGCTCACATGTTCTCCACCTCGCTCAGCTAGTCGTTGGAAATGTAAATGAAGAGCCATTCGCACTAACACTTGTATCAGGATATTGACTTGAAAGTTACCAGTCAATAATTTCTGAAGGAAGAAAAGACTTAAAAGGATAATTACCCCAAGCTTGCAGAAGACCTTCTTCTGATAAAGCCACCACATGAACAGCCCCACAGCTTGCTTGCCGAATTATCTGTGGGAAATGGAGCTCACCGTTAAGATAGAATCTAATGCTTGTAAAATAAGCAGTAAAACCTGAATCGATAACCGTAAAGGTAAACAAGTACAGGAACAATCACTCGGAAGTGTCAACACACCAAGGCTCCTTTTATCACCCTTAAGGCCTCCAATGGACGCCTTATACAGTCTAAAATTGTCTAACAGCGGAGAATCAGACAGGACAAGGCATTACGTCAAGCCTGATATCTCCAACTCCAGAATCCACCGACAATTCTAGAATATTCGCGGATGCTACAATACACCCCATGCAATGATTTGGCCTCAAAATACAAAATTATATACCAATTCAGGCAAGTACCAACTACCAAGGCACAAGACAAGCAAAAAACTTAGCAAGCAGAAAAAATCTTCTGCCATCTTCTAATTTCTGACAAAAATCAACCTCCCAGAGCACTTTAAAGAAGGACAAAGGACATTCACATCCATTAATAAAGAAAACGGGATAACAGAAAAACACTTTCTTGGCAAGTATTTTTTACTTCAATAGCTGCTAGAAACAGCAAGAACAAACGGTCCAAGAGAAGTTCCAAGGTATTCCCATCAAACCTCATTAAAATGATCTGTGTCCAGAAAAGCCCAACTGCCAAGCAAATTGGTCTCACAGAATAACAATCGGCGTGGCTAAGCAGAGTAAAAAATATCATGAAACTTGAGGAAGTATGATCTATTACATACCTAACATCATGAAATTTTAGATTTCAGTCAAACTCTTGGAGCAAAAACTGTCACTTCATCACTCACTAGAACCATCACACAGTAACTTGCTCCTGAAAGAAGTCAAGACCGATTCTCGTGCAAAAGCTATAAATTTTCTTGCCCTACCGACAACCACATTTGACGATGATATGTGAATCAATTTCCAAGTAAAAATCACAGAGTTTCCCTGTTTGCTCAAATACAACAGGCAACAGTAACTTGATTAATCTGGGGAACATAGTTGCTGAATATGGAAAGACATCAATGGGGAGATTCTCGAGAAAGCAAACTTTACCAACATCACTGCATAATGTAGTTCTATGGAGCAGACATAACTACTACTTAAGCATGATTCTATCCTCTCATCAACGTACCCAAAGAAGACATTATGGTGTAACATATAAACTTCATCCACCGCTATGACCAAAAGAAACAACTCTCATTCAACAGCTTCTCCACCCTTAGTCTTGAGGAGAGCTTGTGACATTTTCAAGCTAATGCACACATAAGATGCAATAAGGAGTGAATTTTTGTGCTATGTCATCAACTTAAAGCCCTTCCTGCTTAGAGAAATGCAGTATGGTTCATCATACAAGAGTCGACAAATCTAACTTGAAGTAAAGACTAAGCCATAACAAGATATTGGCAACCACAGCGAGGTCTTGAGTCCCACCATGTAATCTGAACTTGGGATGAATGTCAAGTACATACCGTGTTTGGAGTAAAAGCTCCCCAAAATAGACGCGGAAAATCTGATCCCTGGCATGAACAAAAAAGAGATTACTTACTAAAGCCATTGACTGTCCTAAAGTTGGATCCTAAATTTCTCATAAGGACCGAAAGAAAGACCTGATTCTGGCCCCAAATCCAAAGTCTGCTTGTCGATACACTCCCATCATTATCACGAGGCTCTGCAATGGCAACAGTACAATGTGCTCCACACGACACAGACTTCACAAATTCCGTCTCTAATTGCTTGACCTTCTTGGGGAATTTTGTCCCCTCCTCTGTTCCATCTCCCAGCTGACCAAAGTCATTAGCCCCTGACAGCATATTCACGTGGAAGGCTGCATTGTTAACACTGTAGGCACTTTGTTGGCAGATGTACAGATACAACAATTAGCAAATACTACACTGGCATACGATCATGATCTACCGATACAAAAATCACGCTTCAGAATTTAAAAGAGAGAGTACCCGGTTACATTCCAGAAAAAAACATAATATAATTATTAGCTTTACCCACTGCCAAACATGAACTTATGATAAGGAGATTGTGAAATCACATGAGGACCGACACACAACTCTTAAAAAAAAAATACAAGATTCAAGCCTTTTGTACTTGCTTATGTATCCCAGAAATGAGAGACAGAGATATTGCAAAATTATGCACATAAATGGACTCCATCTATGTGGGTTACTTCGACCGTTTTAAAATTCAGTTATGTACCACAATCTAAGTAGGTAAACCAATGATCTACGGCTATACATCGCAATTAAGATGAAATCATGTCTTAATATGAGTCAATCCTTCCAACTTAATAGGTAAATCTATCGTCAAACTATAGCCAACTCCAGGGCGAGGATTAGTTTGTTGCTGTCCTGCTGTTGCCCGGTTCTTTTCGAATTTTGGTCGCCGCCCATCAAACTAATACGCAGATTCGACAGTACACAAAGAGGGGATGCATCAAATGAAGGGAGAGAGTAACCCCAAGTAAAAAGAGACCCGTCCGAGGCGACGGCGGCGGTGTGCTCGCGGCCGCACGCAATGTCCAGCCACCGCGAGTTGCCCCCGGCCGGGCACCCGAAAAGCTCGGGCGGGAGCTGCTTCGGGATCCTCAGCTGACGCTCCCTGCCCTTCCTGCCCGTCTGCCCGCGCTGGTTGTACCCCCACACGTAGATCGCGCTCTTCGTGGAGAAGCTGACGGCCCGAGTATCCCCAAGCACGCCGTCGACGTCCATGGATTCCTCGACCCAGGAACCCAACACCGCACGATCGCAGAGACCCACAAAAAAAAAAACAAAAAACCAGCAGGCGCAACCGACGCGTACAGACGCCTCGGCTCCGGAGGAACACGCCGACGACACCCAATTCGTTCTTCCGGCGGAAAACCGCAAACGAACGGACCGGACCGACGAACGACGAGGCTTCTTCTTCGAAAGAAGAATCGGAAGAAGAAGAAGAAGAAGAAACGGAGGAAATGAGGAGGAGATCGGACAACGTTGACGTGTCCCATGTTCGCGGAAGTTGGAAGTTTGGGCGGAAATTGAGTGTTTCGCGGCCCACGGAATCGTCCGTGAGCTCGGCCCAAAGCTGAACGGGAGAGACCGGCTTTGACCGTCGAGGCGCGAAGGGTGAGCAAGCCGGGGCCGGTTCGATCCGGGAACCGGTCCCGAACCCGCCTTACCCGGGCGGCCGGTTCAAGGGAGGTCCGTGAGGAAGTCGGTCGGGCTTTCCGGTTCCAAGAAAGAGAGCCGGCCGTAGTTGATTCGGTTTCCAATTCGATACCGAACGGCCGTTCTCTCTGAAATCTTGGATCGGAAATAGAACCGATCTCAAACCGATACACATTTTTATCCTAAATACATTATTTTACTCTCTTTTTTTTTGAAAAAACAAAAAATATTCACTGAAATTGAATATGTGTGTGACATATTATTATTCAAGTAGTAAAATTTGTATGCGTGTATGGAATCTATTGAAGCGAAATAAAAATAAACACCAAAAAAAATGCCTCAACTTGTTCTCAGGCCGAGGGTCCGCTCCTTATTTCAAATCCATATAGAGAGGCTAGAAATGCGTATGCGAAAAAAAAACACGAAAACTTGAAAATCCGACCCGGATCAATCGGACCCAACTCGAAGTTCAGCTCGAATTATTTGAGATTCGGATAGAGTTTAGATCGGTGAGAACACACATTTCTTATGGGTCGGGTCATGTCAGGTAGCATAGAAACCCGACTTGACTCGATCCATCGACACTCTTGCCAGAAATCGACCCTAATGGGGTGTATTCTAGGTTTCGGATATGAAATCGGTCCCGTTGGAACCAACCAAATGCATGAAAAAATCTTTCTCGCCGCTTTGGGGTGACATCAGCGGTGACGCTTTGTGGTCATGCGAGCGAATTTGCAATGTTAAGCGATTATCGAGAGAGAGAAAATGGAAGGGAAAATACCCCAAAAAATCTCAAACTATGTCACTTGTAATAAATTTACTCTGAACTTTTTTTATAACACGAAAAACCCCAAATTATGTCACTTGTGACAAATTTATCCTGACCTTTTTTTTGTGACACGAAAAATTCAAAATTATGCCACTTGTGACATATTTACCCCATAATATTTGGACCTAAGGACATTTTCGTCTTTTTTCTTTTTTCTATTTTTTTTCCTTCCTTTTTTTTCTTTCATCTCTCTTCCCTCCGCTGGTCATGACGGAGGGAAGTCGGCGAGGGTCACCCTCACCCAACCCCATCGTCGACAAGGGCCGCCCTTGTCAACTTCCCTCCACCATGACCAGTAGAGGGAAGAGAGAAGAAACGAAAAAAAAAACTTAAAAAGGAGAAAGATGAAAATGCCTTTGAGCCAAAGTATTGTGAGGTAAATGTGTCACAAGTGGCACAGTTGAAATTTGTCACAAAAAAAAAGCTCAGGATAAATATATCACAAGTGACATGGTTTGAAATTTTTCGTGTCACAAAAAAAATTCTTAAAAAATTTGTCACAAGTGATATAGTTTGGAGTTTTTCGTGTCACAAAAAAAAATGCAGGGTAAATTTATCACAAGTGATATTATTTGAGATTTTTGGTGATATTTTTCCAAAAATAAATTCTGAAACTCTTATTTTAAAGAAATAATAAATCTGATAAAATCCTTTTTTTAACAATTTTCTAATATAATTTCCCTCTTTCCTTTTCTTTTCTTTTTTCGGGCCTCGGAAATTTCGGAGCGGTAGGTAAACCGTCGAAGTCCACCATCGCGTTGGTTCGTCTCCCTCCTCGGAGCAGCAGCTCCAAATCGTTCTCCCCATTTGCAGGTCGACCCTCTTCTTCATCTCCTTCTCTTTTGCTCGCGCCGCTTCGTTTTGTTGCAAATTCATTGGTTGGATCGTCCTTTTCTGTGGTCGCCTGCCCTGGTAAAGGTTCGATCTTTTCCTGCTGTTGATCGGGTTGGCAAGGGCTGTCGTGTCAAGTTTTTTTGTGGGTCTTCGTTTTTTTGGGTGGTCGAACGTGAAATCTGCCCTCCGAGGACTCTGTAAGCGCCGGTTGTTGAACACGGGTGTCGGTCTGGATTGCGGATATAAGAGGGGAAGGAGAAATTTTGGGTCGGTTGTGTTGAGGAGGAGTTGCAAAGGTTCCTTCATTTCCTTTGGACTCGTGGGTCTGGTATCAATAGTGTGACGGCCCAAGCCAGGGAGGAGGGATGGCGATGCGTCTGCACCGCTACCCCGGATGTGCGCAGGGAAGTGGGGTACCTCTCCTGTCCTGCATCGCCTAAGGGAGGGAGCCTCAGGCTTGCTTATAAGGCTTGAGGAGCCTTAATCTAGTACGACGCGTTTTAAATCTACGAGGGCTCCGGTCCAAAGCAGACAATATCGTGCTAAGGAGGGGCCTCGGGGCATTACAAGTAGATTTTGTCAGGCAGCTTGACGTTTATCATGTTTCACCTGCGGGTCTCGAGAAACATTCGTGCCACGTTGTATCTTCGGGGAAGGCGACTGTTGGGTGGTCACATCTTTGATTTCTGCTGGAAAAAAGGGAGTCCACCTCTGAAATGTGGATTCTCCTTTGGCCAACTCCCTTTTTTCTCCCCCATTTCGATTCTACGATCATCGGGGTAGATAATGAGTACCAAAGTCGTTTTTCCAGGTTAGATAATCGTTGTTCATTTTTCGCGGTCAGGTAATTGATTTCTTGGATAGATGTAGCCTATGCAGAAGGAAAACAGTGATGCCAGGGATGCTAAGATGGTTTGTGAAATTAGTTAGCCGAGTGATTTGGAAAACTGTGACCGACCTGATATTCAAACTGGCGAGTCTTATTCAAATGTCTAAAGGAGTCTGCCGCATTTCTTATAGTAAATCAATTTTGTAGACAGTATAATTAGTTAATTAATTAAGGAACTCAATACTTTTGCTCAGTCCTTCAAATGCTTACTTGCAATGGCTAGAATATTTATCAGGAATGATTGCCAATATTTGAGCAGGAGTAGAAACCACTTCTTCATGATTGGAGTGAAATTGAGGGGTACCCTGATCAAAGATTAGATGTAATCTCCTTGCCTAGGAATTATTTGTGTTTTCCTCTGCTTGATAATTTTGAAGCGGTTGTCTCACAATAAAGAGTCTAGTACTGATGCTATCCAGGACAAATAGGAATCTGACTCATCTATGTTATCCAGAATACCTGCCGATCAGTGAAGATTATGGCCGAGTCAGCTGATAACGGTGCTGGGAAGAAGCTTATTCGAATTGACATTAGTTCAGATAGTGTTTGCCCATGGTGCTGCGTAGGCAAAAAGAATTTGGACAAGGCTATAGCCATTGCAAAGAATCAGTTTGATTTTGAGGTTCTCTCTCTCTCTCTCTCTCTCTCTCTCTCTCTCTCTCTCTCTCTCTCTCTCTCTCTCTCATTTGCACATGTGCACGTGTGCCTTTTCACCACGGTGCATTTCCATTCTCACTTAGGTCTCATTGGGCCTGCAGATCAAATGGCATCCATTTTTTCTGAATCCATCTGCCCCAAAAGAAGGTGTCAACAAAAAAGAGTATTACCTGAAGAAGTTTGGATCTGAATCGGAAAGCATGGAAGCTCGTATGCGCGAGGTTTTCCCCATCTTTTTTCGAACATCGTAAATTTGTTACTTATGCAACTATTGATTGTATATCTTGCACATTGTGCAGGTTTTTAGAGGTATTGGATTGGAATACAACATGTCTGGTCTCACGTAAGACACTTATGATATAATGCATACATTGGATATTTAAATTCCCGAAGCAAGAGGTTGTGCTGGGAATATTGGTAACATATATAATATATGAACAGGGGAAATACTGTGGATAGCCACAGGCTTATATACCATGCTGGGACACAGGGGCTCGAGAAGCAACATAAACTTGTGGAGGAGCTATTCATTGGCTACTTCACCCAGGGAAGATATATTGGTGACAGGTAAGTTCACTTCCTGTACTAGCATTGAGCTACGTGTGGTTGTATGTGTCCATGCACACATTGAAGTGGATTCCTGAGCTTTGGAAAATCCCTTACCACTGCATCACCTCTTAAGATGCATCCTCTTTTCCCCTGTATTTTTTATTCACAATTTCCATTGGGAATAGTATATATTTGAATCCAAAGTCCTCTACAGCCATAGTGTCAAACATGCATCATGACCTTTGGCTTCACCTTTGTCTGAATAGATTAAGCCTCTTCCCAAGAAAAAAAAGAGTTTGGTTTAGCTGATACTACTGCCCAATTTGTCCAGAAGATATACATAAGATCTGCCCGACGCATTATGTTTTTCTTGATAGTGTTTGAATGTGAGAGTTAGACACAAGGAAATCATTGCTGGGTGTGCTGGTTATCCTGAATAATAATTGCTTAGCTAGGAGAGAGGGACCATTCTTCGCTAATCTTTAGCAGAACATCCTCATAATCTGAGAAAATGTCAAATAAAAGAAAAAAAAGAGGCTGACCAATTCATCGTATGCTCTTGATTTTTCATTTGAACCATAAAGAGACCTTTTTCCAGACTTTATTCTATCCTTGGGGAAATTTGGTTAAGCGATACTTAACATGAAGCTAGAAATGAAGCTTTTTTCATCATTCTTTTGATGCTACTTTCTCGTCTTCATTTTAAATTCTAGTGCAAACTCGAACTCAACACTTCGTATAATCTGGATTCAGAGAATTCCTTGTGGAAGCTGCTGCCAAGGCTGGAGTAGACGGGGCAGCCGAGTTTCTAGATAATCCAAACAATGGACTGCAAGAGGTTCTCTCTCTCTCTCTCTCTCTCTCTCTCTCTCTCTCTCTCTCTCTCTCTCTCTCTCTCTCTCTCTCTCTCTCTCTCGTTGTTGCTTCACATTCGAACATAGAGATCAGGTGAGAATGCGTGTCTAATTGTGTAGAATATCTTGAAGGAGCTTTTCGGAATTAAAGATTCATTTCTCTAAGCTGACTTGGGAAATTATCTCCATTTTCTATGAATTTTTCAATGATCCTTTACTAATGTTGAAGTTTGCCGCAGTTAAATTCTTTAGTTTTGGCAGCTGCCAGATATTTGCCACTGAATGTAAGAATCTCACGAACCTTTTAATAATTTTCTTTTGCTCCATCAAGGTAAATGAGGAGCTCGAACAGTACTCGTCAAACATTTCAGGGGTTCCGCACTTCGTGGTAAATTGATACTCTCTCTCGCTCTCTCGCTCTCTCTCTCTCTCTCTCTCTCTCTCTCTCTCATATTTTGCCATAATTTTTTCGATGACATAGAGATGACTTTTCTGAGATCACTATTTTCAACAGATAAATGGGAAGCACAGATTGAGCGGCGGCCAGCCCCCCGAGGTGTTCCTGCGAGCCTTTGAGGTTATCGCTAGCGGAAACTAGACGAAATGAAAATGTCATTCTTGTGTTTACTCAATAAATAAAAAACAGGTTGTGTTATCTGTTTTACTATAAATACTATATAGGAACAGTGAGTGAATAAATTCTTCCGGTTCATGGAAATCTTGCTGGCCCTGGTTTTGCCCTGTTTTTACCATGCCTACCATACACCTTGTTTCAACAGATAAACGTCCGCTTGTGATTTGCTTTATCGATATGCAAAAATGGCTTGTCTCCCATACGTGACGATTGATTTGCTCACATTTCGATTACCCAAATCCTGGGACAAAAATAAACATCCGATCTTTTGCTCTCTTGCTCTCTTTTGAGTGAACAGAAAGTGTTGCCGGCTTTACTTGGCCGCGAAAAACTACGGCACTCCGCCTGAGAATCCACAGGTATTCAAGCTGCTGTTCGCTATACTTTGACTTTACTACAGAAGCAAAGTCATGCGCTGGGACCGACGTTAAGCATTTCATGTCGGTTAAGCATTTCATTTCAAATCTCACTCGAGACATTTCATGTCGGTTAAGCATTTCATTTCAAATCTCACTCGAGAAGCAGCCTAGCAAACACCGAAGAAACAAGATGCGCAGTCTTGCACGTTGCTGTACCAAAGGCAGAGTCCCAGCATCAGCAAATTCAGAGAAGAGAACCCGCAGTGCGTCGGCCAGCACGCGCTTTCTTCTTATACGTAGTATCTATCACTAAACTAAACCCAAAAATCGAAAGGCAATGACCTGACAAATCCATTCATCAAAATATGCACTTGAGCTTTCGCTCATATTTACAATTGCAGTTCCGAGCAGCATAACCAAGTCTAAACAAAGTATGAAGATAATTTAGAAGGAATATATAATGGGACTTTGAAAAGAATGTTTGAGAAATGGGAATATGCACAGAGACTTCTTTACGGTCAATCATGTATATTAACAGGTTCTTTTCTCTTCCGGTGCTGACAGTATCCTCAACATGAGCATTCGCGGAAGATCAGGTCTCATCGAACACCATCACCTGTCAAACAAAAAAAGGTCCAATTGAGCACACGATTAGGCGAAGAAAACAGTTGAAATACCAGAAGAACATCTTAATTTTTCTCAACTGCCACACAAAATGGCACTGCCTCTCAATAAATATAGAAGACATATAGTGATCCCATAACTCGTGAACCGGCAAAATCATAACAAACCACAGATATCAGTTGGTGAGAGACTACTGAAATGTTTGCAGCGTGCTCAACCATAGAAGCTCATGAGGCTAGAAATGTACTAAAATTTTCTGCAATTTTTTTGGGAATTGTTCGATGATCTTTCTTTTTTATGATGACTACCCAGTATGGCAAAATCCCCATAGAAAGGAAAGCCTCCAATTATAAAGCAATAAGCTTCAAGCATACCAGCATATCCTGTGTATTGGTGACTTGTCCAGGAATTAGTAAGGAGGGTATAAACCATTCAGAAGTTATCAATCCCAGCAATTAACTACTGGTACATGAACCAACAGGTGTATTTTAAAACCAAATAGAATATTTTCTTTTGTAAAAGGCTCTTAACCTGTCCTTAAAACGATTACAGCCCAATGTGCATGAAGCAGAGGGAGGAACAATCCCAATTCCTACCCCAAAAAAAGAGATTCCCCGAGAAAGGTCCCAGTCTATAAGCTCAGAAAACAACTAAGAATTCCGGTCTATGCCACGGTGAAGCAATCATGGGAGCACAAAAGTCACAACACGCATGCACATGCATGCGTGTATGGATGCATGTATGTAAGTTTGCTGTCAGATCCACTAAAAGAATTACCTTGCCACATACAGGGCAGCTGTCACTTCTCTCCTTCCACTCATATATGCAACCAAGATGGAAATGGTGAAAGCATTTTGTCATTATTCTTGGATTCTCAGGCGTATATTCTGCATGTAGTAAGCAGCAAAAATTGATAGAATTCATCAAGAACATCGACAATTTAAATAATCACAACATTGCAGTGACATGTTTCAAAACTATAAACCGAATACAGATACTGAAGAAGCCAACTTGCACACAATATCTCTGCTGCCACTGTCTGCGGCAATCATCAGACCCAAATTCCAAGTTCGTGAAAGTACTTATCTAGTTCCCACAAAAGCTTGTCGTCATTCTCCTTTTCAAAATTTTCTCTAAAGAATTTGTGCCTTTGCCAGCACATTCCCAGGAAAAAAGGAAAGCACAAAAGCATACAATGGTAAGGTAATTTCTTTCAGAAAAAATATCAAGTTCACCAGTAGATTGGATCTCTAAATGGTTTACAAGCTGCAAGAAACTCAACCACATCGAGGCATGAAAGTGAGCAAGTTGAACTCGCCTAAGATTATGTCTAATCCCTTTTCTCAAACTAACTCAGCAGTTCACGTTATTTAGTATTAGCTTAGCCCACTAATAATTGTCGGCTCAATAAGCAAGCAACAAGCAACCAATCTTCTGATGCAAAAAGTTTTACCTTCAAGACACGTCGGACAAACATCTTCCTCTTCTGATGTCGTATAAATATGCCCAATATCAGCATTTGCTTTTGCTGAGGAAGGTCTAAGTGAGGTCTTATAAGATTGTTCTTTAAAACCTTTTTCATGTGCATAGTTAGTCCATTTGCCTTCTGAGCAATTATTATCCGATTCCCCATCCGTGTCACTTCTAAGAGGTTCTGATTCCTCATTGGCATGACTTGAACCCTTCTCGTGCATTGGAACCAATCCCTCCCTCTGCATGCATAAACGTCTTGGCTCTGTATCATAGGGCAAAGGCCTTGGAGGAGAGTGGTACATGTCAGAAAAATAATTGTCAGGTGATGCTGTAGAAGTCATTGTGGATGCTTCCTGAATGGAAGAAGGGATGGCATGAATCTCCCTTCGAAATAGCATTGTGTACTGCACATCAGGACAACAGAGTGTCAAAATACATGACCAAAATGTGGAATGCAGTTAAAATATCCTCTTCAAGGTAATTATTTTTATTATCGATTGATGTTCTCATCAAGGCTCAGCACAAGATGTGGGTTTGAAGCTCAAGTATGCAAAACTCTATCAGACAAGTAGACCTAGCTGAACATAAATCTCAATAACACCGTCTACCAAAAGGAGGGAACCTGGTATTGACCATAGAGCAATATTTCTCTGCAGTAACTAAATAACTGTTGTCAGCATTACATTGTCCTCTGACCGGTCCTATGCATGCTCTCTCTCTCTCTCTCTCTCTCTCTCTCTCTCTCTCTCTCTCTCTCTCTCTCTCTCTCTCTCTCTCTCTCTAACCCGCCATGTGTCTGGTAACGGGTAGCAAGAAAGCGCTCTTAACCATATACCACGAGAGTTCCGAGTATCTTGTTACTACATGCTTATTCCCAGTACAGTTAATGATGAATATTAGACTAAGTAGACGTTAGAAAGCCATATAATGCGAATGGGCAATAAGAGAGAATCCAAGTTCTTTATCACTATCACTTTTCCTCCCCTTGTTGTCATTCGAACCATGCTTTCCAATCTGACTAATGCCACAGAACGTAATGAAGTGCCAAATCCACTCGAACAAAAAACTTGACCCCTGGTCAATCTACAATTGTAGAGGGGCACTTCGATAAGGCAACATAAGAGCAAGGGTATGAATGCAGGCAGATTTTAACTGAACATGTATATTTTCAGTTCTCAATAACAGGCTTGTTCTTGGCAATTAATCAGCAACAACTGAAAACCAGTTCTATCACTGACTTTTGTGGAGCTCATCATCCAAAGAAAATATACTCACTGTTGAGGCATTATAAGAGTAAGTGTGAACTGCAACATACCACGTACAAAAAATTATCGACCACGCAATTAAAGCAAATGCAGTTCCTATATGCAGAACTGCTCCGGAGAACATCTTCAAAATCTCGAGCTTGCAAGCAGCAACAGACCGATCCCATCGTGTCAGTTTCAATCCAAAACTGATTTTCTGTAGAAAGTCTTGATCCTTTTGATGAGATTCAAATATGACAAGTGCTTTCTGGATAACAGAAGCCTTGGAAGGAGAACAAACGAGCTGACAGAAGGCGAATGAGAGAGGACACTGAGCTCACAGAAGTCGAGCCACCTCTGAGAAGCAGTACCCTCCCTCGAGCAATCAAAGGCTCTTATATGCTTTAGCTAAATGAATGAAGAACAGATCCACCATATGCTTGAACCTGCATAAAATAAGTCATAGCGAATCAGATGATCAAGTTCGTGACAAAAAGCCTCCTGGTTTCCACAAAAGGCAGATGAGCTCGAGCAGAAACAAAACACATTTGACATACCCATGAAATAAAATATAAAGAAAGACATCAATCCTCGCACCCTTATTCAAACAAGTCAATAATCAGACACAGACCCAGCAGAACAAGAGCAGTTTCTCTGGCAATATAGGTGCAAATTTCCAGACTTTGCCGAAAACAAACAGGATTCTCGAGATCGACCACCACAACAATTCGTGGGCAACGATGTTTCACAAAAACCCGCGAGCTTGTCACCAAAAAGGGACAATCTTTTTTGGCGTGCTTTCGTGGACAATAAGCAAGCTCGCCCTCCTCGCTTCAACAAATGCCATCGGAAAAGAGATTCACCAGCAAGAACGCCTTAAACCCATTAAAAAAAGAAAAGCGGCGTATCCCCACCAAAACAAACATAAAGGCAAGCGTGACGCACGACCAACGCTCGTCGGACCAAGAAACAATCCCAGCCGATGATCCCGACAACAAGAAAAGAAAAGCGGAAGGCGACGTATTGACCTAAAAAGCACACGACCCAGAAGAGCCGGCGAACTTCCGGGCACGTTCCGATCGTTTCGGCAACTCCACGCCCATCAAAAGGCGGACGAGCAAGAAAAGGGAAACAAAGGCAAGGGCGAATTAGAAGAGGGAAGCGACGGGAAGAACCAGTAAAGAAAGAAAGAAAGTTTACCTCCTGGAGGGACAGAGACAGGCGAGGGAACGATCGAAGCTCCCGAGATTCGAGGCCGATATCGGAATTCGGATTCGAGGTTTCGGGACGGCGCTTCGGAAATCGGGATGTTCCTTCCCCCCCCTCCTTCCTCCTCGGAGATTGTCTGCGTTTCCTCGCGTTTTGCTCTGTGTTCTTGTCTTTGGGCTCTCTCGAAACGAGCGAGCGTGCGTTCTCCCCTTTATCGTTTTTATTTCCCCGGCGACAAAAGCCACGAAACGCTTCATGATTAATTAGTTGATTAATTTCAGGGATAAGCGCACGTACCAAAATTTATCGTGAAAGTGCAATCGAGTCGTGAAGTTCTCAGAAAATTGCAATCGAATCCTGAAAATTTTCATAAAGTGTAATCGACATAAAAACTCGATTTGATCAATTTAACAAATTTTAGGACTTGATTATATTTTCTTGATGAGTTTCGGGACTCGATTATGCTCTCGTCACCAAATTTAAGAATTTCAATGTGCTTATCCTAAGTAAATGATGATGGTAAAGGATTAAAGTGATAATGTACGACAGGTCAATTTTTTTATTGGGGAATATAATTGCAGAATATTGTATTTGCGTTGGTTGGGATTGCGCGGGGTACTGCCATCATTCCTTGTTTGGCACGAGATTGATAGTAACATACAAATTAAATAATGAATAAGATAATAATTTTAAAAGAATCTACGAAAAATCTCGTAACATCTCCCGCTTGAATCTCTTAGATACCGTATTGGTTCGAAATTAACATTTGCAATGTTACGGTGATTTGAATTTCTGTCGCAAGATAACCCTGGTCGTGCGAAATTTCTTTCTTTACGGTGATTTAAAATTTGCTCGTGCTGGCTAAAAGATAAAGGGAAAATGGCATGAACGGTCGCTGAATTTTGGCTCGACGTGCAGCGTGATTCGTAAACTTTTAATCTGTGCAATGCAGTCCTCGAACTTTAGCTCATTGTGCAATGCCGTTCCTAAGCTTTCGATTTGTTCAATATGATCTATAAACTTTTGATACATGTTCAATCTGGTTCCTGTTGTATATGAAAATGTTCGATATTGTCCCTAAACTTGAATTAATATAATGATAACATTAAACGGATTTATATAATTCATGGACTAACTTGAACATGTATAAAAAATTCTAGAAACCACATTGAACAGATTAAAAATTCATGGATTACATTGCACATCAGGTTGAAGTTCGGGGACCATATTGAGTAAATTAAAAGTTTAGGGATTGCACTGCACATTTAGTTGAAATTTATGAAATATTTTTGTCATTATCCCAAACGGACAAATGTGAACGAGATTATCATGTTATCCTATAAATATATGCGGATTCTAAATTTAGATAATCTTCCTTATCGGGCAATGATTCAAGTCTATCTTTCGAAATAATCCAAATCACATTTTTTTTCGCTACTTCGTGCCAATCATCTCGCCTGCGCACACATAGCTTGGTAATGGTACATTGGTACGTTTTGTTAGTATAAAAGAAACCGAAAATATTTTAAATTAGCGCAAGAAAATAATTCAAATGGTCGTGGGATTAGGAGGATTTAAATTCGAACTAAAATTACGAGATTTGTGGAATTGTTCGGTGATTATGGCTAATCATATAAATTATGATTGGTTGTTTAGGTCGTCACTTAATCTTTATAATATATGCACAAGTTTTAACAGCAAAATAGAAAAATACCGTGGATTTTATAAAAAGGGTTAATGTCATGAAAAAACTCAAATTAGTACATTTATGATAAATTTACCCAAAATTAATTTTTTAATCATAAAAAACTCAAAATTGATACACTTATAACAATTTTATCCTCTGTTAGTTTATATTATATTTTACTGTCAAATTTTTTAGTTTGATGACACGGGGCAATTTATGAGTATACCAGTTTGGGACTTGACCCTCCATTTGTCGCATATATACCAATTTATGATTTTTCGTAGTATTAATTCAATTTAACGGAGAGTAAATTTGTCACAAATATATCAGTTTGGGATTTTGGTCAAAAAATTAGTCTAAGATAAGGGTGATCGATTCCTAATCTAGTTCCCAATTTCTAGGACCAGGAACCGGATCGGGACCGTCGGTCCGGTTCGGTCCAGTGGAATCGATCAATGTAAAAATTTCTCAACCAAACATGGTGAGATTCCCCAACCATACATAATATCAGCATGCTCAAAAGGGATGAATATGTATTCTGACATCATTTTAATGTCTAAATAGCAAAAATTAAAATATCTAAAATAAGAATGTACCTCAAGCCTGCACATATATATATTTATCAGTTTGGTCCTGTCGGTCCAGTTCTCACCTTGGAACCTGACTGCCCGGATACCAGTTTCACTTTTTTGAACCGGGAACCAAACCGACACTCCCGGAAACTGGATCAAATCAGGCAGTCCTGTCCTGTCCGAGCAGTTCCCGATTTGAGCGGTCTCGTTTGCACACCCTTAATTTAGGGCAAATTTATCACAAATATACCAGTTTTGAGTTTTAATGGTCAAAAAAATTAACTTTAAGTAATTCTGTTACATACATATTAATTTTTGATTTTTGAGTGTTCGAATCTCGGGCGCCGCAGGATGACTTACCCAATGGCACGCGTGTGGTGGTTAGCACGTGTCGCCCCCAAGATTTACCTCCCGACTGTCTGCTGTGCGGAGGTTCCTGGGTTACCAAAAAAAAAACTTTTATAAAAAAGAATTATTTTGTTTGGCTCACTAGATTAGCTTTCGGCAACCATTTGGGCTTGTTGCTATTAACTTATTTATCAAGCTCATTGAGGTAGAGGTCAAAGGAGAAAATTGTCAAAAAAGTGATAAATGTATTGTGTTTTTATCAATTTAGTCATAAATCTATTGATTGTGCAAATTAAGTCCTACATTTTTTTTTTTCACATTTTGCAAATTGAGTTTATCCAGTCAATTTTGGTCGAAAATCACTGATGTGGATGCTGACCGATATTGACGTAGACACTTCTTTGACAATATTTTAATATTTTTTTCAAATATTTTATTATTTTGTTTTACTTTTCCTTTTTTTTCTTTTCTCCTCTTTACTTTTTACTCTTTCTTTTTCTTCTTTTTCCCTTTTTCCCCTCGGCCATTGTTGGACTTCGTCTTGCCGACCTCAAGCGACACCTCATCGACCATGGTGATGGAGGCGGAAGTGCCGGAGCCGGCTCTAGTGATGACGAGGTTGATGTTCTAAAGCAAAGAGAAGAAGCAAAAAGCGCTGAGGTTGCGAGACTCGCCGGTGATGGTGATGACATAGGCAAAGCGGAGAATGATGAGAATGAGAACGACGCCGAAGAGGAGGATGTTCTCGAGGAAGATCAATTTGGCCGGAGATGGCTTTATCATCGGAGAGACTGTGATCTAGAATCAAATTTGAGAGATGTTCCTTTTGTACGTATTCAACATACGCCGCATTCTTTTGTATGTATTCAACATACGTCGAGCTGGGCTGGTGCCACAATTAGTAAAACCGGGTCGTGGATACTAACAAAATCCTAAGTAAATTCCAACACGGTCCTTTAACTTAAGTAATCCTCGCGTACCTCACTACTCATTTCTAATCACATCATCTCATACATCTAACTTTTCGCCCATCCGCAGCAGATACACCTCGACATGTCCGAGCAGAATGTCGGTATGGCGGGCACCGCGGTCGATCTTCCGGACGCCACGTCACCGCCCCGTGCCGTCGGAAAAAAAGAAGAAGAAGAAAATTGGATACCCAATTATGGCGGGAGGATTTCCGGTTTGAAAAGAGCTCTCTACGCTCCCTTTCTCGCTGCACAAACCGCACCCGCGTTTCATCAAAACTTCTCGTCTCTCCTCTCTTGCTTTCCTTTGGTTCATTTTTTCTAATGGTTGGCGCGTCGTATCCGTACGTGCCTTCTACTTCAAAAAAAGAAAAGAAAAAAAAAACAGCAGTGGGTGACGAGACACCGTCGTCTTCTTGCTCTCGCCGGCCGATCCCCAAAGCACCTTCCGGTTCCCAGCGCATTCCCTTTCAGATCTGAGCCGCGTCGCTCCTCGAGCGTTTCCCTTCTCGATCGGCCCCCCGCTGCATTCCCTCTCGCTCGGTGTTTTCGGCGTCGAGCTCAGGGCCTTCCCGGGGTACCTCGAGACGAGCAAAGCTTCTTCCTTTCCGAAGAAGGGCCTCGCAGGCCCGGGTCTGCGCTGCCTGGGCGCTTTTTGCTGAACTGGGTCGGCTCGATAGTTGATGGGGCGTTGCGGGTATGCGGATTAGGGTTCTGGGTGCTGCTCCATTGTCGGTTTTGTTGCGTCTAGAGCCTTTAGATTGGTGAATTGTTTGGTTTCTGCCGGGGGTTGGGGGAGAAGAGGGGGTATAGATTTGAGGGTGGGTCTCGCCGGGGGTCGATGGCGCAGCCGGAGGCCATACTGGAGTGGCTGCAGAAGGAAATGGGGTACCGGCCGTTGGGCCCGTACTCCGCTTCGGGCAAGTCGCAGGCGCCGTCGGCCGACTCGCTCCGCAAGATCTGCCGCGGGAATATGATCCCGGTGTGGAGCTTTCTGATCAAGCGGGTGAAATCCGAGAAGACGGTGGAGAATATAAGGAGGAACATCACGGTTCACGGCGGCGGTTCGGCGAGTTTGGGGAAGGAGGAGGGTAGAGGCAAAGGCAGGAGGAAGGAGAAAGTGGGCGGAGATGGTTCCGGCGGCCTCGCGGACAGCAGAGAGGCTGCACTGCAGGAGAGGGAACTGGCTGCGAAGGAGGTTGACAGGTTGAGGAACATTTTGAGGAGGCAGAGGAAGGATTTGAAGGCGAGGATGCTGGAGGTTTCGAGGGAGGAGGCTGAGAGAAAGAGGATGCTTGACGAGCGAGCAAATTACAGGTTTGAGTTCATTCAATTTTGTTGGTTTGACTTCGTTAAATCTGGTAGCTGCTGCTACTTATGATGGGTTAGATACCGATAACCAAGTAAGCGTGGGAAATTGAACATGGCATGGCTCGTAGTGTCATCATATCATGATAGAAGTGTCTTTGTCTACCTGGATCACTAGGATTCCAATCGTGCAAATCCAAGAACATTACCTTTCTCTTAGGTTTTATCTTTGGAGTTCAAGAAGCACCTGTCCTTCTTTCTGTTATGTTTTAGCCCTGGCTTTTTATTTTAACAAACTCCTGCATCCCAATGGTTTTGCTTTAAGAAGTTTGTACATTCATTGAAGATTAGAATCCCTAGCAGAACATGAGAAAGCCCCTGAATGCGATAGTTTCCTTTGATTAAAAGTTAAAAATGCACCAATTTTTAAGAGTTTTAGCTTTTGAATTGTTAATTGCATGGTCACATTGTTTCTACTGTAGGCACAAGCAGGTGATGTTAGAATCTTATGACCAACAGTGTGATGAAGCAGCTAGAATATTTGGAGAATATCACAGACGACTTCATTATTATGTCAGTCAGGCAAGGGATGCTCAGAGTTCCATTCTTCACCCTTCCTCTGAGCTGGCCAATAGTTATAGTGGAGGCGGTGATAAAGAAGCTGTTTATTCAACTGTCAAGGGTACAAAATCTGCTGAAGATGTTATCCTTATCGAAACCACTCGAGAAAAAAATGTACGGAAGGCATGTGAATCTCTTGCTGCATACATGATCGAGAAAGTGCGCAACTGTTTTCCAGCTTATGAAGGAGGCGGTATACATATAAATCCTCAACTAGAAGCAGCTAAACTTGGATTTGATTTTGATGGAGAAATACCGGATGAGGTCGCAACTGTAATTTTGTATTGCCTCAAGAGTCCACCTTTACTGCTTCAGGCGATTACTGCATACACTTCGCGGTTGAAAACATTGATTTCCAGAGAGATAGAGAAAATTGATGTCAGAGCTGATGCAGAAATACTTAGGTACGATAATTCCTTTCCAACATTTTCCGCTGGCTTCTTTCTGCCTCTGCTTGTTAGTTTACGTTTTAATCTTCGTACTTGAATTGTGGCTGGATTAATTAGGCACATGTTGGTATCCTATTTTCTCCACTTAGTTACCCGACTGGTATATGCCTCACTGTGCTCACGAGCTTCTTAGTTTCTGAGCAGTTGCTTTTTTAATTATATAGAACATTCAATAGTCTTGAGGAGGAGCTCAAAATGTAGTGTTTGTTTCGGCGTAGGCTTTTCTTGAATAGTGGTGTTATAGCCATGGAGCATCTCGGGTTTAAGATTTCAATGCAGTGTAATTTCATGATCTTGTTTAAAAGCTGCATCCTCTCAGGACCTTGAAATGGGTGGCAATTACTCATTGATGTGTGTTCCATTGTTCATTAAACGAGCTAATCCTTCAATCAATTTCACCTGTATCAAATGGCACACAGATGCATCCCATGACGCTAGTTCTTTAAAATGCAAGCAAAATATTAGTGATTGGTTTCTGCTGTTTCATCATTAAGCTCCATTTACTTCTTTCGTGCAGTTTTTGTTAGTTGAGCTTCTATTCGCAGACTTTTCAGATATTAACGCTTCTTATTTTTCATAACTAGATACAAGTACGAGAACAACAGAGTAATGGAAGTTTCTTCTCCCGATGCTAATTCTCCGTTAAATTATCAATTCTATGGTAATGGAAAGATAGGAGTTGATGTATCTTCTAGAGGAACCCAAAATCAGCTTCTTGAAAGACAGGTTATTTCTCTTCCTGACATTAACTTCATTTATAATCTTGTAGACTTCTGGTTTAAATTTATCTTTATGCGACCAGTTTTTTCTTCCTAAAATAGGACACTTATAATGCCAGTCATTTGTTCTTGTGCTGAACCTTCAACATATAATATTCAAAGTGATAAAAAGCAGATGAATGACTCCTGTCTCCTGTCCTTTTCATCCTCTATATTGTGAGCGATACATGGCCGGCTAACTGGTTAGACTGCTTGATTTAGACAGATATCTTCAGCATTAGATTTGAAATGTAAATTTTCTTGGACCATTGTCCAATGTGAAAGTACATCTATACATGGAATAAAGATTGCACTTCTTTCTGTGAGATTACGGAGAAGAAAAACATTGCTTAGTCCATCAAATCAGTATCACATTGTATCTATCCACCCAAGTTAAAAAGATGGTGCTTTTGCTGCAGGTTTTGTGGTAGCCGATGTCTCACTTGCAGTTATTTATGTGCAGTTCAGGATTTCTGTTTTAGTTGCATCTATTTGTAGTTTGACTTGTGAAAGAGCGCATCTTAACTAATATTTTCCTTTGTATATATCTCATCTGAGTTGGCACGTTCTTTTAACAACTCCATTCTTAGTGCTAAATCTCTTGAAGCCTAAAATCTTCTGCAACTATTATATTGTTGTGTCGTCAGCAACATTTTCTTTTGGACTTGTGGGGAAAAAATCAATATTTCCATTTTGCATCTTTGCAAAGTCATGCTTTCTTTTAATGTGATTCTTGTGGTTTGTGACTTCAGGTACATAAAGAGTAAGGAATTACATGCCTACGTGAAATCCATTTCCAATTAACTGTAGTTCTCACAAGTTTTTTTGTGATTATGACATGATGCCTGTTATTGTCTGCAGAAAGCACATGTTCAGCAGTTTTTGGCTACTGAAGATGCACTTAACAAAGCTGCGGAGGCCAGAGATTCCTGTCTAAGGCTTATACAAGTTCTGCATGGAAGTAGGGATGTGGCTTCTGCAAAAACAGTTGGTACTGGGGTAAAATCACAGAATGTTGGCAGCCTTCGGCAGTTGGAGGTGAACTCTTTTTTATGATAGCTTTTCTGTTCTTTGTTTTTTTTTTGTTTGGGGGGGGGGGAGGGGGGCGGGTTTGGACTAAGGAAAGAGAGATGATGGGACAAATGAATGTAGCGTAGAGAATATGATATATTTTCCGAACATAGTGTCATATTAGCTCATGCTCCTGGTTATGATTCATGAACTACCTTCACCTTCACAGTTCCTTATGTACTTGTCTATAAAAATATCAAAGTTTATTATGTGCGTTTGGTTTTCAGGTTTGTATATTGCTGCACTAGTTAAATTGCATTTTTTTTTCCATTCATGCAGTTGGAAGTTTGGGCCAAGGAAAGGGAAGCTGCTGGGTTGAGGGCGAGCTTGAACACTTTGATGTCTGAAATCCAACGACTAAACAAATTATGTGCCGAGCGAAAAGAAGCTGAAGATTCACTGAAGAAAAAATGGAAAAAGATTGAAGAGTTTGATGCCCGCAGATCGGAACTTGAAACCATATATACAGCTCTCCTCAAGGCTAATATGGTAAATTCTCGGTGCCATTTTTTCTTTTTGTCATTTGAGAACATGTTCAATTTCGGAAGGAATGATTGTCGAGCGGAATTAGCGAAAGGCTGGTGACTTGTTAAGATGCTTAGAGGAAAGCCAATTAATCTATATATTGGTTCCTATTTGCTTATTCTTAACTTTATTTATTCAGTTAATATATTTTTTTTGGGGGGAGGGGGAAGGGTGTCGGCAATCTAGGTTATTTATCTGAGTATCTTTGTCTTTACATGAAATGCCTTGCCAGGGTAACTACATTCTGACCTCTGGAATGTTCCCCTACTTTTGACAACAAGAATGACTTTTGAATAGTATTGAGGACTATAAGTAGTGTGGATCTATTTTTTCATCACTCGGTTCTGAACTGGTTTAGTTACTTTGGTGGAGTTTGATTCTCTGGTTGAATTTAATTCATTCTAGGCTGCATAAGTGCAATGCTATTGCTTCTTTAGGGGACCTTAAAGTTCTTGTTCATTTGGAAAATATTGTAGGATGCTGCAGCCTGTTGGAATCAGCAGCCACTAGTTGCCAGGGAATATGCAGCAAGCACTATAATCCCGGTATGCACGATTGTGATGGACATCTCAAACGGTGCAAAAGATCTACTCGATAAAGAAGTTTCTGCCTTCTGCAGAAGTCCAGATAACAGTCTCTACATGCTCCCATCAACCCCCCAGGTATTTATGAAGGAAATTTATATCATTGAACCTATAGCTAGATGCTAATTTTTCTTGTCAGTAATGTTGGCGACTTGGCGTTTAAGTATTCTGGCTACCATTTTTAAAGAGCTATTATTCTGATTGGTGGGTTACAACCATGGCATCACTCACATCCCAGTTAGTTAATTTTGCATGTGGGGGATGTTCATAATTTGTAACCCACCAACCATAAGGGTGGTTGGAGGATGTTTCCTCTCATCAGAGTTTGAGTAAAATATAGCTGTTTACAAAATCCAACTGGTTTGTTGTGGCAATTAGTTGTTTTTCTCTTGGTCCAAATATTTTTATCCTATTTCATAACCAGATTGGATATAGTCTAGAGAACTTGAAACAAATGATAATTTCGGATATGCTGTGTCAGAAGTGCAATACCTAAAATTTGTTGGTCTGGTAATTTTGGTGATATATAGAGAGTACTTGCTCTTTTGGCCTGCCGCTTCAAAGAATATCTATTGTGAATGAAAAAGCTGCACGTCTGTTCAAATTTAGGTGTAGAGATTGATAATACTCTCATATTGCAAGTGCTTCATGAATTGTTATGGTTGTGTGATAGTGACTTTGGCCCTTTCCTTTCCAAATATAATGGCGCATGCCTTTCGCTCTGTTTTCATAAGAAATGGTTTGGTAGCATGTTCCTCCATGATTTTGTTGTTGGCATTGTTCGTAAAGAACTTGTTCTCCCTTTCCATGAGCTAGTCTGTGACAAAGCTTTATTTCTGTGTCATCTTTTGTGATGTGTGATTTGAAGGAAACATGTTTTCGAAAGGATTCACAAGACAATGGGGAAGAGTACATGAGAAAATTAGAATACAGAAAGTTTGAGTGAGATTTCCTCCATGAGGCTTCTTAGTTCTTAGGACTTTTGTTCTTGAACTTGTCTTGGTATTACCTTATTGACTTAATCTGCAAAATCTTTCTCACTGGTTTTGTAATTTATGTATGATGAAGGGCCTTCTTATTTATTTTTCTCTTTGATAAATATTTATACAAAAAGGCTAGTTGGCATTGCATAAATTAACTACATATTCAACGCTTCACTATTTTATCCTTTTATAAACGGGCACTTTTGATGCTTTAACTCCCAAGTGGGGTAGCATCAAATTACAATCTCCATTATGATTGTATTGTGACACTTGATCAAGAGATAGAGATTTAGAGTCCTTGTGATGTAATTGTAATAACTCAACACGTGCCTCTCCCTTTCCATTGTAGTTCATATTTGAATATTACCTTCATGATTTATGTTAGGCACTCCTGGAGTCTATGGGTTCTAGTGGATCCACAGGACCTGAAGCTGTTGCTGCTGCTGAAAAAAATGCTGCTTTATTGACTGCAAGAGCTGGAGCCAGGGATCCGTCAGCTGTGCCATCCATTTGCCGTGTTTCTGCTGCTCTCCAGTATCCGGCTGGTGAGTTAAATGGATCTTTATGGAGAAAGTTGCTGGAAGAGGGTGGGCATGCATTTTCTTGTCAGTCAAAGCACTATAAATGACATCTTAGCCATGATGCTGGGCTAGATACTAGTTGAAATTGAATTTCTTTTGATGGTTGTGCTTTTAGGATGTCTGTGCCATTGCACTGTTTTAAATTAGACTCTTCTCTGGCTTGGATTTGAGAGCTTTTGGTGACTTGTAATTGTAGGACGTGGTGTATTTGAATTTTATGGTGATAGGGATAGATCAACTACATGAAGAGGTCTGGTTGTCCTCTACTCCAATGTCTAATCAACTGCTCAGATTAGAGCTGCACTTTTAATATACAACAGAGTCAGTCTCTGTTTTATGTCCTCCTGGAGCTTTCATGAGGGCTTAATAATTGCAGCAGTGCTAGCCTTTGTGGATAATTCATTTATCTTAATTATTTGTTCATCAATGTAGGTATGGAGGGTTCAGATGCTGCTTTAGCGTCAGTACTAGAGTCCTTGGACTTCTGTTTAAAACTACGTGGTTCTGAGGCTAGTGTGTTGGAGGACTTGGCAAAAGCCATCAATTTGGTGCATGTCCGGCAGGACCTTGTGGAAAGCAGTCATACATTGCTGAACCATGCATACCGTGCTCTGCAAGAATATGAAAGGTGTACTTATCTTCTTATGTTTGAGGCTACTTGTAGGCTATTTGCTTCTTCTTTTACTTCTCATCCAATGTTGCTGGAAGCCTGTCCACGCGTACTTGTTTCAGCATTCTAGTCAATTAGTTGAATCCATTTTGAGGCCAGGAAGAGGTGACAAGGACCATGTGTATGGATGGGCTATAGATTTTACTTACTTTCAGGAAGAGAAAATATTCATCAGTTATGATATATCTGGACCGGTGGACTGCAAACTTGAAAATGTACTTTGTGCGTTTCTTTTTCAATTTAACCTCCATCCCGTTGAGCAGCAAGTAAGAAAAAATGCATCCTTCATTGTTGTGGAGTATTTTTAGGCCACCGAGTCAAATTTCAACCTTTTCAAGTCCTTGCATGTTTTTCATCCTTTTGACCTTGAGATTTGCACAATTTAGCCTTTCATACTGTACTTGTTCTCATAAAATTTTTATGTTTCAGAATATCTGGTTTTGAGTATAACAGCTAAGATTGCACGTTTCAGGGCTACTAGCTACTGTTTGAATTTGGCTGCCGAACAAGAGAAAATTGTCACGGATAAGTGGTTGCCTGAGCTTAAGGCTGAAGTGTCAAATGCTCATAATTGCTTTGAAGATTGCAGATATGTTGCGGGTTTGGTGAGTACCGCGAATGACCAACAAATTGTCGGAATCACCCATTTTTTCCCATCAAACATCACATGACGTTTGAGTACAGGGTGCCGGCCTTAGCTTATATCAGAATGTACGAGGCTTTGGTTCACTTTTTAAGAAATACCTACATGATGTCAACTGTCAGCTGGAGATTGTATCTTCATAGTTGCTGACTAGTACATATGTACTTATACTTTTCTTTTTTTCACTGAGCGAGATATTTGCTTGTATCTTAGATTTGGTAGAAGTGGCATTGACTTCTGCTTTCCTGTTGCGGTAAAGTAACTTGTAGAATTTATGGCTAGAGTGAATGAAATGAACTGATTCACATGTCTTCTATTTCTGCTACAGACTTATTTTGGTCATGCCTGACTCTTGGTTTTGACATTGGCAGCTTGATGAATGGTGGGAGCAGCCTGCAGCAACTGTTGTTGACTGGGTTACAGTTGATGGTCAAAATGTCGCCACTTGGCATAACCATGTCAAACAGCTTCTTGCGTTTTACGATAAGGAACTCTTGTGAGCCCAGCTCAAGGAACGTCTGAGGACAATCTTCAATTGCCTGGTTCTGGGACAAGTTCCTAAATTTAACTTGCTAATGGTTCTCATGACATTGAAGTTCCAGGGTAATTACATTGGACCAGAAGCAGTTGGCATTATTGTGGTATTTACTGCTTACTCCTCCCAGATACTTTTGACAACTTGAGAGGGAAAATTTCACAATCTCTCTGATAAAGGTTGAGATTCATCAGCACTGATTGTCCGCCTACGTTGTTGGATTCTGTATAGTGTGGTTGTGTTGCTTCTTTAGAAGCATTTTCTGTATAAAATGTTTATTATAGCTTTGACTCTGGTGGTTCACTTTGCCACTGTTCTTTGGCTGAGAATGAAGACTGATGCCACTTGAGTCGTCTCGAGTTGCTTGCAGCAACTTGTGATTGTAATTTTGTATTGTTTGAGAAGGGTGTCACATGAGGAATACATGACGTGTTGATAGTTACCAAACGAGATTTGCATTATTATTATGGTTGAATTTCATTTTTTAAGAGTGGAAAGAAGGTCGATTTGTTCAGCTGTCCTTGGAAATGTAATTTATGCAGAAATAATGGTGTGCAAGGTTCAGTTTACCATGCGATGTATTGATCAATCTCCGACTGTCTTACAACAGAAAGTCTTTGTGAGCAAAATCTGTTACCCATAAGCATATCAACTGGGCCGTCTCAATTATATCAATATGCATCGGTGGGGATCCCGAGAGCATACTTCAGTCGTGGACTGCGCTGGTAAGTCACTGTCCAGTGTCCACCCGTGTCCGATGAGTTCGTCCATGGTTTCTAAATTCCTGAAAAGTTCGAGTCTCAAAATAATTGTTTCCTCGTCGTTATGGTCTACCAAATAATGGGTTCAAGTTGAAACAACAATTTTGCTGTAACATCTTTCAAGTGGTGGTGGTAGGGCAATTCAAACCATGTTGGTGAATTGCTGGATAGTTTGCTTATGCACTCAAAGCTGCATTCCCCTCACAGTCTCTTTGACAACCTTATTTTCACCATCAACGTTGAAAGGACAACGTAAGAATAGCAATGACGTGAGCCACTTCACATGACGCTTCGGGTCGTCTTTTAGCTCTTCATAGGTAATGGAGAACACATTCCCCGGCCTAGCCAGCCTCTTCTTCCAATACTTCAAGACATGTTCATAATATGGTCCGAATGGAACCACCCCGCCGCAGAACTTGTCGGCCGCAACCCCAATTGGCACACGGTTCTCAAACATCTTCCCCCTCCGAGCATAGTTCCATAGCAAGATGAATGTGTCCTTGGGGTTCAGAGTCGCATATACGATGCGACAATTGGAATATTCGAATCTATGAGCTAGTATATGATATGCAACATGGCATTAGAAATGCCAATTGAATCATCAGTTCTGGAAATTTACAGTCGATCCAGTGAGTGAAGGTGTGAAATTGCAGCCACCACTTAATGGGAAACAAATTCAAATTTGGCTTTGCACGTCCAGGTTGGCCAAATTGGGTAGAGTTTGGCATGGCTTGCCATAGGTGCTGCTAGTTAGGGACCATCATTCAATAAGACATGGGAAGGAGAGGAAAGGAGTTGAGTTCAAGCTTGGCTTTCTGGTGAGAGCATCGTCTTAGAATATATAAGAACTGGGAAAAGAATGCGTTAACTTATATCATCCCTCGACTGGATCGTAGAAATTCTGGTTGTTTTTTTTCCGTTAGTCCGCAAGAAATTACAAGGGAAAGTGCCAAAAAAATCCTAAACCTTTTGCATTAGTGCCAATTTAGTCCTAAACCTTTTTTTTTATGTCAATTCAGTTCTAAACCTTTTGCATTGGTATCAATTTAGTCTTGAACCTTTTTTTCGTGCCAATTAAGTCCTAAATCTTTTAAATTGGTATCAATTCAGTCCTAAACCTTTTATTTTTATGCCAATTTAGTCCTTCCGATTAATTTTGACTGGAATTTGCTGACTTGGACGCCTGCCGGCCGGCGACCGGTCACCGGCGCAGACTTGAACAACTTAAATAACATTTTAATATTTTTTGAATTTTTATTTTTTTTCCTTTTTTTTCTACTTTTTTTTTGAGTTTCTCCTTCCTTTAGCAGGTTGCCGGTCCGGCGACCGGCCAGAGGCTAGAGGCCGGTGAGCTCAACCTCGTCGGCCACCGGTGAGGGCGGCCTCGCCCGGCGAGGTTGAGCCTTGCCCGACCAAGGCGAGGTTGAGCTCACCGGCCTCTAGCGACCGGCCAGAGGAAGGAGAAACAAAAAAAAAGTGGAAAAAAAGGAAAAAAATAAAAATTCAAAAAATATTAAAATATTATTTAAGTTGTTCACGTCAGTGCCACGTCGGTGCCAGTGACCGGTTGTCGGCTGGCAGGCGTCCATGTCGGCAAATTCTCGTTAAAATTGGTCAGAAGGACTAAATTGACATAAAAACAAAATGTTTATGACTGAATTGACACCAATTTAAAAAGATTTAGGACTTAATTGGCACCAAAAAGAGGTTTAGGACTAAATTGGCATCAATGCAAAAAGTTTAGAACTGAATTGGCGCCAAAAAAAGGTTTAGGATTAAATTGGCACTAATGCAAAAGGTTTAGGACTTTTTTGTCACTTATGGCCTAACTCCACACGTGCTGCTTCATTGATTCATCAGCACGCTTTGCCAAAAGCCAACCAAAGAGACAGTTGCCAGGACACACTCGGAATCAATGAATCAAGATTGGCGTTCCGCATATGAATCTGAAATTGTGCGCACAACCGTTAACCAGCTTTAAAAGCCATCAGAACGTGACGCGAAATGTAATCTATCTTAACGATCCCCCTTGTGCGAAAAGCCAATTTGGTCGCCTAAGCTTCTAGTGTGCTCCGCGACCAAAACCTGTGGATGAGGGCTTGCTGAAATTTCAATGCATATAAAGAACGGCGTCGCAGCCATACATAGATAAAAGACTGGCACGAGGAATTGAAAAGGCCTCTAGCTAGTTTTGATATTGACTCGAGGTCGAGCGTGCAGTCGTTTACTAAAAAGAATGTAAAACTGTTAAAACGCAGTGCAGAATATGTTTAGATCTTAACACTATACTGTTAGTTTCTTACTGCTCTCATGCAATCACATCGCTTGATGGACTTGAAATGATAAGTTGAGCTTCATCTGAACTGAGAACAGTAGACTGCGGATGTCCGAAGACCGAATAATTCGAAAGGTGTCCGACTCGAGTTCAATAATCTAAAAGCCTTTCTAATGTAAAAGTGTATAGACTCTTGTCTTACATATGAAGCATCTTCTGCATCGAATATATCATGTGTCACCACCAGAATTGTGACATTTTAAAACTCTTGAAGCACAGAAGTCCTTTATGGAGTGAAGTATATGCATCAGTAGTGAAGTGCATATCGTGAAATGAAATCCCAGATCTGAGTCCAATCAAAGGAATTTAATCCCCCCATGACCACCTTCGAGAGCCTTCCAGTGTCAATAAATTATCCTGTTGCCGAGAGACCGACTAGACCGTTATGGTTCGATGAAATCGATCGGGTCCTTCAAGAGACCCAAAGATCAAACTTCGGCCACACAAACATGTTCCCATCTAGCGGTTAAGACATGAAATGGCTCACCGCACCACATACGTATCATAGTAGTTACGTAAGATAGTTCCTCGTCCTCGAGATTTTTGCATCAGAGAATTAAAAATCAGACTTCAAACCCGAGATCTCAAGGTTTCTTGATCTCAATCGCTTTAACCCTCTACTAAACTCAAGAGTCAATATTCGTACAGAAGAAGTTAGAGCTTATCATATATGTTTTGATTGAAGAAAGTGTCCACAGGATCGTACATGAAGAGCCTGCCCACCATCATGTCCCAATCTACTTCGTGCCGGACAAATATCAGTCATCATCAACCCAAATAATTTCCAACCGAAAGCGACGTTTGAACTCTTAGCTGACACAGTTTGAGAAGAAGAGATCCATGTTCAGACCCCTAAAGCCTGCCCGTGAAGACAACGATGTTCGGAAGAAGCGGACAAGAAAAGGCAATCTTGGTGTTTCAAAAACAAGGATTGGGAAAAGAAACGTAGTCTTAGCAGAATAAGACAGTTTTAAACCTGGCTTAGCGAATTGATGAAGTGAACAAGCTCGTCAATCTCAAACACGCGGAAAGTACCTATCCCATATAACTGCGTTTAACCTTATGATTGGGTCGCCTTAATCCATGTGTTCCGCCGGTTTGATAAATGGAAGGACAAAGCAATCCTTTCCCTATGGAGGATGGATACAACAAAACTCCAACATTGTATGTGGACTGCAATTCTGAGAGACTTTGAGTTCCAACACATGGTCATCCTCAGACTCAACATGGGCTGTTTCTCTCTTCTCCTTCTTTTTCTTTGGTTATTGGATCGGAAGATGACTTCAAGAACTGACAAAAAGAGAGAATCTGTGTGTGGCTACTTTAAATTTCTCGTGACTCAAATGGGTCCGGATTAGATTCTTTGTTGGCGGTTTCACATCAACAAAGAAACAAAAGGGGACACCAAGTGTGAGCCAACAATGACCCCCAGGCATGCAAGAGTTCTCCTCTATCTACCCTTTTTTCCATCCCAAAATCACCTCTCCCTCCTTTTGTTTCTTTTAATTACCGCGCCTGAGTCGCGTCCTCAATGTCATTTTCAAGCCTCGGTTCACCTCCTAAGTCCTGTTAATCGAACCCTAGTGCTTGTGCCCTTTTTTTCACTTTCGTTTTGAATGATTGGAAACGGCTTGTGTTCACATTAATACATCAAACCGGCTACTGAACATTGATATGGTTGGTTCAAGTGTGCCTCAGACTCAGACAACAGAAAGAGACATAGGAAGCAAACTTATCTCTTAGTGAACCCAATCTTAACACAGAACTAAAGATCGCCAGGTGGTCCATATAAAAAGCCAAAGAAGAATGTTATGAGAGCAAAGAGAAGCATATCAGAATGCCAATGCCTAGGTTTCTGATAGCTATTGTCTTCCTCAGTTTGAGAATATTAGATGTTTCGGAGGCTGCCCGTGAAGAGAAGGTTCCATCTGCACTAGTTGTGGGCACTGTCTTCTGTGACACGTGCTTCAAGCAAGAGTTCTCAAGGACCAGTCACTTCATTTCAGGTTCAATTTACTCATCACCAAACGTAAAGAGATAGTGATTTCCTGTGATTTCAATCTTTTTTGTTGCCTAGACTTCATCTGTTATAGCTCCAATTTGTGTCTAAAGACAGAATTCCACCAACTTGCGTGTGTATGCAGGTGCATATGTTTCGATAGAATGCAGAAACTCGAGCTCGAGCCTGAGCTTCCGACAAGAAGTGAGGACGAATAAGCATGGAAAATTCAAGGTCCGTTTACTGCCTTCGATGGGCAAATATGTGCAGAGAGTCGAGGGCTGCGCGGTGAAGCTGGTGAAAAGCGGCGATCCGGGCTGCAGCACCGTGTCCTTAGGTGTTTCATCTTCGCTTCGTCTCAAGTCGATGAGGCACGGACTCCGCATATTCTCGGCAGGGCTTCTCGCTTTCAAACCCCCGAAACAACCGAGCAGGTGCACTGAAGGTCCCGCTCCAGGAGTTCCCAAGTTCAGTTCCAAGAAAAACTCGATACCCTCGAAAATTTTTCTCCCACCAATCCCAGGGCTAACGCCGCCATCATTTCCTTTCCCATTTCCATCACCACCGCCATTAATCCCTTTGCCACCAATCCCATGGCTGACGCCGCCACCACCACTGATTCCTCTGCCACCGATCCCGTGGTTGACACCGCCACCGTCGCCATTCATTCCTTTGCCACCGATCCCGTGGCTGACCCCGCCGCCGCCACCATCATTCCCCTTCCCTATCCCTCCACTGCCGTCGTTCCCACCAATACCGGGATTTACTCCCCCGCCGCCTCCGCCACCATCATTCCCTTTTCCTCCATTGCCACCGTTCCCCCCACTGCCACCGATTCCTTTCCCACCACTACCCGGATTCACTCCACCTCCGCCACCACCACCTCCTCCTCCCCCACCGTCCTTCCCCTTTCCTCTTCCTCCTCTCCCTCCAATATTCCCATTCCCTCCACCACCCCATTCCCATGGTAAACCCCCAGCTTCAACTCTCCCAGAGAAGATTTCCCCATGATTAAACTACAATTAGTCCATACATACACAAATTAGGTACACCATATTTTCTACTGCTATTTCCATGCTTTTTAATAGTGTCGTGCTAATTATTGTACCTCCTCTGGTATGCGGTGTGCAAATCTGCAGCGTGTAATTTGTCAATTATATTGTAAAATAAGAATGTGCTCTCCTACTGGACAATTTCAGTTCAGCAATTCACTCACCGTTAGAAGGTTTCCGGATCAGCATTCCATTAGTTAGTCGAAGCAACTTCATTATTTGACGCGACGACAAAGATCAATGACATGTAGGGTTTGCTTTCTCTGTGGTGATAGAATATACCGTCGCTTATAATGGCGATAGCTTTGAAAGTACAGTGACTGAAGCTTGGATCCTCGTATTGCATAAATTAATTAAACGGATTTGTAGGTTTTACCCTACGTGAGCTGGTTTCTTCATGTGTAACTCACAAGTCACATTCAGACGGCAAGAAACAGGCCCAAAAGGCAAAAAACTGTCTTTGTTGGACTTTAAACCTATCACAAGATCATCAGGAGCTCTAGATACTATATAGGACACAAGAAGAGAGTGCTCTGAGATGAACTGAGAATCAGTCACAATGACAATGCTCTCGAGGTCTCTGATAGCATTGCTCTCGCTCGCTTTCGGGCTATATCACGGTTCCGGTGCCGCCCCTGAGGAGAACCTCCCATCTGCACAGGTTGTGCCCTCTGGCACTTCGCCGGTCCTGGGGTTCATGACGCCGCCACGGAGGCCCTTTTTCGCTTCCCCTGTTGCTCCACGCCCAACACTGCCGCCTTTCCCGATGCCGCCACCGACTCCTTTCCCGCCTGCGCCTGGATTTACTCCACCGCCGCCATCGATTCCTTTCCCGGCCCCTCCGTTGTCACCACCATCGATTCCTTTCCTGGCCCCTCCGTTGTCACCACCATTGATTCCTTCGCTGCCACTAACAGGATTTACTCCGCCGCCACTACCAGGATTTACTCCGCCTCCTTCATTCTCTTTCCCCGTACCCCCATTGCCAGTTCTCCCGCCGCCGTCGCCATTTCCCTCGCCACCATCCCCAGGATTTATGATGCCACCGCTGACTCCGACTCCACCATCCTTCCCTTCTCCTCCTCTCCCTCCAACAGCTCCATTGCCACCATCTCCTCTCTCCTTAAATGGCCCTCCTGCTTCAACTCTCCCAAAGATGTCCCCATGATCGAACTATAGTACTATACATCGTACATTCACAGAGGTAACATTTCTCGTTCTAGTATTTCCACCACCTTTTTCTTTTCAAATAAATATTCCTCCTACGTCCATTGGATTTGTGGGAGTTCAGGACGTTACAGAACCCTGTCTCTTGTAATCTGTCCATGAGATGGTAGAATTCCATCTGTTGAATGTATGTTGCAGAGGAATAATTGGCCCATGGTTACAGGGGTTTCGGTTCATAATGTAATAACAATCCTAAGCAATTGCGAAGCACTGTCTGTAAATTTGGTTTGATGTGAACTGGGACAATGTTGTGTTTGACGTGATATTCGCAAGTCTAGAACTCCTCGTCTATAACCCGCCTTTTGATCGGATTAGAGAGCTAGACTTAATATGGCGTATGAAAGCCGTGATATTGCGTAACAAGGCAAAAAATTTCTCCCCGAATGGAAGCATCGAGGGAAAAGGCCCATTACTATAGACTTTTTGTTCTCTCTATCTAGGTGATACTATATTTGTTAACCTTATGGGACGGGACAGTCTTAAGGATCTGATTTGTATGTGTGTTTAAGGCACGTCACAGATTTGATTCCACAACACAAACAGCAAACAAGCTCGTATAATTCCCTATTCGGGCTGCTCAATCTTGGGGCGAGCAATGGTCAAGGTTCAATCTGGGAACCGGCCAAAAGTTGATTTTAGGGTAGACTTGTCTAGTTCCTGATTCTAGGTTTTCTGAAAACGGCCCCTCCAATTTGGACCCAGTTCTAGCTCTGGAACCGGAGTACTTGGATCATACTCACCCCTAGCCCAACGACTCTTCCAGAGAAGATTTCTCCCTGCTTATACTATGATAAGTGCATACATACAAAATAAACAGGTACAAATATTATCTATTGCCTTTGCCATGCCTTTGGTTTTTTTTAAGTTTCGTCCTAATTATTGCACCTCCTTTGGATGAGTGTGCAAATCCGTAGCGTGTAATTTGTCAATTAGATTGTAAAATAAAAATATGTCTCCTATCATAAAATTCAATCAAGCAATTTAGTCATAGTGGATTGCCACTCCCTATGCAAGAACAACGACCCACTGACGAAAAATTTGTCCAGTGTAACAGTATAATAAGAAGGGAAACATCCAAAAGGTTTTGAGACAAAAGATGGAGACCGACTGTTTTTACATTGGATTGGATCATATATAAACTACAATTCATGAGGCTTTAGTAACTTAAAATGCGAGCTGAACAATGCCATGAAGACACTTTTTTTTCATTATAGGGATGGAGATTACTTCAAGAATCAGTGAAATCTGCAGCTACTTGCTCATAATTTGACCTTTTCACAGTAAACTAAGGATCAAAGACAAGTAGGTGTGAGCAAAATAATGAAACCAAAGCCTATGCTAGAGCACTCCTGTATTCTACCTCATCCATCCCCAATCAACCCTTCTTTTTGGTCCGTTTTGATGTCGGTTTGATGGTGTGGCGAATCAGCTTTCTTGTACTAGACTAAAGGTCCGCGCACCCTCTCGATTCGCTCGGAGGGGGCTGCCAGGCCATCTGCATCGGGACTAGATAGTGCACCTGGGAAAAAACTTCCTTGCGACATGACTGACCACGAGAGAGTGCGTCGAGTAAGAACAGTTAGCCGAGACCGTTGTGCTTTTTCTGACCTTCTCTATCAATGTTGTTGAGGAAAAGACGAGTTCGGACGAGCAAATTGATTTGCAGGTTTTGCCCTGTGTGAGCTTCTTCTTCATGTATACCTCACAAGTCACATCCAGACAGCAACAAGGAGCCAAAAAGGCAAAAACTTCGGTCTATGTAGGACACAAGAAGAGAGTGATCTGAGATTGAATTGTGAGTCAGTCACATTGCCAGTGCCTTGGTCTCTGGTAACATTGTTATATAATAATTTTCTAATGTGGGCTTCATTAATTTAGATTTATTATATGAGTTTGATCTAATAAAGGTAAGATAGATGGATTCTTAATAGTAAAAGGACACTATTGTTGTCATAACTTTGTGTACAGCAATCACTTTGGTGCTATAATTTTTTTTCGGATCACTTTTTTTTTTTTTTTTTTTTTGATAACCCAGGGAACCCCCGCACGGCCGACAGCCGGGAGGTAAACCCTGGGGGCGACACGTGCTAGCCACCACACACGTGCACCGGTTAAGTCACCCTGCGGCACCCGGGATTCGAACACTCAACCTTTTGCGAGAGGAAGAGTGCCCTTTCCAGCAGCGCCACCCAGGCGGGTGGTTTTTTTTCGGATCACTTTGATGCTAACTTTTTTGAAAAACGATCACTTTGGTGTCAATGTTGACGTGGTTTGCCGGAAATTCTACGTGGCGCTGACATGGCTCGCCGGAAAGGTCCAGTCAGCATTAAAAATAAAATTTAGTCCGCTGACGTGTATTTTTTTAGAAAAATAAAATTTAAATAATAAAAAAAGGAAAATACCACATAAAATTTAACTTTTTTATTTTTTTTTCTTTTTTCTCCGGTGAGGGCAACTCTTGCTGGCGTCGGGCAAGGGCAGCCCTAGCCTGGGCGGGCGAGAGTCGCCCTTGCCAGACGCCGGTGAGGGCGGCCCTCACCCGACTTAGGTGAGGGCGACCCTCGCCGGATCCGGCAAGGGTCGCCCTCGCTTGGGCCGGCGAGCCGCCCTCGCCTGAGTCGGGCGAGGGTCACCCTCGCCCGACACCGGCGAGGGTGGCCCTTTCTGGCCCAGGCGAGGGCTGCCCTCGCCAGATCTAGCATCAAACGACCCTCGCCGGCATCAGGCGAGGGAAGCCCTCGCCCGCCCAGGCGAGGGCTTCCCTCTCCTGGGCCGGCGAGGGCCGGTCTTGCCCGACGCCGGCGAGGGTTGACCTCGCCGGAGAAGGAAAAAAAATAGAAAAAGAGAAAAAATTCAAAAAAAAGTCACATAATTTTTACGTGTACAAGTTAGATTATTTTTTAAAAAAATATAAATGCTACGTCAGCTTTTTGGCCTGAGTCACTAAAGTGATCTTTTTTTGTCCGATTTTAGCACCAAAGTGATCCGAAAAAAAGTTATGGCACGAAAGTGATCACCGTATACAAGTTATGGCACCAATTGTGTCATTCTGCCGATTCTTAATAAGTCTAATATGAGACTGGCTAGTGTAAGCCGAATATGAGTCTGCTCGTAATGAGAGAGCTCGTGGCTGAAATTTTATAAATAACGTTCAAGTTCCTTCTTTAAGCTGATGATGCACAATTTGACTCACATACGGATCTATAGAGGAATTTTTTCTCGTGAGTGACATTCTCATTAGGCCAGTGTTCCGGCAAAGGATATAAGGGAGAAGCACTTGAGTTCGTGTTCGAAAATCGTCACCAATTCCTCGTCAAGTTCGATGGATTCTAAACTAGGTGCGCGAATTGATAACTTCTCCATTTACGTGTTTCGGTTTCTGTTCATGGTGTTTTTGGGTGTGTCATTTTTGTGGCCGACATGCTCTTGCTCGGTTTCAAGCTATTTCGTGCTCCCGGGGCCGCCCACGAGGAGACCTTCTGTCTGCACAGGTTGTCGGCACTGTCGTCTGTGACCCATGTTTCAAGCGAGGCTTCTCTAGGACCAGCCACTTCATTTCAGGTCCAAAACCGGTCATCCTAGCACAAACAAAAGAGGCGGTCATTGCAAACCTTTTTATGGTCCTCTGAGTTTTCTGTATCAGTTGCAATTTGCCGTAAAGCAGATTCGACTTGTGTGCATATATGCAGGTGCTTCTGTTTTGATAGATTGCATGGACTCGAGTTTCCGAAAAGAGGTGACCACGGATACGCATGGCAAGTTCAAGGTCCGTTTGCCTCCTTCGATGAGCGATGATGCGGAGAATATCCAGGGATGCACGGTGAAGCTGATCAAAAGCGGTAATCCAGGTTGTGATGTGGTGTCCTCAGGAGTTTCATCCTCGCTTCGTCTCAAGCCGAAAAGGCAAGGACTTCAAGTATTCTCCGCACGAGTTTTCGCCTTCATGCCCCATGAAAAACCGACATCATGTGCCCGAAACCCATCCGGAGAGGTCTCCTGGAATCCTGTTCCAAGAAAGGCTCGATACATCCGAAATCAGCTCGACGCGCTCCTGTTACATCCCATCCGGATCTTTACCCTCCAATAACATTCGTATATCCACCACCAACTGTCACTCCTTGGTCGTCAATTTCAGAGTCAGCAATGGCCCTGCCGCCGCCCTCTACTACTTCACCACCAGTCCCGTGGTTAATGATGCCGCCACCGCCGCCCTTGTTCCCTTTCCTTGTACCTCCACTCCCGCCACTCCCGCCCCTGCTGCCTCTCCTGCCACTTCCGCCTCTCCCGCCACTGCCACCAATTCCTTTCCCACCAACATTGGGATTTACTCCGCCACCACCAATCCCTTCGCCGCCACTACCGGGATGTACTCCACAGCCACCTTTGTCCCTTTCCCTGTCCCCCCATCGCCACCTCTCCCACCGCAGCCGCCGGCCGCAACTCCGCCATCCTTCCCTCCTCCTCCTATCCCTCCAACGGCTACATTCCCACCACCTCCTCTTCCCCTCAGTGCCCCTTCTGTTTCTACTCTTCCAAAGAGACAGCCTTGACTGGACTATACATTCATATAGGTAACAATATCTCCCTCTACTTTCTCCATCACCTTTTTCTTCTCAAAAAATAAATTCCTCCTGATCACTGTACTTTTATTGGATTTGTGGGAGTTTGGGCCGTTACAGAGCTTTGTTTCTTGTAATTTGTTCATCGGATGACAGAATCCCGTCTGTTGTATGTGCGTTGCAGAGGAATAATTGTCCTGTGGTTGGAGCAGTTTCTGTTCAAAATGTACAAATAATCGTAGTCGATTGTGAAGTGCTGCCTGTAAATCTGGTTTGATGTGACGGGTACAATGTTGTGTTTGAGGTGATTCGTAAGTCTCGAACTCGTTGTACAAAGCCCGCCTTTTGATCGGATTAGAGACCTGGACTGAATATGGCATACGAATGCCGTGATATTGCGAAACAAGGGGAAAAAAAATTTCTCCTCGTATGAACATAGATGGAAAAGGTGAGTTACTACGGATTCTCCACTTGGGTAGGAATAATGACATAAATGGTTTCTAAATTTTGACTCAATATGTAATGTGGCCCCTAAATTTTCAATTTGTTCAATATAATCCCTAAACTTTATGCCAATATGCAATGTGATCCATGAACTTTTGATACATGTTCAAACTAGTCCTTGGCTATATGAAAATATTCAATATTATCCCTGAACTTAAATTAATGGAATGACAACATTGAACATTTCATATAGTCTATGGACTAGTTTGAATATGTATCAAAGTTCAGGGACCATATTAAATAAATTAAAAATTCAGGGACCACATTACTCATTAGGCTAAAGTTTAGGGACCATATTGAACAAATCGAAACTTCAGAGGCCACATTGCACATTAAGTCAAATTTTAGAGACAATTTATGTTATTTTCTCACCTTGGTAAAACCATATATATTAATTTTGGAGTTGGCTAATCTTAAAGTTTTGACTTGTTTGTTAAAAGACACATGACACATGATCGATTCCGCACCATAAAATGGAAACAAGCTCATGTAATCTTGTACTCGGGTCACTCATTTTAGGGATGAGCAGCGATACAGATTTAGCCTTGGAACCAGCCATAGCTTGATCTAGAGTAACATTTTCAATTCTCGATTCTAGGTTTTCTGGAATCGGTCGCTCTGTATGGTTGTCAACGGTTCGGGCATCAACATATACCCGCGAAGGTTTCGTGCCTCTTTAAACCCGAACCACGGAAAAACCAAACCAAAAAACAGCTCTGGTATTAGGGTTTCTTTTCTTTTTTCCTTTTCCTCTTTTTCTTCTCTTCTTCTGCTTCCCAACTTCACATGTGGAATCGCATTTTCCCAATTCCTCAAAACACTACCTAGAACACTGTTGAGGTTGTCTTACATCGGTTATGGAAAGAGCTGGTAGTTGGTTTATAAGTATGAGGGAAAATCTCACCTTTTGAGCTGACTTTTGGAGTGAGAGAGGCTCAACACCACTCAACATTGGTATTAGAGCCCAAATTGCCAAGAGATTGTTGAAGTTGTCCCCATATCGATTGTAGAAGGGGCTAGTGGGCGGCTTATAAGTGCGAAAGAAATGTTTACTTTCTGAGTCAACTTTTGAAAAGAGAGAGGCCTAAGACCACCCAACAACACCAAGAGAATCAAGATCTTCTAGATTGAGCAAATAGTGGACATAAGAGGAAGCAAACAAAATAGCAGATCTTCACATTGAGGCATCACCGCCAGCTCCCAAATATAAAAATAGGCCCATACATATTAAAAAATAGGTACAGATATTTTCTACTGCTTGTTCCATTTCGTCCAAATTATTGCACCTCCTCTTGATGTGTGCGCAAAGCTATAGTGTGTAATTTGTCAAATATTTTCGTTGTCTACGAAAATAAATAAAAACATTTTTTACTAACTAATCATTTTAAGTAGGAGTGTGTAAAGGAATCAGGAACTGCCTGGAAGTGGATTAAATTGGCCTAGAACTGGCAGTTCCCATGTGGACCGGTCCGTTTTTTGGTTCCAATTTATTGCAACCGCTGAATACCGATCTGGTTTTTAGTTTTAGGTGTGGAACTGCCCACTTGACCAGACTAGTACATATATATTTTTTAAAAAAAATTCAGCTGGAAGCACTTGATGTAGAGCTAGAAGCAGCTGATAAATGGCAGCTTATTACCCCAACAACGTCGCTACTAATCATCAATAGGTTCCCTTGTCATTGTCTCTGTCTCTTGGTTTTCTTCTGCCATTCTTTTAGCTAGTCTTCACTTAAAGAGTTATATTGGTGTATTTTTAGTCTCTTGTCTTCCCGTCTTGTTTTATGGAAGCATCTTTTTCAATGGTGGCATTTCCCCTGCATGAAGCATATATTGAATTAATTAAGATAAAAATTGTTGATGACTAAACTTCTAACAGAGTAAAATAAATTTCGAAAATGTTGTCTTTTTTTCTTTTTCTCTGCTAGTGCTAATGGTTGGTTATTAACTTGAAGATCTTCAAGACCATCTCCAAATCCTTCTTACCCCAATTTAGCACGTCAAATATAACATTTTTTCCTAAAAAATGAATCTTTTTTTTTTCTGCAGTAGTTGGTTTGTGCTATTGTGTCTTGTGGTACGTATGATTCTGTTGTTTCACTTGAATGCATGCAGTACCTAGATGAGAATAAGTTCTTGATTTTCAGTTTGAAAATTGCCTGTGCAACGCGTGAATTTGTTGGAGACATTTCAACCGGTTCCCGAGTGGATCATGGAACTAACGGGTGGCTCCCAGTTCCAATTTTTTGGAACCGATCCCTGGTAGACGGTTTCTAGTTTCGAGATGGGAACTGCCCATCCGGACCATGCTTACCCCTAATTTTAAGCTGGGAAATTATTTTTCAAAATGTGGATTTTCTGCAAAACGAACAAAACCTAAGAAGTCAGAACAACTTCATCGTTTGGATCGATATGTAGATGTTTGTTTTCTCTACCTTGGTGATATATATCATTGCTTTGAATGGCGACAGTTTGCTAAGTGTTGGGATTTTGGAATTCAAATCCATAGAATTGAATGAAAAGTGTGTGGATGAAAGTGTCCTACATAAGATAGAAGAAGTGATGGGAGATGGTTTATTTTGAGGAGCCTCTCAAATGGGTTTGAGCCCCAAGGGGTACCCCACTTTTGTAGAAGAGAGAGGACCTACGCCAAGCTAGGTCCGTCCCCGCACGCGCGCGCCGCCATCGCAGTCCGGTCGGCCGGTTTGGTTCTGAGTCCATCTTCTATTGGTTTTTTATTTTTTCGAATAGACACGTTGTTTAGAATTGATTTATTTTATAATCAATTTTTTTTTTATTTTTTCGACAAACAAACATGTTTGTTTGTAAGGTTCGGTTCGCCTGAAACGAAAACCGAAGCCCTTCGCGACTGTTCATGAACCGAACCGGTTCAAGTGAGCCTTCACAACTCTTCATTTTCGCCATTAATATAACCGAACAGTTTAGTTTGGTCTAGTGACACTTCGTGGCATTCTACATTCTCGCGAGACATTTTACCGACGCACTAGAGACATTTTTCACTTATCATTATTATCATTTTGTGCGATTATTTTGCGAAATTGTATTCGAAGGAGTCCTTCAAATACGTACCACTTCGGAGGAATGAGATCCGTTCTATCCTGGGAGACGATTGTCCAATATCCTCGGGTACTGATTGAGGGGCCAAATTCGTCTTAAGGACACAGCGTTATTTCGTTGAGCTCGGATCAACATTCTGTTTATTTGATTATACTGCTTTCGGGTTAGTTTTCTTAGCGTTTGATTTCAATTCTAGTATATGAACTTAGCCGACAACACTAAGTACAGAAAGCACGACGAGGGATTGCCAAATTTGGAGCGTCGTACCGCGCAAATGCAACCGGACATCATATATATGGCATTACTGTGTATCGCCAAAAACGAAACTTTCATCATTGCTGGGATGGAGATTACTTCAAGGATCAATGAAATCTGTGAGCAAAACAATAAAACCAAAGCACATACTAAAGCGCATCTTGAATTCTACCTTTTCCACCCGAATTAACTCTTCTGTTTGTCCGTTCTGATGTCGGGCGGATGGTATAGCGTGGGTCAGCTTTCGCGTGCTAGACTAAATTCTCGCCCTGCTAGATCCGCTGCGGAGGAGGACAGGCCATCTGCGTCCGGACTGGATCGAGCTTTTTCTGACCTACATTTCCAACGTCGAGGAAACGATGTGTTCAAAGGAGCAAACTGATTAACCAACCGGCTTCCTATGTGAGCTTAGCTCTTGATGGATACCTCGAGTCACATCCAGACAGCAACAAAGAGCCAATCAGGCAAAAACCCTCTCTTCGTTGTCTTTAAATCTGTCACGAGGTCATCAGGAGCTCTGTATATAGGACCCAAGAAGAGAATGCTCTGAGATGAATTGAGAGTAGGTCACAATGCCAATCCCTTGGTCTATGATAACATTGCTCTTGCTTGGTCTCGGGCTATATCACAGTACCGGGGCTGCCCGCAGGGAGAGCCTCCCGTCTGCACAGGTTGTGGGCACTGTCCACTGCGCTCCATGCTTCAACCGGGGCTTCTCTAGGATCAGCCACTTCATTTCAGGTCCAAAATTGGTCATCCTAGCACAAAAAGAAGAGAGTCATTGCAAGCTCTTTCCTGGTTCTCTGAGTTTTGTGTATCAGATGCAATTTGTCTTGAAAACAGATTCAACTTGTGTGCATATATGCAGGTGCATCTGTTCTGCTAGAATGCACGGACTTGGGTTTCCGAAAAGAGGTGACCACGGATGAGCGCGGCAACTTTGAGGTCCGTCTGCCCCCTTTGACGAGCGAAGATGCCAAGAAAATCCAGGGATGCACGGTGAAGCTGATCAAAAGCAGCAATCCAGGTTGTGATGCGGTGTCATCACGAGCGTCGCTTCGTCTCCAGTTGAATACGCAAGAACCTCAAGTACTCTCCGCAGGAGCTCTTGCCTTCACGCCCCGGGAACAACCGAGCTCATGTGCCCGAAAACCGACCCGGAGAGGTCTCGTAGAATCTGGTTCCAAGAAAGGCTCGATAAATCCGGAATCAACGACGCTGCTGCCCTATTTCTATTCCCCTCACCTTCCGTTGCCGCCTCTCCCGCCACTGCCGCCTCTCCCGCCGTTGCCGCCATTTCATTTCCCACCATTGCCACAGCCACCAATTCCTTCGCCATCACTACCGCCATCTACTTCACTGCCACCTTCTTTCCGTTTCCCTTTCCCTCCGGAGCTGCCACTCCCGCCACTGCCGCCACTCCCGCCGTTGCCACCATTTCGTTTCCCACCAACACCGGAAGTTACTACGCCGCCACCATCGGCCTATTTCCCGTTCCCTCCATTGCCGCAGCCACCAATTCCTTCGCCATCACGACCGCCTTCTGCTTCACAGCCACCTTTTTTCCCTTCCCCCCTCCCCCCATTGCCACCTCACCCGCCGATGCGGTCATTCCCCGTGCCACCAATCCCGGCATTCACGCCGCCGCCGCCTACTCCGTCCCCTTACTTTTAACTATACGTTCACATAGTTGACATTTCTCCCCCACCTCTTTCCATCACCTTTTTCTTTTCAAAAATAAATTCGTCCTGATAAGTGTACTTCCGTTGCCTTTGTGGGAGTTTGGGACATTACAGAACTTCGTCTCTTGTAATTTGTCCATGAGATGGTAGAATGCCATCTGCTGAATGTATGTTGCAGAGGATTAATTGGCCTATGGTTACGGAGGTTTCGGTTCAAAATGTATTGACAATCCTAAGCGATCACGAAATGCTGTCTGTAACTTTGGTCCGATGTGTACTAGGACAATGTTGTGTTTGACGTGACATTCATAAGTCTCGAACTCATCGTATGTAGCCCGCCTTTTGATCGGATTGGAGAGCTATACTTAGTATGGCATATGAAAGACGCGATATTGCGTAACGGGAAATACAAAATTTCGCCCTTATGGAAGGATGGACGGAAAAGCTCAATCACCATGGATTTTTGCTTTCTCTAAAGGAGGAGGGGGGGGGGGGTTTGTAAAAACTATATTGATTAACCCTGCGAAACTGGCTAGTTTTAAGGATCCGACTTTGCAAGTTTGAAGCGCATGGCACGGGTTCGATCACATCACAAAGTGCAAACAAGATCGTGTGATTCCATACGCGGGCTGCTCAATCTAAGGATGAACGACGGTTTGGGTTCCACTTGGAACAGTCCAGAGCCGATTCTAGGATAGACCTGTTCGGTTCCGGACTTCAGGTTTTCTGGAACCGTTCTCTCCGGTTCGATTCCTAGTTTTAGCTCTAGAACAGGATCATGCTCACTCCTAGCTCAATCGGGCTTAGGCTTGCGTCTTATCCTATCTATAAAATTAGTGTTGTATTTCAGAGGACCGGAGTTTACCTTCGCTGGTAAAAAAGTAAACTACGTTTATTGTTGACGAGGCCCGTGAGGGTGGTGTAGGGATTTTCTCTATTTAGCTAAAATCTATTTAGCTTCAGATACTCAGCATTGTCTGGGTGGGTTAAGAACGAGAGTTTCAATAATGGAAAATTATTAACCGTAGCGAAAAATAGTTTTACGTAGATTACTAATATTTCGCTACTTCCCAATCTATATAAAGTTACCGCCCGCTTGTGAAGGTTACTAATTGCGAAATAATTGAGATGTAATCGAGTCGAGTCGACACGGATCAAAGCTCGAGCTGAACTTGACTTTAATAATCAAAGCTCGATGCTAAAAAAGTTACTAATCATATGCGATAGTTATTGGATACCGATAAGTTAAAAGTTACTTTTGTTTAAGAAAATTAGATAAAGTTCACTGGTCATTGATGAGTATGATGTTAAATATTTCTTTGTTGTGGTTACTAGATTCTAGTATTTTTCATATACAAAGAGTTACTGATCACATGTGATAGTTATTGGATACTAATAAATTAAAAGTTACTTTTTCTTAAAAAAACTAAATAAAGTTCACTGATCATTGATAAGTATGATGATCATAATACCAAAAAATCACTTGGCACCACGGAAAATTCATGTAGTATAACATCGATGTACCGATTTTCATTTTTATACATGAAAACTTTGTAATCGTATGGAGAAGTAGTAGAAAGATGTCACATTGTTAGTAGCCGTGAAGTAAAGGATAATTTCACTTTTTGTCCCTTGACTTTGTACTTTTTTAATCAAATTCTTAATCTTTAATTCGTGTAATGAGATCCTTGAATGTTCATAAATTTTCTTATCAAATCCCTCTGACATCTATTCTGGTTAATTCGAGCTGAAGCGACGATCGAAATCGAGCCCGCATGGCGGCTTGCCCACGGAGACAAAAATTGCTGTCATTTTCCGGTGGTGGCTTGTTCCCGGGAGACAAAATTCTTCTCCACGTCATACTCTCATTTGGTCTGACAGTCACGTCAGCTCTAATTAATCAGCATTAGGGTCGAAGGAGCTTCTTAGAAACTCGAGAAATTTTCAAATAAGAATTCGAATTGCCATCGTTTTTTTAAAGAAGAGCTTGAAATGAATCTTATCTCAATAAAAGTCCGAAGTGCTCTTATTTTCTCAAATAAAAACATGAAGTTTCATTATTTTTTCGAAAAAGGGCCTAACCTCAACAACTAATCAAGGACATTTTCGTCATTTCATTTTATTTTGTCCTTTTTTCTTTTCTTCTTTCCCATTTCTTTTTTTTCCATTTCTTTTTTTTCTTCGGTTGCCGGCGACCTTCGCCAGCCACTGGGCGAGGGCCTAGTCGGTCATTGGCAAGGGTTGTGGCCCTCGCTGGCCACGAGTGAGGCAATCCATACTCAGATCTAGCAAGGGTTGCCCTTGCTAATTTGCCCCACCTAGACGAGGCCGCTGGTCACTGGTGAGGGCGAGGGCGGCCTTTGCCCAAACCGGGCATGGGTCGCCTTGCCTGTGGCCGGAGAGGGCCTAGGCAAGGCGACCCTTGCCAACGGCCGGCTGGGCTCTCGCCTAGTGGTTGTCGAGGGTTGCCTAATGGCATGTGACGAAGAAAAAAAATGAAAAAGAAGAAAAGAAAAAAGGAAAAAAATAAAAATATAATAAATAGAAGAAAATGCCCTTAATTAGTTGGGAAGATCAGACCCTTTTTTGAGAAATGACGACGTTTTAGGCTCTTATTTGAAACAAAATCCACTTCAGATCTTTATTTGATAAAATACGAGCATTTCAAGTCTTTATTTGGGGCAAGATTCACTTCAGACTCTTGTTTGAGAAAACGAAGGCATTTTAGACTCTTATTTGAAAATTTTCCTAGAAACTGTATGCACATTCTATAAGTATTGCCTCCGAGTGTGCTTTTCTAGTACCGTAGATCGGAAGAATCGGACTTTCCTCATCGCAAGAAAGGGTTTTGGTGCTTTCTCCATGAGGTGACAAAACACGTTCCTCTTCCCTCTTTTCCATGATTCTACCGTATTATTGTAACTCATTTGTATTTAAGAAATATATTTCGTCTCGATATAACGACACGATTCAAAGTTTTTCTCGTATCAATCAGTAAACGAGAGCTTCCATCGTTTACATGCATTTCAGAGATGACGTATTATTATTTACAATACACAATTTCTCTTACACGGTGTCCACGATCAATCAATTAGATCGTACTTAGATCATACTTTGGTAAATTTAGTTCTTACGCGTAGCTCCTACAACTACTGATAAGTAAATCAATACTATATTCTTTTCTTTTACTTGGCCCTTTCATCAAAGAATTTGGAAAAAGTTGCAGGGAATCTCTTCCGTGTCTCCCTCGCTTGGGAAGCAAGCCAGGACAAGCACTCAAAAGGCCCCGGAAAACCGGAAAAAAAAAAGGACCATAAAAATTTTCTGTTCATTTTCCACACCGCCTTAAATCTCGAGCACACCACCACATCCCACCCATCTCCTTCCTTCCTTCCTTCCTTCCTTCTTTCCTTCTAAAAACCCCCCCTCCAAACTCTCTTACACTTCTCTCACTCGACGCACAACTCCCGCTCCGTACGTACGCATCGGCCGTCGCTTCCGGCGAAGTTGGTGGTGGACGGGGAGGATCCCCGATCGCCGATCGGCGGCGATGGAGCCGGAGCCTCCGTCGCATCAGCATCAGCATCTGCAACAGCAGGAGGAACAGGAACACGAGCAGCAGCAGCCGCAGCAGCAGCAGCAGCATCCGAAGCGTCAGCACGTGGCGAAGTTCCTGGAGTCGCTCTCCGACGACGGCTGCCGGGCCGATCTCCTGCTCAAGCTCCGCGCCTCCGGCGCCTCGGCCAGGGCGGGGCTCGAGGTCCTGTGTTCGGTCCTCAGGCGCGGGGTGGAGCCGATCGGAGATGATCGGAGGCCGATGCTTCGTTCCTGGACCGACTCGCAGGTTCAAGCCGTCTTCTCCGTAGCCTCCGCCGTCGCCTTCGCTTCTCGATCTCTGTCAGGTACTTTGGGCCTCTGGCCTTTGCTTATTGGTTGGCATGTGGAGGTTGCGTTCTCGTTGAGACGGAGGCGTCGGGCGCTGATGTGTTGGTGCTGCGTGGTGCGTCTCTTTCGATAGCGATTAGGGACGGGGAGGGCCTTGTTGTTGGTGTGGAGCTTCCGGAGCGGCTTAGTAGTTCTAATGAGCTGAGCAATGATGAAGTGCTTCTTTTGCTGGGAGTACTCATTTGAGAGAGTGAATTTTGTCGGATTATGTTTTATGCGGGTGCTTCTTTTAAGTATGTTGAATTAGAGCATCCATGAAATTGTGATTGCTGATGTAGAGTTTGAATGTTCTGATGTTTTACCTTGATCAGTGGACCATGTGGAGCCCGTTGTTGTTGCGGTGGCGCAGCAGTCACTTGAGTTTGCCGTTTGTTATTTGGAGAATTCGGATATTGAGAAAGAGGATTTTAGTTTGCAGGTACGTGGCTTATTCTTATCTCTGCTACTTATTGTCGTCGCTCTCACTTCTCTATCTATTTGGGGCACATTTCAGGATACCGAGTCAATGCAAAATGAAAATTGTATATACATTCAGATATGAAGTTTAAGTAACTGTCTGTCTGTCTTTATATTTTCTTTTTGCTAATGCCGGCTAATGAATTGGTAGGCAGAGTGCAATGCTTTATGAGAATCAATTTAGTTGAACTCGGAACAGACTGAATTGTCACTGTAGTAGTTTGTTGTTTGTTGGGATATTTGAGCTTACAAATTGGCCTTGTCTACAGGTATTTTTGTGTGCATCCATTTATTCTTATGTTGTCTATGAGTTTGCCGGCTAGGTTGGTTGCCACGGAGAAAAGAGTGGCTGATTAGTGTAAATTTGTTAAATTAACTCGTCATAAGTTGAAACTATTCCACTTCTTCTGAATTAACCACATGAGAAGTCGATAGAAGAATTGAAGTTGGGTAAGTCAGGTTCTGTTCTACTTGAGTTTACATTTTGTTTAGCAATGTGGAAGAGAATTCTTCTTTGTTGAAGGATTTGTACACTTTTAAGAGTTGATAATGTCGTTGTAGTTTCTTCCGTGGGAGGCATGTTAGAATATCATAAACAGTGCTCCATATGATGGGAATGATGTTCTTGGTTCAAACTGAGACATCTGTCAACCCGCTATAGTCAATGAGATATCAGATCCTTCCATTCTTTTACAGATTGATTCGGTTGGTGTCATCTATGGCCAATTATAGAGTATACCTAGCTTGAAAATTTTACAGTATAGTAGATAGGAGGGGATTCTATTCTAGGAGATTATCCCCGCGAAGTCATCCTTGGATCACTTAGACCATGATTAAATTTGTAATTTGTTTTGTGGAACATCGTTATTAGGTTGGCTTGTGACATATCTTCCTTTCTTGTTTCAATATCATGAATCAAATTTATTCCGCTGATTTATTTATAGTTAGTAAATTCTTCCATTTTGTAATACATTGAGTTAATGAAAGTTGGCGGAATTGGAGATGCTGGTGGATGCAATATTGCCAGTAAGTGGATTAGTTCCTTTAGTTGTTGATTCCTTTAACAAAAAGGTTCCTTTAGTTGGCAAAGGATTGACGGCTCGAGGATGGGTAGGGTAACGGTTATCCAATTCAGCCTGAAGCAGGAATTTTCTTGTCTTTATTATTTCCATTGTAGTTTCTTATCCGCTCCTTCTGTGCAATGGCTTGGAGAAATTCTCATATAATTAGTTGAGCATCCTGCTTTGGATAGGTGCATGTTAGAAGAGCGTGGGTAAGGGAGAGAGTTGGGAAAATTTCCTCTCGCTTTGCTTAGCTTTAAAAGTTTTCATATTGTGGTCTCATGGTTTTTTGCTTGCCAGAATATTGCATTACAGCTGTTGGAGATAGCACTGATTGATAGCACAGATAAGATATGTGAAGTTTCTCAACCTTTTACGGATGATGACACTATCAACTTCTTGTTGGCGGTTGCTGATTCAGCTGATAAGGAACTGGATAAGCATGTTGGATGCAGCCGTCAAGGTATGCTTTGTCAAAACATTTGTGCACTGGAGTTTGATAATCATGAGAATTATTTCACTTGTAATATTATCTATGTGGTGGTAATAAGATTACCAACTGAAGCAATGTTCTTTGCTTGTTGATTGGGAAGGTGGCTACTCAGAAGAGAAATCGGTGGACCATTTTCTGATGTCAATATCTCCTGAATTCCTTCAATCTGATCGGCAGATCTTAAGATCAACCTCACATACTTTTCCCCGAAGTGTGAACAAATTGATATTGCTTTCTCATCATTGGGCTGTTGCTCATGTTCAAAGTATCAAACGGCTTATTTTGCTTTCTATAAAATTGGTTGAACTTCCGTATGATGAAAAGACGGCAGGCAGCAGCTTTCGCAGAAGAATTTCCTTCAGTTTGAAGATTTTGAAGTTACTTGGAAATTTGGCACAGGATCTCCCGTATATTGACTTTGATTCAGCATTGTTGGATGCATGTGCTTCTTATGCTGATATATTACCTAGCTTGTTTAAGCTGAAGTTTGACTTCTTGAGTAGTTGTAATGTCATTGAGGGTACTTTTGAAAACCTCATCCTGTCGCTATTGGAGGAGTTCCTTCGTCTTCTCCAAATTATCTCTGGTGAGGATAGTACTTTTAGAAACATACAGGCATCCATAGTGGCTTCTGTATTGGATGATTTAGCGTCTAGTGAATGGAAATACAGCAAATCCGCTGCAAATATAAAGCCTCCTGTAGCTTACTTCCCTCGAACTGTTATTTACATGTTGAAACTCATCAATGATATCAATGGCGAAACATACCAACCTTTTGGTTGCAAGTGGCCTAGGGAAGAACATGCAGCTGATTCCCCTTCGTGCAGTGTTCATGCTGGGAAGATACCCTTGCTCAGGAGGCTCACTGTTGAGGAACGGATGAAATTAATATTTCCTCCATCTGGTCAGTGGCTGGACGGTTTGATTCATCTTATCTATTTCCTATATTCTGAAGGAGCAAAACAAGGGCCCAAAATGGAAAGATCGTTCTCTAGTTGCACAAAAGCTAGTGGTACCTCTGAAGCAGAAAACGCTGCTAACCATGAAGACGAAGCCCTCTTTGGCGACCTTTTCTCTGAGGGTGGTCGCTCTATTGGTTCGACAGAAGGATATGATCAGCTACCTGTTTCCATGAGTGGTGGTTCCAGCATCTGCAATATGCCTGTTCAAGCGGCTTTTGAGCTGTTAAGTTTTCTCAAAGTTTCTATTTTTTCTCCTAAGTGCCATTTCTTTGTTTTTGAGGATGCCTGCGGAAAGCTTAGTTGTGAACATATTGACATCTTCCTCTCCATTCTTAACTCCCACTTCTCTAATTCGGAAGATAAGGCTCCTGAAGGCTCTGGTGTTTCTCAAGAGGAGAGAAAGATAGGACAGGTTGGGGAACTTTGCTTTACTCTGCTGCAGAACCTTCTGATTGGTCGTGCTTTGTCTGATTTCTTAGAAGTCTACCTTGTTGAGCAAATTTTGAGAGTTGAAAATGGTATGTTTGTTTACAATGGTTGGACGTTGACTTTGCTGGCTAATGTACTTCTCGGTAGGGTGGGTGTGTCTGGTAGTCATTTGAGAAACAAGATCTATAAGGATTTTGTTGCTTATATTGTCGAGAAGACAGAGAATATTCACACAAATTGTCCTGGCCTAAGGGAAATCCTTGGAAGTCTTCCATCTACATTTCATCTTGAGATTCTTCTTATGACATTCCATTTATCTACCAATGAAGAGAAGTCAGCTTTCGCCACGTTGCTTATCACGTCACTTAAAGAGATAGGTGCTTCAACCACGGGTTGTTCCAGCAAGCAGTTATCATGTTGGGCTTTAGTAATTTCTAGGTTGATTCTTCTTGTGCGTCATATGATCTTCCATCCACATGCCTGTCCCCCAACACTGCTGTTAGATCTTAAAACAAAGTTGAGGGATTTCCCAACTGCTGGGTTACGTCCATCAGATGATGTAAATGATTCTTGGGTATCAGTTGCTTTCAAGAGTGTAATGTTTTCAGGGGTCGAGGAAGAGCCTTCCATTAGCAGCTTGATGAACCAAATGGTTGATACCGTGATGCTTCCTTCTTTTTCTAAAGATGATTTGTCTGTTGACTGCTTGTGGATGAGTTGGAGTGAAATTTTTGAATTGTTCTCTTGGATATCGGGGCTGTGGAAGGATAAGAAAGCTGCATCTGTTGAAGATGTGATCATTGAGAGATACATCTTCTATGTTTGCTGGGATTTGCCTACCAGGAAATCTATGCTGGACCATCTACAACCTTTGTGGAGTAACACAGAATATTTGGACATATGTGATATGGGAATCTTCTTTCAGTTCAGTCATTTGCTTTTGGGCTGCTGTGATGCTGTTGTTAAGGATATGAAGTTCCCTAATGTTGTCTCAAGTGTGTTGGAGCAATTGCTTGCTTTACCCTTCCCGGATAAGTGTTCTGAGATAGACTGGAATTTCTTGAGAGGTGGAATGTGGTTGTCGCTGATGCTATCTATACTTACTGGTGGACTTCTGAGACATGGCATACTTGACGGAGTATCTGGAGTGGGTCCATTCTTGACAGATGGCATGTATGAAGGAACTGATTTTGTCACTGCTGCTGAAGTGCTGATTAGCCATATGGCTGAGGCTGGCCAATTGCTGCCGCTGATGAGGATGTTGTCTTCATTGTTAGGCAGATACATATGTACTCTTAAGAACGCTTTCATTTCTGCCCTAGGTAATGGCCAAGATTGGGATGGCTCATTGTCATCTCTTCTGCTTCTTGTACATTCTGGATTTGATAAGCAACTGCAGGATGAGATCCTCATCAAGAGTAGAGTTAATTCAAGCAGGCTAGACTATGTACTTGAGCTGTTAACAAAGATAGATGCAGTTGTTGATAGAAGCTGTCCAGGGATTTGTTCAAAGGTCCTTTGGGAATTCATGTTGAATGGGTTTCCTTCCCTTCTTTCTACCTCTGGTGCAGTCTTCCTTTCTTGCATCCTGAACATTAGAGGAATTATCTTTGCTCTGGATGGGTTGCTCAAAGTAAAAGATGGACATGGAAATATTCGCCTAGAAAATGAAACAGTTCGTCATATTGATGATTCAGTTATGATCATTAAGTTCAACCGGATCTTTGATAGGCTTCATGGGAAATGTGAAGCTATTTTCAACAGCTTGAGTGTAGAGGTGAACGTGTTTGACCATTCAAGCTTATATCTGATGAGGCAAGTGGAAGAGTTTCTGAGTAATATTAGTAAGAGTGAAGTGGGAGACAGCAGCATCCTTGAAAGGGTAATTGACAGATTTGTCGACCTCTTGGATAGCATGAGGAAAGACCCTGGGAAATCTTCTACTTTGAAGCTTTATCTTGGTATTGAGGTTGTTACGGCAGAGACTGAACCTCATGGATTGCAACATGGTGATTTGATGATTTTGATCAACGCGCTGGATTACTGCTACTCTGAATCTGTAAATGTGAAAGTTTTGAATTTCGTAATTGATGCCTTGTCAGGAGAGCTCTGTTCTGATCTCTTCAAACAAAAACTGCAGCAGAAGTTCCTTCTTATGGATTTACCTTGCTTGTCTAAATGGCTGGAGAAAAGGCTTTTGGGTTGCATGACAGAACTGGCTGATGGTGTCCATAGTGCAAAAGAAAGTTCTGCCTCTCTTAGAGATTCAACCATGAATTTCATCTTCTGTCTTACATCCTTCTCAAGCGAATCATCATGTGGGGACCTGCACGATCATTTCTTTGAAGCCCTGCTGGCATCACTTGATGCTGCATTTTTGGTATTTGATATTCATGTAGCAAGATCCTACTATCAATTTGCTGTTCAATTTGCAAGAGATGATTCTTCAGTTAAGTTGCTTTTGGAGAAGACCGTACTGCTGATGGAGAAGCTGCCTCGAGATAGGCATCTGATTTCAGGGCTCAAGTTTGTTATTGGCTTCCTTGCAACTGTCTTAAAAGATTGTGGGACCTATAAGGCCACCCTAGATAAGTCGTCTGGAAAGTCTACTGGAGCTTGTCTTAATGTGGGTAATATAGCTCCTAAGCAGGTAGGATCAAGTAGAAATTCTGATGCATTGCTGCTGGGTGGCCAAGAAAGTGGATCCTCAACATTTGAATGTGATGCAACCTCTGTGGATGAGGATGAGGATGATGGAACATCTGACGGTGAGGTGGGCAGCATGGATAAGGATGAGGAAGAGGACAGTAACAGTGAAAGGGCACTTGCTTCTAAAGTTTGTACTTTCACATCCAGTGGCAGCAATTTCATGGAACAACATTGGTACTTCTGCTATACTTGTGATCTGATAGTTCAAAAGGGCTGTTGTTCTGTATGTGCAAAAGTTTGTCACCGTGGTCATCGTGTTGTATATTCCCGCTTAAGTCGTTTTTTTTGCGACTGTGGAGCTGGTGGAGTCATAGGTAGCAATTGCCAGTGCTTGAAACCTCGGAAATTCACTGATAGCAGCAATGGACCAGTTAGCCGCTCGAGTAATCTGCAATCATTTTTGCCCTTATCAGAAGATGGAAATCAGATGCCAGATAGTGATACGGACCTTGATGAAGATCTCAGTGTGGAGGCAGATAATTCACTCAGTTTGTCTATTCCAAGAGACATCCGTGATTCGATTCCTCAGGTTCTTAAAGAACTTGATGTTGAGGCTAGGGTCCTTGAGATTTGCACTTCATTACTGCCATGTATAGTTAGCAAAAGAGACTCTGACGTTTCAAAAGAAAAGAAAATTATTCTAGGAGAAGACAAGGTGATATCTTATGGGGCTGAGCTCTTGCATTTGAAAAAGGCATATAAAAGTGGTTCGCTGGATCTAAAGATAAAGGCAGAATACTCAAACGCAAAGGAGCTTAAATCCCATCTATCTAGTGGTTCTCTTGTCAAGTCTTTGCTGAGTGTCGGTGTTCGGGGTCGACTTGCTGTTGGCGAGGGGGATAAGGTTGCTATATATGACGTTGGGCAGTTAATTGGACAATCCACTATTGCTCCAGTTACCGCTGACAAGTCCAACGTGAAGCATCTATCGAAGAATGTCGTTCGCTTTGAAATAGTTCAGCTTGCTTTTAACCCTTCAGCTGAGAACTATCTCGCTGTGGCAGGCTATGAAGATTGCCAGGTACTCACTATGAATTCTCGTGGAGAAGTCACTGATCGTCTTGCCATAGAACTTGCTCTTCAAGGTTCTTATATTAGGCGAGTAGAGTGGATTCCAGGCTCGCAAGTTCAGCTACTGGTGGTTACCAACAGATTTGTCAAAATATATGATCTTTCCCAGGATAACTTTAGTCCCATTCATTACTTCATGCTGCCTGATGACACAATCATGGATGCGGCACTTTTTGTGACTTCCCATAGAAGGACGTTTCTTCTTGTACTTTCAGAAAAGGGGCTTGTGTTCAGATTAGAATTATCTGGAGAAGGCAATGTTGGCGCAAAGCCATTGAAAGAAATTATTCGGATACAGGATAAAGAGATTCATGCTAAGGGCTCATCTTTATACTTTTCATCCACTCACAAGTTACTCTTTTTGTCCTACCAAGATGGGACCACTTTGGTCTGCCAATTAAGCGCTGATGCTGCGTCACTAATTGAGGTATCTTCTGTGTACGAAGAAGAACAGGATGGGAAGCTCCGGTCTGCTGGGCTGCATCACTGGAAAGAATTACTGGTTGGGAGTGGATTGTTTGCGTGCATCTCAAGCATGAAATCCAATTGTGGACTCGCTGTGACCTTTGGTGTGCATGAGTTAACTGCTCAGACAATTCGTCATGCTTTGGGTTCATCCGCACCTTTAGTTGGCATTACTGCTTACAAGCCTTTGTCCAAAGACAAGATCCACTGTCTTGCATTACATGATGATGGCAGTCTTCAGATATACTGCTATGCTTCTGGAGGAACTGATCTCAGTGCAAATGCTACATCGGAGAAAGTGAAGAAGCTGGGTTATGGCATTCTCAGCAATAGAATTTATGCAGGGACGAACCTGGAATTTCCCCTTGAATTTTTTGAGAAAACAGTTTGTATTACAGCTGATGTTAGACTGGGTGGGGATGCTATACGAAACACTGATTCTGATGGAGCCAGGCAGAGCTTGGCATCTGAGGATGGGTTTCTGGAGAGCCCAAGCCCTTCAGGATTTAAGGTACTTTCTGAGAGCTTATGAACTGTCCTTTCTATGTGGTGGTGGTTGCTCTCTCTCTCTCTCTCTCTCTCTCTCTCTCTCTCTCTCTCTCTCCACATCTGTCTTCTTCTATGTAGCACCAACACCGTCATGCGACACGTAACACGACACGACGCATGATACGTAATTTCTAAAAAAAATAGAGAATTTTGACATGTTGGGACACATTGTGTATTAAATATATGTTTTTATATATACATGATAAATCTTTATTTTTATGATTATTTCAATCAAATTAATTTGATTCAAATCCATAAATAAATAAATAATACAAAAAGAGCCTAGAATGAATTTACACTAAAAACAATAATCCACCATTTGTTAATATCATTCATTATTTCAATTTGACAAATTCAACTACGTTCCATTCCAATAATCCATATAACTTGGAGGAAAAAAAAACAAGCAATCCACATTCCACCTCCTTGGCGGACGTCATGGGTTCGAGCTAAGAAGAGAAATCGCAAATCGAGAGGGGGAGGGACTATAGAGTGCGAGTCAAGGCACTGTGAAGATGAGAAGAGAAGACTAGGGTTTTTCTTTCACCCTTTTCTTTCTTTTTCTTTTTTTTAAATTTTTTTTTATAAATTTTCGTTTTGACCTCTAATTTTTTGAAAATTTATAAAATTGACCCCATGTCGGAATCGCATGTCGGGATTCCGGACTCGCGTGTCAGTAGCATGTTAGGCTTGTTGACCACGTGTCGGATTCTGACACCTGTTGATCGCTTGTGGGAGCGTGTCAGTGTCCGACACAATGCGTCGGCCTCTTGAACGTGTCGGTGCTACATAGGTCTTCTTTGCTAGTATAACTTATCATATCTAGAAGTTTTAAAGACGACAATGTGATCTTCGTAAAACATTGAGCTAAATATCGCATCTTAACTAGTGAAAAGCTATGTATTCAGTTGTAAATTTATAGATGTAGTTACATTCCATTTTGTTATTTGCCCTCATTTCGAGTGCACTTTTTCTCTTTATTGTGCTAAGCAATCAAAATGGTAAGTTTAAATGTGGTTACATGACTGATGAGGAAGTTACGACCAGATTAGCTAGATAAGAGCAAGGCAGCCTAAGGGCGCTCCATTCACCTTTAAACCTTGATCTATTTAATTTTTGGGAATAAAGGACAAGTAATCTGACCTGGTAGACAGTAATAATATTTATGTCTCTGGCTGCAATATTAACAGAATAGACTTTAGTTCCTCGACAAGAATTAACTTATTCGTTGTCATGATCCTCCCTTGCATGTGCTCCTCTCCACAGTTTATTTGTCTAGGGAGGATGATTTTGTTTGCATAATGGCATTTTCTTCTTATATTTCGGGAAGTAGCTCTAATATCTTTCCTTGATTGTCTTTTGTTAAATGCATCTAGATATCGGTCTCCAATTCAAACCCGGATATCGTCATGGTTGGCTTCCGTGTGCACGTGGGTAACACATCTCCGAATCATATCCCTACGAACCTCAGCATTTTTCAGAGGGTGATAAAGTTAGATGAGGGCATGAGATCTTGGTATGATGTACCATTTACAGTTGCTGAATCACTTCTAGCTGATGAGGAATTTGTAATCACCGTTGGGCCAACCTTTAATGGCTCTACACTGCCTAGGATTGACTCCCTTGAGGTCTATGGGCGTTCTAAAGATGAATTTGGGTGGAAGGAGAAAGTGGATCAACTGTTGGACTCGGAGTCTCAAGTGCCTGGCAGCAAATCTTTGCTTGGTGGGAGAGGGAGAAAGTACAGGGCAATGCAGTCCGCTTCTCTCGAGGAGCAAGTTTTGGCAGATGGTCTGAAGCTTCTATCAAGGTTCTATTCGATTTATAGGGTCCAAGATTGCCCAAAAGTTGAAGACTTGAGACTGGAGCTTAACAACTTCAAATGCAAGCAGTTATTGGAAAGAGTATTTGAAAGTGACAAAGAGCCTCTTTTGCAGGCTGCAGCTTGCCGTGTCTTGCGGGCTTTATTCCCGAAAAAGGAAGTGTACTACCAAGTAATGCTCTCTTGAAAAATTTTTCTTTTATTTGGCTCGAATTTTTTTGAGCTGCTTTCCCTGCCTCTGCAAAGTTCTGTCAATAAGCACTTAACCTGTAAATTGGTTTTTATCAGGTCAAAGACATTATGCGCCTTCTTGGAGTGGTCAAATCAGTTGCTGTTCTTTCTTCAAGGCTTGGTGTTGGGGGTGCAACTGGAGGGTGGATTATTGAAGAGTTTACAGCTCACATGCAAGCTGTTTCTAAGATTGCACTGCAGCGTCGTTCAAATTTGGCTACTTTTCTGGATATGAATGGTACGTAATTAGTTATCAGCTGCTGTTATTATTTCTTTCTCCATTTCGAAAGAGATAGTCAATCAGTTGTTTTACCATGTGTCTGATGGATGGGGTACCTAAGAGTTGATTTGGAAATTTCAAATGATGCCCAGGTTCTTGGGTTTGTGATATGAAGGGTAGATGATGAAGTTTTACGTACTCCGGTGACTGTATTTTCACCTAATTATATACGTTGCTCTCCTTTCCTTAATAATTGGGCCGTACTGATGATCTGCTGATGCATCTAACCATTCACATAGCATTGCCACAGATAAGTGGATTCATGCTCCTATTCTTCTTGGTAGATTGATTATTGTGGTTTGTCCATTTCAAACTTGTGGCAGGGGGTATTGTTGTGATTACTGACTTGATTAATTTTTGTCTGTACTTATATCTGTTTTCTGAGAACAACTATTAAAGGCACCTTCTTTGAGTATTTTGTATGTGTATATATTCTCTGGCTTTGTCAGGCATATTTCCTTAATTTCTTGCCCTTGTTTTGCATAGGCTCAGAAGTGGTAGATGGGCTCATGCAAGTTCTGTGGGGAATTTTGGAGCTGGAGCAGCCCGATACACAAACAATGAACAACATTGTGATTTTATCTGTTGAGCTTATCTTTTGTTATGCTGAATGCCTGACTTTACATGGAAAGGAGACAGGAATATGTTCTGTTGCACCTGCTGTAGTTCTATTGAAGCAACTCTTATTCTCCTCCATTGAGGCTGTTCAAACGGCCAGCAGGTACTGAGTTTACTGTTTTAGCGAAACAGTCTCTTCTTGTTGCTCCTTTCCTTATTCTTTTTCTTTGCGCAGCTTGGCTATATCTTCAAGATTACTTCAGGTTCCATTTCCAAAACAAACTCTGCTTACCACTGACGATGCTATTGAGACTTCCACCTCTAGTACTGTACCGCCTGAATCAGCGGTTGCAAATAATCAAGTGACAATTGAAGAAGATTCCATTACATCATCTGTGCAGTACTGTTGTGACGGTTGCTCCACAGTTCCAATATTGAGGCGTAGGTGGCATTGTACTATCTGTCCTGACTTTGACCTGTGCGAAGCATGTCATGAAGTATTAGCTGCGGACCAGCTTCCTCCTCCTCACTCCACAGATCATCCCATGACTGCAATCCCTATTGAAGCAGAATCGTTAGGAACAATTGCTAATGAAATGCAATACTCTGCAGATGATGTTGGTGAATCCAACTCGTTGCCTGCCACAACAAATGTCAGCACACAGAATTCTGCTCCTTCTATCCACATCTTGGAACCCAATGATTCTGAAGAATTTTCTTCGGCCAGTGACTCTGTTTCGATCTCTGCATCAAAAAGGGAGATGAATTCATTGCTTATATCAGAGCTTCTTGAACAATTGAAAGGGTGGATGGAGACAACATCAGGGGTTCGGGCTATACCTGTAATGCAGCTTTTCTATAGATTATCATCTGCTGTCAATGGACCTTTGATAGGCAGCACAAATCCCGAGAGTTTGAACTTGGAGAAACTGATCAATTGGTTTCTTAATGAAATTAATCTTGACAGACCTTTTGAAGCTAGAACCCGTTCTTCTTTTGGGGAAGTAACCGTCCTTGTCTTCATGTTCTTCACATTGATGCTTCGTAATTGGCACCAGCCTGGCAGTAGTTCTTCTGTTTGCAACCAGAACGAAGCTGCTGATGCAAATGAGAGAATTACACCAGTTGCTGCTCAGTCTTCCTTGGATGATCATGAGAAAACTGATTTTGCTTCGCAGTTGCTCCAAGCTTGTAATTCTTTGAGGCAGCAATCATTGGTCAATTATCTGATGGAAATTTTACAGCAGCTGGTGCAAGTTTTTAAGTCTCAAACCCTTAATTTAGAGGCTTCTCATTCTATGAGTCCTGGTTCGGGCTGTGGAGCTCTCCTGTCTGTTAGAAGAGATATGCCTGCAGGAAATTTCTCTCCGTTTTTTTCAGATTCATATGTGAAGTCCCATCACAGGGATATATTTGTGGACTATCACAGGTTGCTGTTAGAGAATGCTTTTCGTCTTGTATATACTTTGGTTCGACCAGAAAAGCATGACAAGGGTGGGGATAAAGAGAAAGTCTGTGTGATATCTAGTGTCAAGGATTTAAAGCTAGATGGATATCAAGATGTTCTCTGCAGTTATATCAACAATCCACAGACTGCATTTGTGAGAAGATATGCAAGGAGGCTTTTCCTTCATATATGTGGAAGCAAAACTCAGTATTACAGCATTCGGGACGCTTGGCAGTTCTCAAATGAGTTGAAGAAGCTTTACAAGCATGTGGACAAGTCCGGTGGCTTTCAGAACTCTGTTTCATATGAGAGGAGTGTTAAGGTGATCAAATGCTTGACAACAATGTCTGAAGTGGCAGCTGCACGGCCTCGAAATTGGCAAAAATACTGCTTAAGGCATGCAGATGTTTTGCCTTTCCTCATTGATTCAGTATTCCAATTTGGTGAAGAATCTGTCATTCAGACTCTAAAGCTGATAAATTTGGCGTTTTACTTTGGAAAGGATGCGAATCACTCCTCACAAAAAGCTGAGACAGGAGATACAGGAATTAGTTCAAGCAAATCTGGAACACAGTTTGTGGAAACTAAAAAGAAGAAGAAGAGTGATGATGGAAATGACCCCGGTTCAGAAAAGTCTTACATGGATATGGAGGCAGCTGCAGATATATTCACTAACAAGGGTGGCGAGGTTTTGACACAGTTTATTGATTGCTTTCTATTAGAGTGGAATTCAAGTTCTGTGCGCTCAGAGGCTAAGTGTGTTCTTCATGGAATCTGGCATCATGGGAAACTGTCATTAAAAGAGACCTTGTTGATGTCTCTGTTACAAAAAGTGAAGTGCCTTCCTATGTATGGTCAAAATATCATTGAGTATACGCAACTTGTTACAATGTTGCTGGGAAAGGCCCCCGATGCCAGTTCAAAGCAGTACTCTCAGGAACTTGTGGACCAATGCTTGACAGTTGATGTGATCAGATGCATCTTTGAAACACTTCACTCACAAAATGAACTTTTGGCTAATCATCCAAATTCACGCATATACAACACCTTGAGTGGTCTAGTTGAATTCGAGGGTTACTATCTTGAGAGTGAACCTTGTGTTGCTTGCAGCTCTCCCGAGGTACCTTATAGCAGGATGAAGCTTGAAACCTTGAAATCTGAAACCAAGTTCACTGATAACCGCATCATAGTGAAGTGCACTGGGAGCTATACCATTCAGACTGTTAGCATGAATGTTCATGATGCACGTAAATCCAAATCGGTAAAAGTTTTGAACCTGTATTACAACAACCGACCTGTGGCTGATTTGTCGGAGTTGAAAAATAATTGGTCTTTATGGAAGCGTGCAAAAAGTTGTCATCTTACTTTCAATCAAACAGAACTTAAGGTGGAATTTCCTGTTCCAATAACTGCATGCAATTTCATGATTGAGCTGGATTCGTTCTATGAAAATCTTCAAGCTTTGTCCCTTGAACCATTGCAATGCCCACGTTGCAGTCGACCTGTGACAGATAAGCACGGGATTTGCAGCAATTGCCATGAAAATGCTTATCAGTGCAGGCAGTGCCGCAACATAAACTATGAAAATCTTGATTCTTTTCTATGCAATGAATGTGGGTATAGCAAATATGGTCGATTTGAATTTAATTTTTTGGCAAAACCAAGTTTTACTTTTGATGAGATGGAGAATGATGAAGATATGAAGAGAGGGTTGGCAGCTATTGAATCTGAATCGGAAAATGCACACAGGAGATATCAACAGCTTTTGGGGTTCAAGAAGCCATTGATGAAGATTGTATCAAGCATTGGTGAGAATGAAATGGACTCTCAGCAGAAGGATTCTGTCCAGCAAATGATGGCGTCTTTGCCTGGACCATCTTGCAAAATAAATCGAAAGATTGCTCTTCTTGGTGTTCTATATGGTGAGAAGTGCAAAGCTGCTTTTGATTCTGTTAGCAAAAGCGTTCAGACGCTGCAGGGGCTGCGTCGAGTTTTGATGAATTACTTGCATCAGAAACATTCGGATAATTCCACATCTGCATCCAGATTTGTTGTCTCCAGGTCACCGGGCAATTGTTATGGTTGCGCAACTACTTTTGTGACTCAGTGTCTTGAGATTCTGCATGTGCTTTCGAAGCAGCCTGCTGCTAAAAAACAGCTTGTTGCTGCTGGCGTCTTATCTGAGTTGTTTGAGAATAACATTCATCAAGGTCCAAAGGCATCTCGTATTCAAGCTAGGTCTGTCCTTTGTGCTTTTTCAGAGGGTGATATGAATGCAGTCTCTGAACTAAACAGTTTGATGCAGAAGAAAGTTATGTACTGCCTAGAACACCATCGCTCTATAGACATTGCACTTACCACTCGTGAAGAATTGTTCTTGCTTTCTGAAGTGTGCTCGCTGACAGATGAATTTTGGGAGTCAAGATTACGTGTGGTGTTTCAGGTTTTGTTTTCTTCCATTAAGTTGGGAGCAAAGCATCCTTCGATTTCAGAGCATGTTATTCTTCCCTGTTTGAAGATTGTTTCCCAGGCATGCACTCCTCCAAAATCCAATGCAGCTGATAAGGAGCAAACTCTGGCAAAATCAACTTGTCTGAGGGATGAGAATAAGTCAAGCGTGTCTGGTTCATCAGCTGGGGCCGTGAGTGGGAGCAAGTTGGTGACCGAAACTTTGGAAAAGAATTCAGATTCTTCTGACAAAATTCCAGATATTCAGTTGGTAAGCTATGCAGAGTGGGAGAGGGGAGCATCATATCTCGACTTTGTAAGGAGGCAGTATAAAGTCTCTCAGGCAGTTAAGATTGCTGGTCAGAGATCACGAACACAGAGACAGGACTACCTGGCTCTCAAATATGTTCTTAGGTGGAAGAGACGTGTCTACAGGACATCTAAAGGCGACTTTTCAACGTTTGAGCTTGGATCATGGGTCAAAGAACTTATTTTAAGTGCTTGCTCTCAGTCTATCAGGTCAGAGATGTGCACCCTCATCAGTCTTCTCTCTGCCCAGAGTTCATCAAGATGTTGTCGTTTGTTGAACTTGCTGATGGGTATGTTGCCAGCAACTCTGCCTGCTGGTGAAAGTGCTGCTGAATATTTCGAGTTGCTGTTTAAGATGATCGATGTGGAAGATGCTCGACTTTTCTTGACTGCCCGAGGATGTCTAGCTACAATCTGTACACTGATTAGACAGGAAGTGGGCAATGTTGAATCATTAGAGACTAGCCTTCATATTGACATTTCACAAGGATTTATTGTTCATAAGCTTGTGGAGCTTCTTGGCAAATTCTTAGAAGTTCCTAATATTAGGGCCAGGTATGGCTTCTGCTATTAAATTCCTTCCTGGTAGCCTTTTTCTTCACGGTCCATGCTAACCTATGGCATTGGTGCTAGGTTCATGCGGGACAATCTGTTATCAGAGGTTCTTGAAGCTTTGATTGTCATCCGCCGCTTAATAGTGCAGAAGACGAAGTTAATAAGTGACTGCAATCGACTGCTGAAAGATCTTTTGAACAGCCTTCTGCTTGAAAGCAGTGAAAATAAACGGCAGTTTATCCGGGCATGTATATGTGGCCTGCAAATCCATCGGGAGGAGAGAAAAGGGCAAACTAATTTGGTAATGTGTAACTACGTATTTCATAATGCCAGTACTTGCTTGTTTTCTGTTAGTTTCAGACAACAATAGTTCTGAACTAGAGCATAATGATTGGGTTTCTTCCGTAGTACCTTAAGGAACCGATCCTCTGTCATACCTCGTCGTACTTTAGTTTATTTTCTAGTACTTCTTACAGAAGTTGTTGTACCACCCAATGGACTATTCATTGCAAAATTCCTAGTGTTTGTGTGGTACTGGAAGCAGTTATGAACATTCCTGCCAGCAAGGCTGATTTACTTAACACATTATATTAGAGACATGACAAGATGAACTTGGGTACGACTTGGTATGATGAGGGATCAGTTCCTTGGGGGACCTATAGAGGGCCCTTAATGATAGCATGTCACTGGAGGCTACAGTTTACATTATATGATTCAATGATTACCACCTCTCTCTCTCTCTCTCTCTCTCTCTCTCTCTCTCTCTCTCTCTCTCTCTCTGAGAAAGTTGGGAGGAGGGGTGGAGACAGTGCATGTGTGCATTTGCTCTTCTTTGATTGTTGAATTGACATTGAGTTGAACATATGCAGTTCGTCCTGGAGCAACTGTGCAATCTGATCTGCCCGTCAAAACCAGATTCTGTGTATTTGTTGGTATTGAACAAAGCACATACGCAAGAGGAGTTTATTAGGGGATCAATGACTAAGAATCCATATTCAAGTTCTGAGATTGGTCCTCTGATGCGTGATGTTAAAAACAAAATTTGTCACGAGTTGGATCTTGTTAGTCTTCTTGATGATGACTTTAGCATGGAATTGCTAGTAGCGGGAAATATAATATCACTTGATTTGAGCATTGCTCAAGTGTATGAGCTAGTATGGAAAAAGTCCAGTAGTCAGTCCTCGAACACCATTTCGGCCACCAGTTTGTTATCTTCTGGTGCTGCAACTTCCGGCAGAGATTGCCCACCCATGAATGTGACATATCGCCTTCAGGTTTGTGTCTAATACCCCAATTAATTGGATGGGCTGTTGTCCCTGGTGAGTCTATACTCTGTGTTGATTGAGTACAATAATCTGGTTGACCATTTTACAGGGATTAGATGGTGAAGCAACAGAGCCTATGATTAAAGAATTGGAAGAAGATAGAGAGGAATCTCAAGATCCAGAAGTTGAGTTTGCAATAGCTGGTGCTGTGCGTGAGTTTGGTGGGCTACAAGTTATTTTGGACATGATCCAGGTAAATTTTTTTTGCAACAGCAAGTCCTGTACTGTAATATCTTCTATTTCCTGCTTACCGAAGATGTCCTTGTGCGGGGATCTGTGAAGTGTAGATATGTGCTTACAGATTTGCAGTTTTTCTCAAAATGAAAACTTTCCCTTTTGTGGATATGTACACAGTGTTTTTTAGATTCTCTGGACATCTGCTGATAATAGTGTGCATTCTGATTTTGTATTCTGCTATTCTATTCATTTCATATTCCAGAACTTGGCTTTGGACATTGAAACATTAGTTTTTTGTTAGCTTACGGAAATTCCTCTTGTTTTCCTGTTGTTGATTATTGGGCTTATAATTGCTACGTGCAGCGTCTACGAGATGATTTCAAGTCCAACCAAGAGCAGTTAGTAGCGGTCCTTAACCTCCTGATGCATTGTTGCAAAATAAGAGAGAACAGACGGGCTTTATTGAGGTTGGGAGCTCTGGGTTTCCTTCTTGAAGCAGCAAGGCGAGCCTTTTCTGTGGATGCCATGGAGCCAGCCGAAGGCATTCTTCTAATTGTTGAGAGCTTGACATTGGAAGCAAATGAAAGTGATGATATTAGCATCGAAGGAAGTGTTCTTACTGTTAATAGTGAAGCAACTGGCGCCGGTGAACAGGCGAAAAAGATAGTTCTTATGTTCCTGGAAAGGTTGTGCAATCCTGTGGGCAAAAAATCTAACAAACAACAAAGGAATACAGAGATGGTTGCAAGGATCCTGCCCTATTTGACATATGGCGAACCTGCTGCTATGGAAGCCCTTGTTCAGCATTTCAATCCATTCTTGCAAGATTGGTGTGACTTCAACAGGCTGCAGGAACTCCATGAAGACAATCCAAAGGATGAGATGACTGCTCAGAAAGCCACTAAACAGAGGCTCACCATAGAAAACTTTGTTCGAGTATCAGAGTCACTGAAGACAAGTTCCTGTGGGGAGAGACTGAAGGACATGATCCTCGAGAAGGGCATAATTGGTGCTGCAGTTGAACATTTAAGGGAAACGTTTTCCTTTGCTGGACAAGCTGGTTTCAAATCCAGCGTGGAATGGGCATCAGCTTTAAAACTGCCATCTGTCCCACTCATACTGTCCATGCTCACAGGATTGTCAACAGGGCATCTGCCTACACAGAGATGTATCGATGAAGGAGGGATCTTGCCTTTGCTTCATGCCCTGGAAGGGGTCTCGGGAGAAAATGAAATCGGAGCTAGGGCTGAAAACTTGCTAGACACGCTGTCTAACAAAGATGGTAGTGGAGATGGATTTCTCGAAGAGAAGGTGCGTAAGCTGCGGCACGCCACTGAAGATAAAAGGAGACGTCTAGCTTTGAGGAGGAGAGAGGAAATGCTCCAGGTATCACCTTTATTTCTTTGATGCAGCAGACGGATGCTTTTGCTGATATTCTGCTAATGCTTATGACCCAAACTCTAATGCTGCCGCTGGTTAATGTGCTTGGAAGTTGCACCACTTCCCCTCTCTCTTACGTGGGAAGAACCGATAATAACACCACAAAAGTTTGTCTACAAAGCCCGAAAAACAGGATTTGCTGAACACGAGCAATTAAAGAAGCGCAAGTGCAAAAACTCTGTTCTTTAACCCACATCGAGAAATTCGAGTAATTATAGTATGTGTTTTCCTTGCGACACTCGTTTGGCCCTAACATCTTTTTTCTCCCACTTTTTACTGCTGTAGGGACTTGGTATGAGACAAGAGCTTGCTTCTGATGGTGGTGAACGAATTGTTGTGGCACGGCCAGTTCTTGAAGGTTTGGATGATGTAGAGGAGGAGGAGGATGGGTTGGCATGCATGGTATGCCGGGAAGGATATGGTTTGAGGCCGAATGACATCCTGGGTGTTTATACTTACAGCAAACGAGTGAATCTTGGTGTCAGTTCTTCAGGAAGTGCTCGTGGGGATTGTGTTTATACAACCGTTAGCTCTTTTAATGTCATTCATTTCCAATGCCATCAGGAGGCCAAACGAGCCGACGCTGCTCTCAAGAATCCTAAGAAAGAGTGGGAAGGTGCTACCCTTCGAAACAACGAATCTCTCTGCAATTCTTTATTTCCTCTCAGGGGTCCGTGTGTTCCGTTGGCTCAATATGTCCGGTATGTTGATCATTACTGGGACAATCTCAACTCTCTGGGACGTGCTGATGGGAATCGACTTCGACTAGTTACCTACGATATCGTTCTGGTACTTTTCAACATTCCTAACTTTAAGTGTTTTTCTTTTATTTGATCACGTTCCTTCTCATAATGCATGAAGGTCGCAATTGCATGCCCTCTTTTAGTGGAACAGTCACGTTTATCATGAATTATATCGGAGCGGGCGAGGACTGAATTTCTGCATGTTGATGTGGAAAGACTCATTTTGTTAGTGGAAATCAACATGACATGCTTATTCTTTTTATTTATGGAATCTGCTACTTTGCCCACTCTGCAGATGCTAGCTCGATTTGCAACCGGGGCTTCTTTTAGTGCTGACAGCCGAGGTGGCGGAAGGGAAAGCAACTCCCGGTTCTTGCCTTTTATGGTCCAGATGGCCCGTCACCTTCTCGAGGAAGGGAGCTCTTCGCAGTGTCATACCATGGCAAAGGCAGTGTCCACGTACCTGTCATCATCCACAGCGGAGTCCAGACCCTCCACTCCTCCCGGAGTGCATACTTCAGGAGGAACCGAGGACACCGTCCAATATATGATGGTGACCTCGCTGCTCTCCGAATCCTATGGGACCTGGTCCCAACACCGCCGTGCCTTCTTGCAACGCGGAATATATCATGCCTACATGCAGCGGAGTCACGGGAGACCGTCCCGTGCCTCGCCCGACACAATCGCTGCAGCCACTGGAGCAGATTCAGGAAGTACCAGCGGGACCGCATCTGCAGGAACAGGGGGAGCCGACGAGCTGTTCTCCACAGTCCGGCCGATGCTCGTCTACACCGGTCTGATCGAACAGCTGCAACACTTCTGTAAAGTCAAGAGGCTGCCGATGCAAGCAGGACCCGCTCGAGCCGAAGGGACCTCCTCCTCTTCGGGAGAGAAGAGTGCCGAGAGCTGGGAAAGCGTGATGAAGGAGAGGCTTTCAAATGCGAAGGAGATGATGGGGTTCTCCAAGGAGCTCCTCTCATGGCTCGACGACATCAACTCTGCCTGCGACCTGCAGGAGGCGTTCGATGTGATGGGCGTTCTGGCCGACGTCTTGTCCGGTGGATTCGCACGGTGCGAGGACTTTGTTCAAGCGGCTATCAACACGGGCAAAAGCTGAGACGACACTCCAGAGCATCCAGCGTTGTAATTTATGCACAGCATATTGCGGTTGTGCTTCCCAAGTAATGTTGTATGTATGCCTTTTCACAGAACAACTAGAGTCATCAGTCGTACCTCCAATGGAAAGTGGCTTGACGAGAGCGCTCCAAATCGTAACACGATTTTCGCATCGTGAAATTTTGCCCCCGAGTTTATGTGATTGCTCTCGATTTTTCTCGCTCCAAATCGTAACACGATTTTCGCATCGTGAAATTTTGCCCCCGAGTTTTTGTGATTGCTCTCGATTTTTCTCACTCGTATGTTAAACCCATGTCGGCGTTCCTGTCCAATACAATGATTTAAATCTTTGCTGGGATTGTCCTCTTCCAACTAACTCGTTAAGAAATGAGCACCGTCTTCGTTGATGGAATATCCTGTGAGCGATGTTCGGGTATACCACGCCACTCATCAATTCCTTATTTTATTAATTGATATCCGATTGCGAACAATGAATATATATTTTCTGTTCCTTTGTCTTGTAAATGATGTAAACGATTATTTTCAGAAAAATATGATTTAAATAATTTATCGTTAACAGAACCTATGAGTGCTTAAAGACGACTTCCGAGCAACGGTCCGGTCCTAGGACAAAAGTCTGATTTACAATTCGATGAACTGATTAACCATGGCAATTGGACATGCGCATCAATTAGTGGACTTCATGTTGATGGGGTTCATTAGAGTATTGATGGCGCGCTGGTCTTTTGTGCATCTGACGGCACCAACCCCCGCCGCAAATTCGGCACCCACCACCATTCATATGACCTGTCCGATTCCGGACAATTTCCCCCCCCCCCCCCCTCCTTCGTCACTGGTTCTTTTCACTCCGGTTTGGTCCCAAAGCTTTCGTCGTTACTAAACTCATGCTAATCCCCTCTCTAATCAAAGCCAAGGCACCGTAGAATCTAGAAAAAGAAAGTAACGCTCCTTACTTGCTCGCTCGCCTGAGTAGAGTCAGCTCGAGGCACAAGCCCCAACTCACACGTCATCGCATTGCAAATTAGGAGGAGAAAAAAAAAGAAAGGAGAGGGAGATATCTCGTGCATGGAAAGACCAAACATGTGGACGTCGCTCGTTTAGGGGTTCGCTCATAGCACACGGGACGTGACCTTCGAGGTCGCAGCCAATCGCAAAAGATACAGCTATCTTTCGCGCGCGCATGCTCGTTTCGTGCGTGTGCGTATCAATACGGAGTGCGCGCGGTGTATTGCCGAGGCGATCCGCGGACGACGGAGGCCAGCGCGAAACCACCTTCGTCTTCCAAAACGACATTCAATCACACAGATTGAGCGACTCGGGCGGCGACAGGGACATAAAAAGACAGTTGTCGCACTAAGCGATACGTCAGATCGCAATAACAATATCCGATGTCGTTTTTCGTCAATCAAAATATTTCTTTCTTGCTATATCATCATGTTCCTGTGCGCTTGACAATCTAACTCAGAAGGGGGGGCGGGGGGTAGGGGAAACCCAAAAGATTAAAAAAGAAAAAAACATGGGAAAAAAACAAAGAAGAGAGATGAAAAGAAAGAGCACCATTTCAGGAACGGCTCCTTTCCTTCCCCCTTCTTCAACTCAGCCTAGGGCTTCTCTCTTTCTCTCTTTCTCTGCAAGTGCAAAACCAGCAAACTGCACCTGCAAACATCACATTCCTTCCACCTCCACCTCCACCTCCACCTCCACCTCCACCTCCTCCTCCTCCTCTCCCTGATCATCACAGGTCCTCTCTTTCTCTCTCTCTCTCTCTCTCTCCTTCTCTCTCTCCTTCTCTCTCTCTGTCTCTCTGTCTCTATGTGTGAGTTTTTCATGGCTTTTCGGGCGTCGAACGGTGAACTTGCCGACGACGCTGTGTCTCCTGCTCCGCGTGTGTGTTTCAGCTCAATTCCGCATTTCCGGGTTGTTTGCAGGCTCGGAGGTGGCGGTTCCTGCTGGGGAAATTTCTTTGCGTGGTATATCGGGCCCCCGGGGCGTGGTTTAGCTTTGTTGGAAGAGCTTTTTGGTGCGTGGCGTGGCGTGGCGGAAGAGATGGTGAGGCCTGCCAAGACACCTCACCACCACCACGAGCGCGACGACGACGACGACGACGAAGGGACGGAATACGGCGACGACTTCGCTCCTGCCCACAATTCTTCTTTCCCGAAAGGTTGTTCTCTTCTTTTTTTTGGTTGGATTTTCGTGTAAAGTTCCCTTTTTTTTTTCTCCCCAACATGCGCAAAGTGAGTATTGATGACCTGGGTGTTCGTGTAGAGGAAGTAGGGAAAGCGGACGGGAAGAAGGGGAACGCGCCGCGTTCGAAGCATTCGGAGACGGAACAGCGTAGGAGGAGCAAGATCAACGAGAGGCAAGCGTTTGCTGTCCTGTCAATTTTGCCATTGTCGTGCTCTGTTCTGTTGATGGCGTTTGAGTTAGCGTAAATCTGTGAATGATTGGATGGGGTGCGGTGAATCTATTGCATAGTTCATGTGAAGCTGGTCTCTGCTTCTACATTTGGTTTCATGGTCCCTGTACCTCCTCCACAGTTTGGAATCCAGGCACTCGTCTTGATTTTTGGTACTTTAGGGCCCCGGATTGCTACCAATAATTCACTTAATCGATTCACCCATGCATGCATGGTGGGGAAAAAAGAAACCCGAAAGGAACTTACTTTAGCAAAAGAGAATGTAAGTTGGCCAAGAAATGCTTTTTAGTCCATTAAGGTTCATTATAGAAAAATTCCAATTCTTCTGTTGTTGAAGTATCCAAAAGATAGTGAACACAACGGAGGGTGAATAATCCAAACAGTTGACTCGACTACAGTTTGAATTTGTGAAATTGCGAAAGATTTTGCCTTGTTCGGATCCTTTTCCGCAATCTAGGCACAAAAACCAGTCTTGCTCATGTTGATGTCCTTGATACAGTTTCATGCGAACCGTTCCTTACAATTATAGCAGAAGAACCGCTTTGTGATTGATGTTTCATTTTGGTAATGCAGGTTTCAAATATTGAGAGATCTCATACCTCAAAATGATCAAAAAAGAGATAAGGCTTCATTCTTGTTAGAGGTAAATGGCCCAGGCACATCTCTCGAACACTGCATTGGCTAATTTTTTTTTTCTTTTAATGTGATAGCTGAGCAGAGTTCCATACATTTGTTTCAGGTTATAGAGTACATCCAATTTTTACAGGAGAAAATACGGGTGTATGAGGGTTCATATCCTGGTTATAATCAGGAGCCAAGTAAATTAACACCATGGGTAAGAACCAGCACCAAACTCATGTCATTAAAGTAGTAGTTCCTGCCTTGTCATATGTGGTAACATGTCTTTTGACTTGAAAATAGAAATTGGTTCCTACTACTAAGGTTTTATTCTTCCTTGTATGGCAGTATAGATCGATGGGATGGAAAGTTATGAAAATAATCGACTTGTTTTGTGAAGACGAAGTAAAATGTCATCTGTAAAACAACAAACTGTACGGTTTGTCTTGCAGTTATCTGCAATCTCAGAATAGATCATGTGAACTCATTCTGGCCATTGGCCAATTTGAGTTCATTGCTGGGAGACACGTTCCATATCCATATATGGTGCTACTTCTGTATTTAGGATTAAGTCTGTTTTATGAAAGAAACCAGTTTTCTCACATTTTCCTGTGTCATTTTCTATCTTGGTCATAAATTATCTGGGGTTGCTTTGAGAAATTACTTCTGCATGATCAGTGTTATCACTACTTTCACGAAGTGCTTCTATCATGAATTCAGATAATAATGCTGCAAAATGTTTGCCGGAACCTTGGATAGCTGGATGTCCAAGGATTTTGTTATGCTTTGTTGAGGAATATGTGGAATTTACTTTAGAATGTTATATTGAACGCGCAAAGTTGTTCATTGGACTCGCATCAATTTTATCTTTTAATTTATGTGCATCGCTATTATTATGTGTTTATGCATGTGCTTATTAAATGTCCATCCTTAAGTCAACTCATAAGAAAAGACAGACACTTCTCCCAGAGGAACTATTAATCCTTTTGGAAGACTTCTTGTATTCTCTGCACTTAGAATTGAAGATCTATGAGCTTGTTAAGTGAATGGTTGGCATCAAGTGAATTGCTGAAGCTTATATTGTCATGAAATGCCAACATAGAACCACAGATAGTGCTCTTTATAACATTTCCTTCATTTTTTTTTCTTACAGAGAAGCAATACGGGGACTGTAGAAAGTCATATGGATCATCTTCAAATTATGAAAAACGGAAGTTGTCATGAGAGTAGAGTTGTTATGAGCCCACTGCTCGCAAACGCACAGAACTCATTGGAAACTGATTTGGGAAATGCCGCAGACTCCATGAACATGCAAACACAACCAGGCATGTTTTCTTCTGTTGGGCATGGCGGGATGGCAAGTGAACCGTTGACTGAAGCTGCATCTAATGTCGGTAATGTGTCTGGCCATCCTCAGTCGCAGTTGTGGCAGGCCATGCCTTTTGCAGCAGATTGCAGCATCCCGAACAATACACATGTTGATCAGGAGCAATTCGCCATTGAAAGTGGATCTGTTAGCCTTTCTGCTGCCTATTCTCAAGGGTAATTGTTCCTCGAGACGCATTACATCCAGTTACATTTTTGGTCGACATCTCTTATGCCTCATCCAAGAAAGATGTAACTCTAATCTACATTATAGTGGATATGAAGTAACTTCCTATTTGGAGTTTTGTAAATGGAGTTCCCCAACATCAAGGATTCTACTGCTGAAAAATAATGCAATTTTCTGGAATCTTGATTTTTCACAGCATCAATGAAGGAGAGGACTACTGCAAGTATAATCAGAATAATATATGACGATTCACCTAATTTTTCCATTAAGAGACAAGATGTTTGTATGCTTTGGGCTGTCTGTGACATATTCACATTTCTTTTAGAGTTGATATAGTTGACCCTTGGGATCCACAGCAGCTTGAATTGGACTGCCTACTTGCTTTCATGCTAGAGTTGCATCATTTCAAGCTGTGAAATCTTCTTTGATTGCATCTTGTCTAATGATATCTTGTTTAGGAAATGTTTGGATATTCTAGTTTGACATCATAGTAGTCTTGTTACAGGATATTAAACACTCTGACCCAAGCACTGCAATCATCGGGAGTGGATTTGTCCCAAGCCAGCATCTCTGTGCAAATTGATGTCGGGAAGCGAGCAAGTAATAGAGCAGCTGGGACGTTATCCACTTTGCAGGTCTAAAACCTGTAACTCATTTTTTACTATCTCATGCAATAGTCGTTGCTGATGTATTTTTTTTATAATTACATACCCATTCCGTCATTGATTGTTGTTAGGGAGGCTGCAAGACCTGCAAGAACCATCATCTGAGATTATTTTTCCCTTGTCAGTCCACTTCCTCGGTGTTTCAGATTGCAAAAATTTGACAGCGGTCTAACACCGGCTGGCTTATCTAGAAAGTTTAAAAGCAGTAATCACAGCAAACGCAATTCTTGCAGTACTGAATGCAATGACCATCCTAAGTGCGACATAAGCCTTTGAAATTTTAGTGTCCTTACTTTGATATAAGCAGTTGAAATTGTGATGTTCTTTGGATGGTAATGGAATTAGTCTGTAGTGCTGTCCATGCAGGATGAGTTTGTGTTGTAGATGTATGAGTCCTTCAAAACTATTTTGGTGGCCTATTGTATGGTAAATGACCCTTTAATTATTTTAAGAGCCGTTATTTATTTACAATGACACGGCTTCTAGAAGTATGTGGTAGTCTACTTCCAATATGCTATTCTAATTGTCATTCCACCAATGACATGCAAGTTAACTATTGTTTATATGGCTGGTGGATCTATTTTTAACTTCTTGTGCCTCTTTCTCCTGGTAAATGCCTAGATAGTAATGACAGAATTGGCAATTAAGACGGACGACCTATCAGGCTGAAAGAGCAATATTGACCATGAGTATTTCATTTCTGAAGTCTTTAGCTTAATAAAATTTGTAGACGGCCTTCATCTCTGTATATGTTTTGCAATGGGCAGCTAACAACTGGACATGCTCACTGACAAATTCACAAGATTTTGGAAGGGTAGAATTTAAAGCTAGACATTATATATATAGGAAAGGCGTTTTATGTATTTGTGTGTTTAGTCTGTAAAATCTGTCTTCACATATGTACAGGATCATGAAAACGTCCCTCCAGATAGTAAAGCTCGGGTGCACGATGGCTCTGAAGTCTACAGTGAAGAACCTGATCAGGCTCATAAGAGACTTAGAACGGAGAAGATTTAGTGAATCAGAATGGTCTACCTCCCATTATTCTTTTTTAATGTAATGTCGGGGATGGAAACAGGAAGTAGGATCCATCAATTGTCTACCATGGTCTGAGAACAGCTAGGTTCAGGTTAATTGTATATGGGGGTGCTCTCCAGTTTGCGTAGTTAAGTGGAAATGCATAGAAAAGTTTTATTACATGTATTCATTTATTTGGATCTCCTATGCCCGATTCAGGCTTCCGTGGCTATATAATGAGAAGCTGCATAGTGACCATCCGGTGGCGGTGTCATTTCTTAATTCTTAGTCAAGTTTCATGCCGCTTAATCGCAGTTCCTTTCCTCTTCCTGTGCTACTGCAGTGCAATTTATTGTTGAATGTCTTTTTAAGATCCTGCTGATTTCCATTGTCATTCCTTTTCCATCTCTTTACCAGACTATTCTTTTCTTAGTCTTTCTTAAGCTTATTCTGTGCATTCCTCCTCTCTTTGATTCTCTTTTTCTCCTCTCTTTCAATCTCTTTACCAGACTACTACATTTTTTCTTTGCCTACCGAGTGTCTTATTTTCATGAGCTTTTTGGACGGTTCTTTTACGAACTATGCGGAGCTTCTCTACTCTCTCTGAACTTTTGAGTCTAAACACCTGTGAGTCCTGTCCGTGAGGACCTGATTTTCACCCACCTTTTTAGCGATGAGATGCATTGCTTCTTCCTGTAAAACGAATCATGTAGTTTCTTCAAATGCTCAAGCAAAGTACAATTTTTTTCCTTTTTTCCTTTTTGTGAGCTGTTGCTCTCTTCTCACCTAGAAAAGTCACGGATTGCTTCACTCCTTTATTCAATCTTCTCAGTTATAACCCACGATCCCCACCCCCCACCCCCCCCCCCTTACCCCAATCTTCCTCCATCCGGCAACTTCAAACTACAAATGCATCCCCCAACCATCAATGACGCTGCCCTCATTGATGTAGAGGCTCCTGACCACGACCATGAATCCTCCCCAACACGGTTCCATGAGCCGCGCCATCTTCCGTCCGTCCCGTTGCTTCTCCGTCCATCCTATGCCAGGTCTAAATCACTCATCTCCGATGATCTACACCACTTCCGAATCAGCCTCAGGTGGTGCGCACTCGATCAGTCCTCCTGTTTTGGGAAGTTCATCTCCATTTTCACATTCATACTTTTCACCGTCGTCATTCCAATAGTGGGCTCCCTCGCCGTGAAAGTACCATCGACAGCTCCGGTCGAGAACCCGATATCTTTCAACCTGCTCGTCCAGTTCCCGGAGTCTGGCTTAGCTGCAATTGGCTTCTTCACACTATGCAGGTAGCATCATTTTCTTTATTTTTTGTCAGTTGTTTCCTTTCTTAAATGGTGTTTATCCAGCTCGAGATAACGAACTGTGATCTTACTAATAAGCGAGTACTTTGTTTTTGTTCTTCCCTTTTCCCTCTTTCCTAGAACGAACTCACCAAGATAAATGGACCTACTTTGACTGAGGCTTTAACTCAAAGCTTTACTTAGATTTCAACCATTGTTATCACTAGTGTCAATCCTGAAGTTGGTACGTGCAGTTCATGCAAAGTTCTAAGCTAACTGAGAAGAAAATCCCGAATGTCTGTTCTTTTATTATGCTTTGAGAAACAGCATCAATCACATTAAATTGCAGTAGAAATAAGGCTTTCTTTGCGACTGACTTTCCCACTTTCGACATCTTTGTTGCAACTCGAAACGCAGGTTCTTCAAAAAGTATGGGCTGCGGCAGCTCCTCTTCCTCGATGCGCTTGAACATGACTCCGCGCCTGTGCGTCGTAACTACGCCTGCGAACTCGACAAGTCGTTCCGCTACCTGTCCTACATCCTCCTTCCTTCCTTCCTTGTCGAACTCGCCCACAAGGTCGTCTTCTTCTCGACCGTCTCCATGTCCTTCTCCCTCCCCTTTCCCTTCCCATCCAACGCCGTCCTCTTCGTCCTTGTCCTCGCCTCCTGGATTTACCGAACCGGCATCTTCCTCCTCGTCTGCGTCCTCTTCCGGCTGACCTGCGAGCTCCAGATCCTAAGGCTTGGTGGCCTCCATGGGATGCTCGAGGGGTGCGAATCTGACCCCACCGCCATATTCGACGAGCACATCAGGATCAGGAAGCAGTTGTCTGCAACAAGCCACCGGTACCGGTTCTTCATCATCAGTTGCCTCGTGACGATGACAGTGAGCCAGTTTGCAGCACTCCTGATCGTCCTGGCATCAAAGACCGAGAAGAATTTCTTCAATTCTGGAGATCTTGTGGTGCATGAACGTAGCGAATTCAATTACGTTCCCCGGAATATGCTTGTCATCTTCGTTTGATTTTCGTGATGCATTTGTTGCAGGTGTGTTCGGCTGTTGAGCTGACTGGTCTGTTCTTGTGCTTGCTGGGGGCAGCAAGAATCACCCACAGAGCTCAAGGGATTGCCTCTCTGGCCACTAGATGGCACATGCTCGTGACTTCTGCTTCTGCTTCTGGTTTGAACTGGCCAAAACCCGAAACCATGGAACAAGACAGTTCTCACAGAGACGCTGACTCGGATCTCCTTATCCCGGTCTCCACCTCCTCGGATTCTAGCTCATTCCAAATCCGACAAGCATTAGGTCGGTCCATTTATACACACGAAATCCATCATTGAACTCGAACCTCACATCGATAACACCTCTCACTCGATGTACAATATGTGCAGTGGCGTACTTGGAACGGAACAATGGCGGGATAACACTGTACGGGTTTGCGCTGGACAGGGGGCTGCTGCACACGATCTTTGCTTTCGAGTTCTCGCTCGTGCTGTGGATACTGAGCAAGGTGGTGGTCTTGTCTTGATCCAAAGGAAATAAGTTTTTCCCCTCTTTTTTTGCTTAAGCTTTATATATATATATATATTATCAACAGGAATCAATTCTCACTAGCGATTGAATCATGTAAACTTTTCCTCGTCCTAGTTCAACAATAACAAATGTATTCTACGCCAGATTTAAGCCAAAAGGTCACTTACAAGTGACCACAAGAAAGTGAGAAGCTCACTTGGAACAATTGAAGGATGAGGATTGAAACTCAAGCAAACCGAGACCTCGATGAACTAAGCCCAGTTCAATCTTCCTGCCATACCACATCTGATGAGTTATTCCATTGAAGATCTCGTTGGTTTTAAGTTGTCTTAACGTTACAGAAGATGTGTGAACTGATGCAAAGCCAAACACACTACAGTGACACTGTATGTTATTGCTGAGATTCGGTACACACTTGACACTAAACTATGTAGAAATGATACAGAGCCAAACGCACTAAAATTCCATTAAGGAATTGACTTTTCCCACCAAGGATACACGACATGAAAATCTCGAGGACTAAATGCTAGACTGCGCATGCTAAACCGAACTCTCGTGCGCTACGGACCAGAATCGAACCATGATCGGACATTTTGCAAAGATTTGTTTGGTCCTGCAACCCCGTGACTCGGCATAAGGAAATTTGCTCCCGCGAAAGCCACATACTTTAGTCGCAACCCATGAACGGCCGTCTTCTTCTTCTTTCTGGCTTGAACATTAGCCGAACCGAACTTTGTGCGACGACGAGAAATGCTTGCCCGACTCGACCATCGTCGCCTCCACCACGTTGGGTTTCTCCGGTCTCGAACATGCGGCCTCAGCAGGCACGAAGAAGCAAGAAAAGAAGGTCTTGAACCAGTTTATGCTCTCACCGCTCGCACCCATCTTCTTTTCACTCCCAGCTCTTTCTTCTCCCCTCATCTTTTCCTCTCACTGTGAAATCCGCACATGCTTTTCTTGCGCAAAGACTTCCCAGCTGAAACATATGATGTATTCCCGACATCCGCCCCTCTTTATAGGGGCTGAGATTTCCTTAGCACCCAAGCATAAAAACAGAGCGTTCGAACATTTTCAACAAACTTCTTGCGTGTAATTTGACTCGCTACAGTTCCGAAGACCAAACCTGCGAAGTCTCCCGTGGTGCTTCCTCTGCAGCTGCTCTGCCTTGCTGATGAAGCCGCCACCACAAAAAATGTCTTCTTAACTTTTGGAAGCTGCACGTGTCAAAATCTAACGATACTTTTATGAAGTACAGTCTGACTTTTCAATCTTAAGGATGTTGACGATCGATGTGAGAAAATTTGAGTCGCAACAACCGTAACCCTGCCGTGTTTGTTGGGCCATCAGTGTTGGATGGTCGTAATCCTCTCTCACCCTAACTCATCTCAAAAGCTGACTAAAAAAGTAAAACTTTTCCTCACTTATAAATTAACCATATGCTCTTTCCATAACCGATGTTAAATAACTTCAATAATCTTCTCTTGGGTTAAGTTTGAACAATCAACAATGATCCTACGAAATCTCAATACGAATAGAGACCCTCTGGCGTGAAATTTGTATATACTCCCCATCAGCCCTACAGCAAAATTGTTGCTGGGGTTTCTGTTGCTAACACTACTATTTGGACCCCAGAAATGAGTTCCTCTTTCTACACAAATTGATACAAATTTCCAAGATGATCGCTAGATCTTAGATTTGACTACCAAAATGAAGGGCGCAAACCAAAAAACAAAGATTGATAGGAAACAAAAATTATGAACCACAAGCACTCTATCACCCCTAGCAAACTCATGTACACAAATCTGAAACTTCTGCCTAAGCACCTGTCATCTTCTCTCCCCACCTTCTAGTTCTTCCTGGTCCTCCAACTGGGCCTCCTCTTTACTTACCTCGCCACTTCCGTTTTCATGAGCACTATTCCGGAGAAACAACCCGGACGATGAGGTGTCGTCCTCGTCGAGATCTTCGTCGTTTTCCTTCTCTATTGGAAGGGATTTCGCACTGGTGTCCATCCAAGCTGGGCAATGGTGGACAGAGCCAAGAGCTGTGTGAAGGGAGGGAGACGGCTGAGAAGGGTGGGATGTAGATTCGGTTGGATTGTGGCTCGAGCAAGAACATTCAGGGACGGGATGAGAGAGGAAAGAGAGAGACTTTGAGTTTACAGATGCTTCCGTTAGCCCATCGAGCAGACTGTTTCTCAGGTGCCTGCGGATCGACGTCAGCCACGTGCGATTTGCCTGATATAGGTGGTCACGTGTTTCTTCCAAGAACTTCACGACTTGTTTCCTGCATTCACAGAAACACAAGTTTCGATTTTTTTGTACGGAAAAAAATCACGCTTTCATGAGAAGAATCGAGTGAATAGAATACGGAATCTTTCTGATACAATGTGGAAACTCTTTTATCACAGTTGAAAGCGCGACTTAACAAGCATCTGGAACATGCATGTCATGCCCAAGGGTGCGGATGCAAGATTAGTCCAGCAGCGATTGAATAGAGAGAAATCTCCAATTGAAACAATCACAACTAACTAAGAGACAAGAATTGCGTACTTTTAAAGGTTCTATTTATCATGTACTCATAAAGTTCGAGAATCCAAAGGCCTAAGTAACTGCCTGAAAAGACATTTGCGTACTTTTAAAGGTCGTACTTATCATGTACTCATAAAGTTCGAGAATCCAAAGGCCTAAGTAACTGCCTGAAAAGACATTTGCATATGGACAAACAAGGGAGTTGAACTCCTATGAACAAATAGCACCCGAGTCTTTCAAATCCAAAGCTATTGCCTAACAAGAGAGATTCACTATGCTGTTTACAATAACTCGACCAGATAGTTACCTGTTAGGTCTGTAAGTTCTGGAGGCCGCTGACTGGTACAGTCTATGGCCCATCACTAAGGTAGCGAAATTTGCATGCCCCTTACCATCACGGTCGAATCCAGGAATGAACACATCCGCTTCAACACAAACTACATAGTCAATTGCTTCCCAAAGTAATTTATGGCCATTCATCCTCAGCTCCATTACTGTACTGTCAGGCTCATTATCACTTTCAGCCACCCAGCCCCACCAACCTTCGATGTTATGAGGGTATTTGGGCCGGGGCGGAGGCGGTGGAAGTGGACGAGGGCGTGGACCCGCCTGTTTCCATTCCTCGCGTTTCAATTCTACATCGACAGGAGTAAGCTTCTTGGGATAATCTGAAGCTAGGTTGGACTCACGCCCGTAAATTCTGTTCAGCTCCCAACTCGAACTAAGAGAAGTCCTATCAACGACATTTTCAAACATGGAGTGTAGAGGTATTAATGTCCTTTGACCACCAAAGACTTCACCCCCGGAAACATATATTATGGTATCCCATGAGTATCCATATGCACGGAGAAGAATTCCAATCTGTTAACACAATATAACTTTGACTAATCAATGGATGGAGTTGAGACGAGTTCACAAAAGAAGTTCAACCAGAATTGGACAAGCCCCATCTTCTGAAAAATAGGCTCACCCCATATAAATGCAAAACAAGCAAGAGGCCTTTTCTCATTTTAGCTTTCAGTCAAACTAACACCATAGAAATTGATCTCCATCTCTCTACATCAGAAAAAGCAAACTGCTACGAATATGTGCAAAGTAATCAAGCTTCATAAAGCATTATAACCAGATTAGACTTACCTCTTCCGGCATAAGAGGGCATGACCCATTGAGGCGCTTTTCTGCTGAATCCACAGGGAGGCTCCCCTTGACAATCCCCCGCTTTAGCATCCAAGCTCGTTTATGTTGGATGAGTTCAGTATGTACATCCTTAAAGAAGTTTCGCCAAACCATACTCTTCTCAATGCCCATGCAAGAGAGCTGAAAAATCTGTCACAAGGTACTTTGACAAAACAACATACCTGGAACAACTCAGCACAACCATGATATGCCAAGGCATCTCTTGTCATCCCAGGATCATATGCTATAAATGGCCGTCCAGGGGATCGTAATCTAGAAATTAAACTAAAGATAAGTGAAATGCTACAAAACTTAGCACATGAGAAAAAATGGAATCACAAGCAATCAATCACCTATGCAGAATATTAGTAGCCAGTTCCTGGACCTCCTGTCTAAATCGAAGAGCGTGGAAAGAGACTCTACATCTCAGCTTCTGAAGCTCTTCAAACTGGGGCGCAAGTATAGCCTGGATAAGGCCCAACATAAGAGAGAGTTCGAACATTGGGAGGAGATCATGACAAGACAGTGACATGTCGTATTAGGACATTCGCTCCTTGTCTTAGAAGAATCCCATAGAAACTTCCCACGTTTCAAATTATAAATTGAGACATGGTTGTCTTAGGGTATTTCACAGTTCCACTAGACACCTCGACACATACATTGATGGGAAGAACTGACTCCACAGATACTACAAATTGAGGCGAAGAATAAGCACCCAGGTACAAACTCCATGTCAAATAAAAGGATAGATTCAACAGCTAGTAATATTGCTACCAGAAATGTCAGAGAAGTAATCTTGCTGTCCAGAGTCAATTCACACAAATGCAGGGGGAAAGCACTAAGAAAAATAGGCAAGGATTGTAGCTTATAATGTGGTAGACAAACGCATGCAGCAATGTAGACAAGGAAGAATATCTTCAGAAACATCTGGCAATCATCTCTAAAATCTGCAGGCCCTTTTCCAATTAGAAAATGACAAATCAGTATCGATATCCCTAGAAAAGATTTTCTTCAAATCACATGTGAGAAAATACTCAAATCATAGAAGATTTTTTAAGTCATACCTGTAGGCATCCACCATCGGAGACCACCAATTCAACAACTGAATGCTTGTTCAGTACCGGGAGAACATGGTGGAGAAAAAAGTATGGTGAGGCCTGGTATGGAACCCTAAAAAGTGGGATCTTCTTCTTCCTCCTTGCCCCTTTTAGATCTTTTGGAAGGGTCTTAATTACTCTTACATCCTTTGCCAATGCTGTCATGAACTGCTCCTCATTAAAGAGATAGGAAAAGCTCTTGAACTCTGAGCTGCGTGTAAAGTAACACACATAGCCTTTGATTAAGAAAGATTGAAATCACAAAACCTGTGCAAGGAAAAAAGATACATGCAACAGGCAACACACACATACACCCCACTACACACCTGATGCCTTTACTGCTTGTGGTAGATTGGATCTCTGGAACGACTAATGTCGCATTAAGAAGCCGAGACACCACGACTACATCGCATATCTGTAAGACTAAGAAGATTTCATGCCTTTGATTTATCGGAAGAGTTTTAATAAAATTGAGAAATTTAAGAATCTCATCCCTACCGAGTTTCGAATCTCATGGAAACCTCCTTGTATCCTGACAAAGATAAAGCCATTTGTCTGCAAACTGGGTTCTGCCATTTACTTAAGCTAGTTAGCGAATTCTAAAATCAAATTGCCAACAAGATTTTACTATAGAGCTTGGACAAGTGGGCGAGTTACCCCACCTACAGCAGATGACCAGCCCAACAGAAAGCACTCTTTTACATACAAAAATAAAAGTGGAACCTATGGCTCAAGTCAAGAAGCTCATGAACAACCGAAAAGATAAAGTCCATAACTAGTGTGCCTGTTCAATCTGACCATTTTGTTTCCGATAAAAATAGAGTGCACGTTCAATCTCACCATCCTTTTTTCCTTCCGCAAACTGCTTCAGGCAAGAAAATATGCCACCTCTATAACAAAAGTGTGGGAACTAATGAGATTATCAAATTTGAAGAGCAGAGTTCACATTATCAAACTCAATACCAGAACATATTCTAGGCTCTATACTGGATATGGAACACGTACCTAAGCTATCTTCGTGAAAAAATAAGAGGAAACCGTAAAAACAAAAAATACAACCGTGTAACGAGATTAGATGCAAGTTGTAACCTGCATAATCTCCTCTGGGATTGGCATGAGGATGCAAAGATTCAAGGTGCCTAACTGGACCCCATAGCCTTCTATACAATGGACTCTGCTTCATGAATTTAAGATTAATCAGGGTAATGGTGAGGAAAATAAAAATTCAAAAGAATAGGAGCACAAGAACACACATTGCAGAGTTGGCCGTGGACCATGGATTCATTGCCACAAGAAAAACAGATCCAGACTAGAAATGAAACACGAAATCAAGACAACAGAAGGAGTACAAACCAAAGCATCTTTTCGAACACCCACTAATTTTCCTTTTCATTGCATACAATACTAAAGCCCAGAGGACCAAAAAAACTGCACACTGCACTAATTCAAGCAGAACAAAAATCACAATAACAGAACGGAGCTCAAACAAAATGCATCTACAACAGGTAGCGCATAACCAAGAACAAGACACCCGGCAGCTTCACGGGGCAGTGTGAAAGAATTCCCTTGACAAACGAAGAAATTGCAGCAAAGAAGTGAAATACGCAAGACAGAGAGGTAACAGAAAAAAAAAAACATGAGATCTTTAAGAGGGTGAGACTCGGGGGAATTACTTACTGAGGTGGGGATGTCGACATTCTCAAAGATGGGTCTCCAAGAGAAGATGGTGATGGAAGTCTGATAGTCGGAGAAGCCGTCCTCAGTGAATCTGGCGAGCAAGAAGTGGACGAAGAGAGAGAAAGCCGATAGAACAAGACCCACCAAACCGACCCACTTCAGTCTCGATTTCATCACGACCGTCTTCCCTTCTGCTTTCATCACAAAAAAAAAACCCACCCCAATCCCTTCTGCTTCCTCAAACTCCAAACTTTCTATGTAAAATTCAGCAGCGCCCTCTCTCTCTCTCTCTCTCTCTCTCTCTCTCTCTCTCTCTCTCTCTCCGCTGTAACACTTCTACCTGTAGAAACAAAGAAAATGGACCCAACCCAAATCCTCCTGCTTTCTCAATATCTCTCTGTAAAAACCCAGCCCTCTCCCTCTCCCTCTGTCTCTATCTCTGCTGTGACACTTCCGCTTGCAGAAAGAAAGAAAATGGAAGTGGGTAGAGAGAGAGAGGAGAGAGAGAGTCTCACAACAGAGGACTGAAGCGGGAGAGCGTGTCAAAAGTCAAGGACTGTAAGGGACAGGGAGGGTGAGACGACACGTGGGATGACATGTTTCGGACACGACAGGCGGTGATGTTCGAGTTGGAAACGCTCACAGCCTCAGACATGCCCGTCTCCCGCGTCTCTCCTAATTGGATCTCCTAACCTGGACCAGCTTGTTCTTGGAGGCATGTCTCCTCCATTCACAAATTTTCATCGTTTATTTTCCACGTTTCCCAAATTTTTTTTTTCAAAGCTTTTGGTAAATTTAATTTCAACCACAAGCCAAATTTTTAGAATCTTTTGAAGTAGAAAAATAGACGTATGAGAAATATCTTCTATTTTTGTTTTGGAATTTTTGGGGAGGAGTAAATGACAGAAAAAGAAAATATATTGTTTTTAAAGCCTCGAGATCACTTAAGAAAGACAGGGATCAAAGACACGCTTTGATCCTTGGCCAAAACGCCAAGAAAGGTATATATAAACGGATGAAACGGACACTTTTTTTTTTTGGCTAAGTTACAGAATTAGGGTAGAGATTGCAATCTCAAAGGCTGATCAAATGAGTTGGCAAAAGGAAATATTTAATGACCTGTAAATCAGCACATTAATGAAACCCAGTAATGCTTTTTATTCCTAGGGTTTACCATTATTTTACCATCTCTCTCTGTCTGTCTCTCTCTCTCTCTCTCTGTGGGAGCATGTGGAAATGCACTCATTCTATGGAGCAGAACAAGATATGCCCAGAATAATCCTGTTGCCAATGAATGAGTCTAGTTAGATCGTTCTTGATTTGATCATTGAGCTGGATTCATCATATACTTAGCACTTGATGTATTTCTTGTTAAGGCGAAACGATTCGGATTATTTTTGTTCTCTTGTTGAACATGAGTAGACTTATCCCAATTACATTTGCTGTGAAAGTCATTAACTTTTCCCGTTTTGATTTGAGATTTGAAAAACAAGGTGTTTTTGCTGCAACTAATTCTCGCCGGACAAAAGAGGAAATTACATCAAAATTTTTAAACACTTTGTGCATAATGCAATCAGGGCTAAAAATTAAAAAGTCATAAATCGTTTTTTTTTTAGAAGATGTGCAACCGAGTCAATCTATAATGTAAAATTCTCTGTTTAACGAAAAAGCAGGCAAAGCCTTAACTGCACTTTTTTTTAAAGAGACTTAGGTTTCATTCACATTCCTTGATTAGAAAAATATATAGGGAGGGGTAGGTTTAAATTAATTTACCTCTCATAAGGTTAGCACTTATCATTAGAACACAAGAAAAAAATATTTCATCATGACTATTGAGATTGTTTGTTGAGAGAAGGGGCAGGGAGGCGCAATTGGCACCGCTACTCATCCCAGGCATCTCCAGTGAGAGACTCACACTAGCACAGAATGTATAAATTGAAGAGTACTGAAATACTATCTCTTAGCATAACTCGTGACACATTAGTCTAAGTAAGTAAGTTCCATCACAATAGCCTCGTAAGGGTGCTAGAGGTTCACACCTATCCCCCAAAGCAAAATACAAGCCATGATCTTCGAAACGGGTTGAACTTATAATCTTGTATTTGGGAATATCAACTCATGTAGACAACTAGGCAACCCATTCTCATGAATAGCTAGTCACTTACCCACGCGATGCCGCAGGTAGCGAAATTTTATATCGAGTAGCACTCTCATTGCATATAAAGCAAACCATCAAATGTAAAGAAGATTCAGCCCACAATAAAGACTTCTCGAACTTTCATGGAAGTAAGATATGAATGAAATAATTGCCCGGCGCAAATTTACCCTAAACACTAGTATATATTTCAACCACAATACAAATATTAATATTGAAATAACCAAATTGAAGTTCACCCTACGTCGAAAAAGGAATCACTATTAAATAAACAATAGTCACTGGGTAGGTAAAAGTTGACCCATTGCCCCCATAACATAGAATACTTAATATATCCTTGAGATTGTAAAAATGTCGGCAAAGTTTCTGTTCATTTATGGACATTGCCAACTTGTGATTGCATTAAAATCTCAATATATAATAGCAAGATCAGCCCAAGACAGGCATATCTCCCTGTTTTTTTTTTCTAATTCTGTGCTTGGTTCTTGAGATGATCCAATAAGCAACAAGCAATAACCTTTAAGCGTTCTTGATAGAGCCAAGCCTCATGAGAAAATGGAATAGAAGTCTAAAACTGGAAATGATTGAGTGGGAGCAGGAAGACATGTCAGGAAGGAGTGAATGTAATTAGGTAAGGAAATATCTGTTCACCTTTATTGGTTGGATGGCGAGAGGGAGGTACAATAATTTAGGGAAGGACTCAACTAGAACTGTGCAAATGGGGACTTGAGGATGAAGTTTACCCTCTCATGGCTATTTTCCCCTTTGTCCCTCCTTTGCTTTTGTCATCTGCAAGGTTGGACGCATTTTTGCTAAAAATAAACTTTTCATTTCAAACAAAACATTACAAATTGACTTTTCATTTCAAACCAAACATTACAAATTGGACGCAGTACCTACATCGTAACGATAAATAAAAAAAGACTCTACTTATATAATATTATTAACTCTAGATGGGAAATTATGAAAAAGAAAAGAGGATATAGTGCTTATTTACAAGCGCGTGAGCAGCTTTATTATTGGGTCTATGGGTCTAAACTAAGCTCCAACTTGGATTGTGTTGAAGTAAAAAGTGAGAATATGCAACCAAAGGCTTAATACTCCAAAGGCTATGGCCTTTTTGTTGAATGGCATCCATTAGGATTTTGCAATTACTTTTAAAAGTTGCTTTTCGAATGATAAGGGATTGAGCATAATTGCATGTGAGAAGGAGAGTTGCCACTTCCATTGACAAATTTCAACGTGCTCTCCTTGTCCAAGCTTGGACTACTAATTTGCTAGCTGATCGTGCAATAATACCCATGGCTCCTATGTTATGACACATTACACGGATTATCAAGTAATTTCGAAATAAAGTGAAGACATGAGAGAACCGAAGTGAGTTTACTGCACAAATTGAGGAAAATCGAAGTCTTGCATTTAATATGTCGAGTGGCTTATAACATGGTTCAGAGATTCCTAAGCTTGTGTCTATTGAAACTAGTGTTTATAAGTATTTACCCATGTTGCGTGTTCAAGTGGCTTTTACCAGTTGTTCATTTTAAAAGATGTCGAGAGGCCTAAAATAAAGAACATCGCCTTAATTTTGGCAACATCTGTAATGGATACATCTGTCCACCAAACCTCGTTATATTTTCGTGTTACTTTGCATTTATATATTGTGATATCGATTTTCTTATATTCTTAAATGTCCGGAGTGAATTCTGTTTATTTTTTTTTGAATTTTTTTGTAAATTTGGTAAAACTTATATTTGGACTTTTATTTAACTCGAAACCTATTAAAATATTTGAATGCTAACATGTAAAATTGGAAAAAAAATCACAAAAAAAGTCATAAATTTATTGTACACTGGTTAATTCAATCCTAAACATTTCGATTATGCCAAGTTAGTCCTGACTAGTTGATGTTTTGCCAATGCAGTTCATCCGGTCAATTTTGATTGGAAATTGCTAATGTGGATGCCGACTTGCGCCGATGTGGACAATTTTTGAAATTTTTTTTATATTTTATATTTTGTACTTTTCTTTGTTTTTTCTTTTTCCAACTTTGGGTCTGGGTGAGGAGATTGCGGCCCTCCCTAATGGAGAACAAGGGCCTCCGCACCCTTGCAGCCCACAAGCAAGGGCATTCGGCCACCACATACGACAGCCGATCGATATCCATGTCAACGATTTATGGTCAAAATTAGCCGGAATGACTAATTAACAAATCATTAAAATATTTATGATTAAATTGGTCGTCATATAATTAATAAGTTTAGGACTTTTTTGATAATTATATCACCAAAAATTCCAAATCAAAAGATGTCCTCCACGCCTTCCGGCTTCTTGTCAGCACCTTTAGAACTTGTATTGTACGAATACATGGCAGGAGAGAGTGAATCACAGCTCAATAAAAGTATGTGTCTTTTGAATAAGATCAAAGCACCTATTGTGCAATAAGAGCTCCTAACCAAACTTCCGATGGCGTCTTGTTTCAACGGAAAAGTCACAAGCACTTTTTAAGAAGCCATAGCAAGCTCTTTCCAATTGAGTGATCAGCACATAAAAAAATTGACAATCAAATCTATAGACTTACTAGGAACAAAACCATAGGTACGCACTAGATACACTTAATGAAGTTGACAAATCAAATTAAAGCGAATTAATGTTTAGCCAATGGAATGAGGTCGAGATCAAAATTGGGTAGCCAAACTATTAATCAATAATCTACTCAACAATCCGTGTCGACCAAGTTGCATAATTGAAAAATGGGAGTAGTAGTTCGATTCATCACGACCATCATATTTGTAATTAGGAAAAAAGGGGCGAATCGAATTCGAAATCCTTACGAGTTGGTTTTTGTTTAAAGTAATATTGTGACTAAATAATACTCGATAACCATGACTCAAAGGAATGGTTGTCCGCTAGGGAATTTGCAAGATTATCATATGATCAAGTCAAACGCCTAAGCCAATCATTTCTAAATTGCCGCAATTCTGTAGTTTGACTTCTTTAGGGTTTCACGCCTCGGGCGCTAGGGTGTCTCGGGAGGTGGTGAACATGTGACAGATGCTGAAACATAGGGACATTATGGATTTTTTTGGTTCCTCGAATCACGTTCTCCAGGAAGTAAGTTTGGTTCGTGTCTTGCTCTCGATTGTTGGGAGACATGCTTAGATTGACGAGTCAATGCGGTTGTTCTGTTGAGTTTTCTAGTCGATCCGGTTCTTTGCCCTAGAGGATAATACCGATGGGTTCGAGGAAAGAATATTAGGCTGCATTTGGTTGTTCGAATTTCTAAACAAGATATGACTGAATAGGATAGGATAAGAAATCCTGAGATTTCTTCATATCATATTCATTGTTTGTTGGACTACGGATTTAAAGTCTGATAAAATAATTTTTATTATTTTTTTTTGCTATTCACTGGTCTGGAGGAGTTAGTGAAGGAAAAAAAAAGTCGAGAAATTTTTTTGGTGAAAGCGTACAAGGTGTGGGAATGAAGATGATGGCGAGTGGAGTGTAGCGTTTCTGAAAAAATAGGTATTAGAAATCCTATCCGGGTCTATCCCATCTCCTCGGATTTTTTTATCCGGGCTATATCCGGTCTATATCCAATACTATCCTATCTTGGACAACCACCAAATACAGGATAGAATAAAACAGGGATAATTGTCCAATCAGTCCTAAACCTATTGTACGATGACCAATTCAGTCCTAAACCTTTTAATTTTGCCAATTCAGTCCTAAACCTTTTAAATTTTTGCCAATTAAGTCCTTTCAGGCAATTTTAGCCGGTCGGCGTTGACGTGGCCGCCGGCCGTCCGATCAAAACTGACGTGGCAATTTTTTATTATTTTTTTAATTTTTTAATCTTTTTTTTTTCTGATCACTCCCCTCTGGCCGGTTCGATGGCCAGCCAGAGGGGAGGGCCGGCGAGGCCTCTGGCGAAGCTCACCCCGCCGGCCACCGGCAAGGGCGAGCCTCGCTGGCCCCTAGCTGGGTGGGGCGAGGTCGAGCCTCACCGTCGCCTGGGTCGCGACGACAAGGCGAGGTCGACCTCGCCCAGATCTGGCGAGGCTCGACCTCGCCATCGCGACCCACGCGACGGCAAGGCGAGGCCGACCTCGCCTCACCCAGCCAGGGGCCGGCAGGTCGAGCTTCGCCAGAGGCCTCGCCGACCCTCCCCTCTGGCCGGCCGCCGGTCACCGGACCGACCAGAGGGGAGTAACCAGAAAAAAAAAAAAAGAAAAAAGATTAAAAAATAATTAAAAATTACCACGTCAGCGTTGACCGGACTGCCAGCGGCCACGTCAGCGCCAGCCGGCTAAAATTGCCCAGAAGGACTCAATTGGCAAAAATTTAAAAGGTTTAGGACTGAACTGGCAAAATTAAAAGGTTTAGGACTGAATTGGCCGTCGTACAATAGGTTTAGGACTAATTGGACAATTATCCCGAATAAAACATATCCTATCATGACTTTTATCTGGTCGACCAAACGCAGCCTTAGGGTTTTCCAGTAGTTTTCTAAGCAGCCCGTGCACTAATTTTTGGGAGAAAATACAAAGAAAATTGTGTAACTTTGATCCTGGGGTTCTGCATAGATTTTGATAACTTTTTAGCTCTAGTAATGCTCGGAACTGTAATACACAGATCGCTCCGTCCATGAGTATGACAAAGGCTCTGTTCACGAGATGGTGGGCATGACCTTTAAAGTTAATTTGAGTGTTAAACGTTGTGATTTGAACACACGATATGCTCTATCTATGGCTAATCCAAGTGCTCAATCATTGTCCATACTCCTTTTTTTTTCCTCTTTAAGAATGTGACCAAGATCTTTTATGGCAAAAAAAATGGGAAAGATTGAGTGGGGCAGTATCCCTTTCGGGCAAGTAATGCAATTATCCTCTTTAGGCGACATAAGGAATTTCATACTCGCTATGAAATATTTCATTTAAGTTGATAACTACTTAATATCGCTCTTGAAATCCAAAGGTTCGATATTGATGAGTTCATCACAATTGACCTATACAGTAGAAGCCATAAAGTCTTTTTCCACAAGATGTATCTTACTCCCAAAAGGCAGAAACTAGCTACAAGCCATCGGCACCCAACGCCTAGTTAAGTTGTGATTGCGTGGAAAACAAACAATCTAAAGTAACCTTCATTATCCATAATATACTTCACTGATTTCATGAATAAAGTAAGACACGAATTAAAAGCTGGTGAGAGCCTGGAAGCATCAGATTGTTTACGCCAAGCAATAAACATATGACGGGCACCTAATTATATGCTAACCCAAAAGAAAACTACCAAGTCAACCTAATGAGAATGTTTTGTAAAATTCTTGGATGTATGCATCGCGTCACTTTTAATGCATTTTCATCATTTCTCGTGATCAAATAAGACTCATTAGTATTTACGTGTTGGCGTGGCGAATAGCAAGTTTTGATAAATCATAATAACAATAAAAAGGAGCGTCCTCATCTCTTGAAAAAGGATATTGGGTTATTTTTTAAAAGTCAAAACTTTTCTGAATATGTTATGTCCAAGAAAATGAAAAGAAAAAAGAAAGGCCCAATCATGATCAGCAACTAGGATTGTTCTCGGGCCTCATCGATTCTCTGTTAGCAAAAATAATTTAATCTTATTTCCTAACGAATTTCTTTAATTTGTCAATGGAATCTCTCAATTTTTCTGAGATTATCTAGGTTCACATCATTCTCATCGTACTTGATAAGTTGCGCAGACAAGTCAATTTGATAATAAAGTCAAATAGCAATTCTCTTGTTTGTGTTTGTAGTTACGTGGTAACGAAATCTCTCAATTTTTTTGAGGTTATCTAGGTTCACTTCATTCTGATCGTACTTGATATCTTGGGTCGACAAGTCAATTTGATAATAATGTCAAATAGCAGAAATTATCTAATCTTAAAACCTAACGAATTTCTCTAATTTGTCAACGGAATCTCTCAATTTTTCTGAGGCTATCTAGGTTCACCTTATCGTCATCGTACTTAACAGGTTGGGCCAACATGTCAATTTGATAATAATGTCAAATGGCACTTCTCTTGTTTGTGTATGTAGTGACGTGGCATTTCCAAAATCATTCATTTTTTAGCATTAGTTCGATATGAGAGAATAGTATGATAATATAACATCGATCACAGTGAGCACCGGTTTTCGTCCGCTTTTCAAAATTAGAAATTGAAAACGTTACGTGAGTTTGAGGAATGATTTTTTTTCCCGAATCGTGGCATCATGACAAAAGTATCGAATCTTCTTTTGAGAAAGTTTTGTTTCTTTCTTATTTTCAGTTTCAAGGTCTCTGTCACATCTTGGGGACTTACAAAATTGCCTTTGTACCCTCATATGACAAACAATAACTAAAACATAAGCATAATCTTATCTGCATCATGGGAATTTCATACATATGCGTGAACCTATGTATAAAATTTTTTTGATAGGTTGGGTTGACAAGATAATTCGATAATAATGTCACATAGCAATTCTCTTGTTTGTGTTTGTAGTTTCGCGGGATTTCCAAAATCAAGTTTTTCTGTTTTTGCACTGGTTCGATCCGAGAGAAATGTGCGATGATATAACGTCGACACGACAAGCAATAATTGAAACATAATCTTATCTGTATCGTGGGAATTCCCTAACCTTCGTGCTGGTATACTTACGTGTGTGCACCCCAAGTTACACTTCAATCATAGCCCAAGGAATGCGGCTTAGGGTTAGAGTTTGGTGATAACTGTGTATTAATTGTGCGACTCATCAGGACCAAAGCACTAAAGGAATGTGAATGTGTGAATTCATTTCTGTTAGTTCTCATTTCATGGCCCCATTAAATAGACACCAAAATTCTCACACAAGTTTTGTATATATAGAAGCAATATATACGTTATGTGTTCATCACTTTCATGCAACCAAGTCCTCAACCTTTACAGTTTCTTGGTTTTGAGCTTTCCCTCACGTTACAATCCATTTCATGGTCGGGACCATGAGCAATCGCTCAAGGATGGTTTCTATGCTCGTGGCATTTTTGCTCGCGGTGATTCAATTTCAGACACAAGCGGTGGTGTGCTCATTGTCTTCGGGGCCGCTCGCGCTGGCGCTGTACGCGTTCGGCGATTCGCTGTTCGACAGCGGCAACAACAACCTCTTGCCCACCCTCGCGAAGGCCAATTTCCTTCCTTATGGCAACAATTTCCCAAGTGGCGTCACCGGACGATTCACCAACAGGAGGACCGTCGCCGACTTCCTCGGTAATACATCGACACTTCGACTCTTGGCTTCAATTTGCAAGGAATACGACACTCATCATGAATATCTCTCACTCTTCTTACAAATCTAACATCAATCGTAACTACATTTGATCGCTCGGAATTGGTTGGATTTGCCCTTTTTTTGCCCCTTGATCTTGACCAACATTTTCTCGTGAACTTTTCTTGATTTGTTAGCTGAATTTATGGGGCTACCTTATCCAACACCATACCTGAGTTTCAGGAAATCAGGAGTGATCACCGGATTGAATTTCGCGTCCGGGGGATGTGGCGTTCTCCCTGAGACAGGAAACTTCCTGCTATGAGCTCATTACCAGCCACTCCATTCTTAATTTTGCTTATAATTAGTTTATGTTTGACACGTGTCTATTGTTAGAGATAATTAAGATAATTCTCTAGGATATTAGAGATAGTTAGAATATTTATGTTGATTTCCTATATCTCTCAAGATTGTGCGATATCTCCTTTGATAATGTATATCTTGATTGATATATGTTGCTTTCGATAGTCTCTCATAAAGCCTACAAATATGCTGATGTACTATTCATTATGATAAATCGGAACAGGTAGAAGGACACTTTTAGTGCCATAACTTGTGTACGGCGATCACTTTGGTGCCATAACTTTTTTTCGAATTACTTTGGTGCTAAAATCGGAAAAAATAAATCACTTTAGTGACTCCGGCCAAAATTCCGGCCAAAAAGCTGACGTGGCATTTATATTTTTTTAAAAAATAATCTGACTTGTACACGTGAAAATTATGTGGTTTTTTTTAAAATTTTAAATTCTTTTTCCTTTTTCTATTTTTTTCTTCTCCGGCGAGGGCCGCCCTCACCCGACGCCGGCGAGGGTTGCCCTCGCCGGAAAAGAAAGAAAAAAAAATAAAAAGTTAAATTTTATGTGGTATTTTCCTTTTTTATTTTTTAAATTATTTTAATATAATTTAAATTTTATTTTTCTAAAAAAATACACGTCAGCGGACTAAATTTTATTTTTAATGCTGATTGGACCTCTCCAGCGAGCCATGGACCTCTCCGCCGAGCCATGTCAGCGCAACGTAGAATTTCCGACAAGCCACGTCAGTATTGACACTAAAGTGATCATTTTTCAAAAAAGTTAGCAACAAAGTGATTCGAAAAAAAGTTATGGCACAAAAGTGATCGCCATACATAAGTTATGACACCAATAGTGTCCTTCTGCCAATCGAAACATATACAATTCCCCACATTTCTTTTTATATACACAAATAGACATATGTGTATTTCTATATATTATAATAAAGACTATATCTGCCTCTTTATAGGCTTTACGAGTTACGTGATAACTTTTCAAGGTAACACATATCAATCAAGATATGCACGTAAGAGAAATATAAGTGCAATCTTGAAAACTATAGATAATCAATAATAATATTCTAATTATCTCTAATATATAAGAAAATTCCCTAGAGAATTATCTTAATTATCTCGAACATCTATTTCAAGTTAGTGCCAATCGATATTTGAAGTGCTCATTGAGAAAGTAAACAGCTAAAAATTCGGATTAGAAACCCGTCTCAAAGTTGAAAAATTATGCATGTCGAATGTGAAATGATATCAAGCTTCGAGAGCTTTGATCATATAAAATGCGCGCGAAAAGTTTCGCATGGACATAATAAGAAAAAAGAAGAGGAAATGTCGTTGCGTAACAGGCTTGAATTTGAACTTTGGAAACGCATGATGTGGGAACCGTTTTTTTCAGGGAATATGTCTTAGCTTGGAAGACCAAGTGAGGTTGTTTGAGAGTGCCGCCCTTAATGAGTTACGGAGACTCTTCAAGAGCTCCGATGAGTTCTCCGGCTATCTGGCCAAGTCGACATTCGCCTTCTCGATCGGCAACAACGACTACCTCATCAACTATCTCAATCCGCTATACAACAAGAGCACAACCTACAAGCCTCAGCAGTTCGCGGAGCTCCTCGTCGCCTCGCTTTCTCAGCGGCTAGAGGTACTCCTTGATTTTTCCAACATGCTGATTACATAACTAAATTTCCAGGACAACGCATACATGCATCTAGGTACAGCTCAGGTTGACAATGTGTCTTAGCAGAAGTTGGGCAATATTATTGCAGAGGTTATACAACATAGGAGCGAGGAAGTTCGTCACCTTCGAGCTTGGCCCTATTGGTTGCATCCCATCGTACGCGAAGAAATCAAACCACGGCGGAGTATGAAATGGAGGATTGAACCTGCTAGTTTCCTACTTCAATTAGATGCTTCAACCGATGCTGCAGAACAAGACATCCAGTCTTGCAGGATCAATGTTCGTTCTCGGTTGAGTGAATAGGATTGGCTATGACGCGATAATCAATCCCTCCAGATATGGTACGGACTCAACTCATATGAATCGAGAAAGGCTTACTCGATCAATCGATTCATGATTTTCACAGACTTGGACTAAAATTGCATTCAATCATTCCTTATCAGGATTAAGTTCTCGGGATCGGATCAATCATAACCATTAGATCACATGAGACCAGCTGTGGATCCAATGGCTGCTATTGGATCCGATTGGCGCCTGAACCCGAGTCCTGCTAAAATATTTTTACCGCTTTGAAACAGGCTTGATGGACTCGAGAAACCCTTGTTGCCCATCGTGGAGAAATGGAACCTTGACGTGCATTCCGTTGCAGATCCCGTGCCCCGACCACAATAAACGCTTCTTCTGGGACGGATATCATTTCACTGATGCGATGTGCTCGATCTTTGCTTCGCGGTGCTTCAACGATGCAAACGTTTGTTCTCCGGTCAGCATACGACATCTGGTGAAGATATGAGCATCTCATGTGATTAGACCTGTCTAAGGCTGCTTATTATCTATCGCAATTATGGCACAATGTAAAGGACAGTGCAATTGTTCTGTGGAGTTGGCGAACATAGAATAAATACTTCCGCTCAAATTTCTTTTAAGTGAAATTTTCAGATACTTTTCTAAGGGGTGAAGAACAGCAGAAGTACTAAAAGTTGTGTACGGAGCTCACTTTGGTGCCAAAAGTTCCATTTGAATCACTTAAGTGCCAAATTGGAGGAAAAAATGATCACTTTGGTGTCAACGGCGAGAGATTCTGGCCAAATTAATACATGACATTTATAATTAAATTTTTAATCTTAGTTGGATTTTTTTTTTAAAAAAATTGTCTACGTGGCATTTCCACGTATATATTTCAATTTTGTAAATACTTTTATGAATTTTTTTCTTCTTTTTTTTCTTTCTTCTTCCTTTGGTCACCACCGGTGACCGGAGGCCGCCACCGGCCGCTTGGCCTCACCCGGACGAGGCCGCTGCCGTCTGCCACAGGTGAGGCCCGACTGACCCTTGCCTGGGTGGGACCGCCGTGGCCTGGGCGACGACTGGCCTCGTCAGATCTGGAGAGGGGAGCCCTCGCTGGGGCTCGCCCTCACCCACGCGTGGCAAGGCCGACCTTGCGTGGGCTTGCCCGCCGTCGCCCATGCCACAACAGTCCCACCCAAGCAAGGGTCGGCCGAGCCTCACCTGTGGTGGCCGGCGACGGCCTTGTCCAGGCGAGGCCAGGTGGCCGGTTGCAGCCTCCGGTCATGGACGGTGACCAAAGGGAGAAGAAAGAAAAAAAAAGGAAAAAATAAAAAATTATTTAAAATAAAAAAATGCTGATTGTACGTGCTGACTGTATCTCCAGCGAGCCACATCGGCTTCAGAAATTAATAAAAAAAATGCCACGTCAGATTTCTGACCAAACTGACCAGAGTTGGCACTTTAGTAATTGTTTTTAAAATATTTTGACATTTAAATGATCCAAATGAAATTTTTAGCACCAAAATAAGCGCCGTACACAACTTTTGGAACTTCTAGTATCATTCCCCCCTTTTCTAAGGGGATAGTATAATTTTTTACATGTTGTCTGCCTAAAAAGTTATATTTACAGAATTTTTTTGTGCTGTTAACATTTTTTTACTATTGTAAGTGTGAAAAGTAAAATAATGGTTAGTGATTTTTTTTTTTGCGGATAATTTTTTGGTAACTTATCAACGTTTTTTTTAAATAGTTTCCAAGTTACCAATTTCTATATTGACTTTACTACTCTTATACACAACTTCATAACATTTCGAATCTTATATGAATTTATCTACCTAAAAAATCCATTATTGCGAAAAGGTAAAATGTGGCATTTTTCGTTTTATGACGTTTCTCGTAACCAAATGCAAAGACGTCGTAAAGCGAAAAGGTACTTAGTATGTACGAGAAATAAAAAAGAACATTGGACAATCTCAAATTGACTTGATCTGAATCGCTTTTTTTGTTAACAAATGAAGCTTATCGTACGTCGATGAATTTCATATCCAGAGAGTACTTCGTTGATTTCATGAATAAGGTAAGAGACAAGATGAAAGCAGTGAGAGCCAGAAAATATCAGATTGTTTGCACCGAGCCGTAAACAGATGACGCGCGCCCGATTCATACGTGCATATCCGTTCGTAGCCACCAAGCCAACCTCATGAGATTGTTTTGTTGGCCTTTTGAAGCCTTTGCAAACTTCTTGGACGCACGTATCGATTCACTTTCGTTGTATTTTTCATTATTTATGGCAGTTAAAATGAAACCCGATAGCATTTGCGTGTCGGCATGGCGATTAGCAAGTTTTAATAATAAAAAAAAAACAGAAGAATAAATAAAGAGCGTTCTCATCTTCTTGAAAACGAAATCGAAAATTGTATTTCGAAAGTCAGTGGCCCAATGATGATCAGCTATACTAAAGAAAGTTCTCGGGCCTGATTGATTCTCTGTTTGAATGGCAAAGAACAAGAATAATCCAAGCTTTAATAGCCAACGAAATTCGTTGATTTGTCTCTATCGGCAGCAGAATCTATCAATTTTTTGAGGCTATCAAGGATCACTTCATTCTCGTCGTACTTGATAGGTTGGGCACAGGTCGATTTCGACAAGAAGAAAGTCAAATTGGCAATTCTTTAGTAACATGGAATTTCATAGAAGTGTCAAATCTTCTTTTAAAGGGCTCATTCTAGGATATCATAACTCTTTCCTTGATTAGAAACATATAACTTCGATATTGGTATCCGAATGACGTGAGTCATGGAACCGACTTGATTGGGTTTCCCTCGAATCGACATCCTCAGCACAGAAGTTACCCTGCTTCTTTTTCTTCTCTCAATTTCAAAGTATCCCGTCGCATCATATGTCGACAAATAATAATCACAAACATAAACATGTTTCATGAGCTCATATCATGGAAATTTCCTAATCTTTGCGGTTGGCATTCATACGTGTGCACCCCAAGTTACCATTCTTCAATCATAGCCCAAGGAATGCGGGTTAGGATTAGCTTTAGGGTTAGGTGATAATCGCGTGCTGATTGGACAACTCACCGGGACGAAAGTAACGAATGAATGGGAATGTGTGCTTCAGGTGTGATTCAGTGCTCCTAGTTCTCAGTTCATGGCCATGGTAAGGAGAAGCGGAATTCTCGCACAAGCTATACAAGCACACCCACAAGCAAAGCACACGTTATGTGTTCATCACTTTCATGCGACCAAGTCCTCAACCCCTAAACAGTTTTCTCGTTTTCAAACTTTCCTCTTTCTCTCTGTCCGATCAAACGACTGACGTCGCGATCGATTGCGTGGTTGGGGACCATGAGAAATCACTCGCCGATGGTTTCTGCATTTTCTGCGTTTTTGCTTGCGGTGATGTGGCTTCAAATGCGAGTGGCGTGCTCGCCATCTTCAAGCCCGCTCGCACCGGCATTGTACGCTTTTGGGGATTCGCTGGTCGACAGCGGCAACAATAACCTGCTCCCCACCCTCGCCAAGGCTGATTATCTTCCTTACGGCAATAATTTCACGGGGGGTGTCACCGGGCGATTCACCAACGGGAGGACCATCCCCGACTTCCTCGGTACATATTGAAATCTAACACTTCAATTCTCAGCTTCGAATGTTTTTTTCTCCTTACCAATCAAACATTGTCGTAACTATGTTGATTGCTAGGAATTGGTTGGATTTGCATTCTTTTTATTCCTTGTCTTTTACCAACATTTTCTCACAAATTTTCTTGATTTATCAGCTGAATTTCTGGGGCTTCCTTATCCTCCACCATATCTGAGTTTTAGGACATCGGCAGCGATCACTGGACTGAATTTTGCGTCCGGGGCATGTGGCATTCTCCCTGAGACAGGAAATTACTTGGTATGAGCTCATTACCTGCCACTCCATTTTTAATTGCTAATTTGTTTCTAATCAGTTTATGTTCGACATATGCCTATTTCAGGTTTGTGCTGATTGATATTTGAAGTGCCCCTTGAGAAAGATAACAACGAAAATTTTGGATTAGAAACCGGTCTCAAAATTGAAGAATCATAAATGCCGTATGTGAAATGATATCTAACTTTGAGAAATTTGATCGTACGAAATGCGCATGAAATTTCGCATGGACATAACAAGAAAAACAGAAAAGGAAATATCGTCGCAAAACCAGCTTGAATTGAACTTTGGAAACGCATGATATGGGAACTGTTTTTTTGCAGGGCAAATGTCTTAACTTGGGTGACCAAGTGAGGTTGTTTGAGAGTGCCGCCCACGATGATTTACCAAGACTCTTCAAGAGCTCCGATGAGTTCTCCGGCTATTTGGACAAGTCGATCTTCACCTTCTTGATCGGCAACAACGACTACATCAGTAACTACCTTAATCCGACGCTCTACAGCACGAGCAAAACCTACGAGCCTCGGCCATTCGCGAAGCTCCTCATTGCTGCGCTTTCTCGGCATCTAGAGGTGCCCCGTGATCCTACCAACATGCCAATTTCATAACTAAATTTCCGGGAAAACATATTAATACGTTAGGGTTACTTATCGGAACATGAACATTTATATATGCTTATCATATCACGCATACATGCATCTAAGTACTGCTCAGGTTGACAATGAGTCTTAGCAGATGTTGGGCAATATTGTTTCAGAGGTTATATAACGTGGGAGCAAGGAAGTTTGTTGTCTTCCAGATTGGCCCGATTGGATGCATCCCAACCATCGCGAAGAAATCGAACCACGATGGAGTATGTGATGGAGGACCGAACTTGCTAGTTTCCTACTTCAATCAAATGCTTCAACCGATGCTACAGAACATGACATCCAGTCTCTCAGGATCAATGTTCGTTCTCGGCCAAGTGAATTCGCTTGGCTACGATGCAATCATCAATCCATCCAAATACGGTACAGACTCAACTCATATGAATCAAAAAAGTCTTGCCATGATTAAAATTACATTAAGTTATTCTTTACCAGGATTTAAGTTCACAAGGTCGGATCCATCGTAACCATTGGATCACATGACACAAACTGTGAATCCAATGGCTGCTTTTAGATCCGATCCGCACATGGACCCAAGTCCTGCTAAAATATTTTATCATGTTGAAACAGGATTGACGGACTCAAGAAACCCTTGCTGCACAACATGGAGCAACGAAACCTTGTGCGTTCCTTTACAAACCTCGTGCCCTATTGCCGATAAACACTTCTTTTGGGACGGATACCATCCGACCGACGCAGCTTCCTCCATCATAGCTTCTCGGTGTTTCAATGACACAAAAGTTTGTTCTCCAGTCAGCATAGAAGATCTCGTGCGCATATGAACATCTCATCTGATTAATCCTATCTAAGGCTGCTTATCATCTTGGGTTATCATCATTTACCAGGGGTCGTCTCTGGCATTTGTTTTCTGCAATTTAGGTGTCTTGGCATTGATTCCATAGTGCATAGGATCTTGCCATCTGGGGTTTATTGTTGGATTGTGAAGGACAGTGTACTTGTTGTATGTAGTTTGTGAACATACAAAAAATATGTGCCCCATATGAATACTTCCTCGCATATTTCTTACAAAGTGAAGTTTCCAGATTTTTCTCTAAGTAGATATCATTTCTTTTTACATGTTGTTTACCTACAAAATCTTATTGTTCCTTGCCTCAAAATACAGATTCCTTTCGTGCCCGTAAATTTCAATGAGCTTTGCAAGTGCGAAAAAACTATAAGTGAAAAAAAACGGGCAGTGACTTTTGAGCAGATAATTTGTTGATAACTTATCAAGTCTTTTTTATAATTTCCAGATTATCGATTCGTTTACTAACTTTTCAACTTTTATTTATGTAACTTAACAATGTCTTGAATCTTGAATCTTATATGACACTACCTACTAAAAAGTCCGTTTTAGAGAAATAAAACAGACAAATCGTCTCGTCTAACTATGCAATGAGCGCGTAACTACTTATTAGTACAATTAAAAGATCGGTTCATCGTAAAGTTAGCCAAACGAATGCATAGTCAAAGAATAGTTGGCTATTTATGTTACGATGACGAAGCAAAAAATAGGAACATAAATTTCGAAGCCATGAGATACCCCCCTTTTTTTATCTCATGAACTAGATTATAATACTCTGTAATTTCACTTATCATCAATGCTTTAAACGAGAAAAACTCTGCATTGCATTTTTCGATATTGACAAGACAACTCGCTTCGGATTGAGCAGGGTCTTGGCTATCAATAAATCAACACAAGGTTAAAATAAAGGAAAAAACCTAATGTACAATGTGATCCTCAAACTTTTAATTTGTTCAATATGGTCCCTGAACTTTAATTCAATGTGCAATGTGATCCCTGAATTTTTAATTTATTCAATGTAGTCTTTGAACTTTTGTTACATATTCAATTTAGGCCATAGATTATATGTATATGTTCAATGTTGTCCCTGATCTTAAATTAATGAAAGGACTATATCGATCATTTTCATATAATTTAGGGATTACATTGAACACGCTTCAAAAATCCGGACACCACATTGAACAAATTTAAAGTTCAAGGACTATATTGAATATTAGACGAAAGTTCAGGAACCACATTGCACAATGGGTCAAGGTTCAAGAATTATTTCCCAAGAATAAAAAGGGGAAGAATCTATGTACTATATGGAATCTTGTACTGAATTCAGCATTGTGAAACACATGAAAATGAAAACTTTATTATAATCTTCTTCTTCACGTATAGGTCAAGGGACTTCACTTTCCTATAAATTGGGTGGAGGGGGGGCAAAATTGTGAGAACCTAAACCTATATTTATATGTACCTAAATCTTAGAGGGTCATGACCTAAGGACCGACATATAAGTATGATATGTAAAGATGGAGCTTTGATTTGAGTCAATTTGATGGCTCGTGATTGTTGATGGGGGGCTTGCGCTTGGCCTTGGGAGGGCCTCTGTAGTCTTTGCGCATGAAGTTCGCAATCTCATCCTCCGCTACTTCTGCGAGCCTCCTTGCTTCAGCTTCCATGGGATTCGTTTGACGATGAGGATGAGAATGATGATGATCAAGTGATGGAGATGATCCTTGAGAGAAGTGCTGGTCAGACATTGGGGAAGGACAATCCGAGCTGGCTTGATCAGAAGTGTCTGTCATTGGAGGGTGGAATGCTCCCTCACTCCTAAAGATTCCCATGCCAGTCTTCTGAAAATTAAGGGAAATTATTAATCACGGTAAGTTCCTCAATGATCTTTTTTTGTTTTTTTGTGGCTAGAAAGTTCCTTAAATAATGACATGAATCATGGGAGAGGAAGAGAGAGAAGAATTAATCCTTAGGTAAATAAGATGTGTGTGGAGTCAATATGAACATGTATGCAATATGAACAAATTGAGGAATTCTAGCCATTAAATGTCCGGTTTTCCATGAAGACCAAACAACCCCGATGAGTTAAATTTGTATCGACCATGTTGAGCTGATTTAAATTATAATGTTTTCGCGTTATTCTCTAGCATTTTCGATCAGTGCAGAATTGATTGTCCTAAAAGCTCATATTTATGAGAAATTAGACAACTCCATCGGTATTTTATATCTTAACACGAAAAGAGGGGGAGACAGACCTGATTATTAAATGGGACTGCTCCTCTTTTGAGAGACCTCTTGGACGAATGCTTATCGTTTCCTACAAAAAGCAATAAACCATAAACAATGAACATATATTTCGATAGCTAGAACTGCAATGAGTCGATGGAGACATTTCCACATGTTTGGCAAATATCGCAGGGTAAGCAACCTCTGACGGTGCTTGCCGTGATGATCATTAGCAACGGGTAATTAACATAGATAACTAATGCTCCTTTCAAGAGTGATCAAAGTAAAGTTGCATTAGCATAATAGGCTTTTTGATATTTACAAGTTTCCACTTGGAAAACACTATCCTAATGACTGCACATTGACATTTCAGTTATGTTTAGGAGGGTGAAACTTGGGGCCACGGTAGTCAGAAGTGGCAGCCACAAAGCTAGACTCTCCAGGATAATGTTTACAGTAATGATGTACATTACTCGATACCCGAACCCTATGGCCTTGAAATATGCATTTTCTCTCGGTAGGGGTTGCACCTGATGAAATCCCTGAATGAGTCCCTCCATTTTGCACTTGTTTCTTCTCATCGCCATCACTCCTTGGGGCTTCACGATGCATCATCATTTTCCTTCCATCTATTCCCGGTTTGCCCTCGCCAGGAGCTGGAAGATTACTCCCATGAAGCTGCTGTATATGTTTATGTTCCACATTATTGACACAGAGCTGTATTCTTCATAAAGAAAGCTACACGTTTTCTTGGAAAAAAGTTCAACTCAAATAAATAGCTCGACACGCTCCAAAAAAAGGATCACATGAGATAACAATCTACCTTATGCACGGGCAAAACAAGATCATTGTTGTTCAACCGAAACCCTGAGAGAAGAAGAACAAAATATATGTAAGAAACTATCATCTGGGTGAACTTGAGCTTTTCATATTTTGAACCATCAAAAGATAGAAAACATCGAGAGGTATGGTACCTTGACGAGCTTGTGCTAAGGAGCTTCTCATGCCATCCATGACCATGAAGAGAAACCATAGCAGTACAAAGCTTCTTGTGAACCCTACTCTCACCATGACTCTATGTTTTCTTGCTTTTACTTTGTGTACAAGATTCTTGTTCTGAACATCAAGAAGAAAGGAGAGACATTGAAGAACACAAGAGGTGGTTTTATATATATATATATATATATATATATATAGAGAGAGAGAGAGAGAGAGAGAGAGAGAGAGAGAGAGAGAGAGAGAGAGTTCAAACCCAGTTAGTCAAAGCAAAGCAAGAGGGTCTCCTCTCCGACACTTGTCAGCATAAAATATTACCTCTGAAACATGCAGGGCTTCGTATTTCTCGAAGGTAACATGATTAAATATAAAGAAATCAGGAAAGAAAAATCGATCAGACTCTTGGAAAAAAAAGTTATTTGAAGGGAGTTCTGCTTTGCATGGGTTCGATGGAAGATATGCGCGCTTGATTTTCTAAGTTTATGTTTCTGATTTCTGATGCTATTCTGCGCAGACCTAGTGGGGAGGATCGATTTGGTCCCACGCCAGCTTTGATTATCATGTTCATGTTGATGCATGTCTCTTTGTTTAAGGACACCTCACGCAGAAAAAAGAGTAGGAAGGAAGAAATCCTGAGATTTGTATTTAGTGGTTCAGTGACCTATAATCACTAGTGGGCGTTGAAGGGATGTATCGAGAACCGAAACAGAACGATCACGCAGAAAGTAAAGAAAAAGACGATGCACGAATTTACCCAGGTTCACCCTCGAATAGGGCTACGTCCTGCAAAGAGATTTCACTATGATTTTAGGTTTACAGCCACTCAACACGTTACAATGATCAAAACCGAGCAAAATATATATATGCTCAAAACCTAAACCTATATGAAATCTCTTAATTTCGCACCATACGGGCCAGTCCAAACCCGTTGAGGTTTCGGGGGCGCTGCCCCCGAGCCCCCGCCCGCTCACCGGCGAGCGGGGCAGCCGTCCGCTGACCGGTCAGCGGAACCCCCGTCGGGGGGCGCTGCCCCCGAACCCCCGCCCGCTGACCGGGCAGCGGGGCACCCGTGTCGGGGGCGCTGCCCCCGAACCCCCGCATTCCGCACGCATGGGTCACATGTCGTTGGACAACACTTCAGTTTCCCTAAGCTCACGTGGGCGTACCCGGTGTGAGAAATAAGGGTTCCCGAAGTATTCGCCAACTCCAACATTCTCCCACTTGGTGGATACTTCGCGCAAATGTGGGCCTTTCCAATATCATTCTTCTTCAATCCAATTGCAGTAGAGCACCATTCAAACTTCGCACCTGTGACAGCTTTAGTAAGGAAGTCAGAACTATTTTCTACCGTGTCAACTTTTACAAGTCGAACCTCTTTCTTCTCTATCTTTTCTCGGATGAAATGATATTGTATATCAATGTGCTTTGTGCGTGAGTGAAATGCTGGATTCTTAGCTAAATAAATAGCCCCTTGATTATCACATCTCACCTCTATGGCACATTGCTCAAAACCGAGCTCTAAGCACAACCGCCGTAACCATACTGCCTCTTTTCCAGCATGAGTAAGAGCCATATACTCAGCCTCAGTAGAAAAAAGCGCTACCACGCTTTGCCTCCTGCTCATCCAACTCAATGCAGCACCAAACAATGTAAAAACATATCCGCTAGTGGACCGTCTACTATCAATATCTCCACCCCAATCAGCATCTACATGGCCTACGATATCAAGCATGTTTCCATTCCCTATACCTTCAAAACATAAAGAAAAATTCAAAGTTCCACGAAGATACCTGAAAACTCTTTTGATCGCATTCCAGTGTTCTCTACCTGGGTTAGACATGTATTGACTCAAGACTCCCACTGCTTGGGCTATATCCGGACGCGTGCACACCATAGCATACATCAAGCTACCTACTACACTCGCGTATGGAATTCGGGCCATCTCTTCAGCTTCTTCATCCGTTTTTGGACATTGTTCTGCAGATAGCTTGGTCCCTAAAGGTATAGAGGTACTAACAGGCTTGCTGTCTATCATATTGAATTTCTTCAATATTTCTTTTATGTATTTCTCCTGCCCTAGCCACAGCTTCTGTTTCTCACGATCCCTCCTAATCTGCATGCCCAAAATAAAATTTGCAGGCCCCAAGTCTTTCATTTCGAACTTTTTGGCCAGCAAACTCTTCACAGAATTCACCATCTTCATACTATTCCCGATCAACAACATATCATCCACATATAGCGTGAGAATGACAAACTGATCGCCCGTTCTCTTCACATAAACACAATGGTCAGAATTTGAACGCACAAAATTAAGCTGGAGCATATACGTGTCAAACTTCTGGTACCACATCCTTGGTGACTGCTTCAGCCCATATAAAGACTTTTTCAATTTGCACACCAAATTCTCCTTTTCTCTTACTTCAAAGCCTTCCGGTTGCCTCATATATATCTCCTCCTCCAAATCCCCATGAAGGAATGCCGTCTTTACATCCATCTGTTCTACCTCAAGATCATATGCAGCTGCTATAGACAGAACAAACCGTATCGAGGTCAACTTCGCCACGGGAGAGAAAATCTCGTCATAATCAACTCCCTCAATCTGAGAGTACCCCTTGGCTACAAGCCTAGCCTTGTACTTCTCTACAGTCCCATCCGGTTTGAGCTTTCGCTTGAACACCCATTTACACCCAATAGCTTTTCTATCCTTAGGTAATTTGCACAAGCTCCATGTTTCATTTTTATCAAGTGACTGCATCTCATCTATCATTGCGAGCTCCCACTGATTCGCATCATCCATAGATCTCGCCTCTTTTACAGAACTAGGATCATCTCCGGTAATGCTCAAAGCATGAAACGTACTCAAAGCACTAAGTGAGTATCGAAGTGGTGCCTTTCTTTCCCGTGTCGATCTCCTAAGAGCCGGCATGCTATCTGTATCTGGGTCTTCATCTGAATCTGCATCCTCGACTTCATTAACCGAGTCCCCCTGCTCTGATTCAGAATCAGACTCTACTAGCGTGCCTTGTGGAACCATCTCCACATTTTCAGTTTTAGGACTTTCTTCAAGCACTGCCACTTTCTTGGGCTCATCACTTTTCTGTGTGCCAACCTGAGATTGTGATTCACGAAAGACAACATCCCTACTGTATACAATGGTCTTTGATTCTGGATTCCACAGCTTATAGCCTTTGACCCCTTCCTTGTATCCGACAAATATGTTCTTCTCAGACTTGTTGTCAAGCTTACCCCGCTTCTCCTTGGGTACATGAACATATGCGTCACATCCGAATACCCAAACATGCGACAAATTCGGCTTCTTCCCAAACACTGCCTCATATGGTGTACGATCCTTCACTGATGAGGTCGGTGACCGGTTCTTCAAATAACTGGCCGTGGCTACAGCTTCTGCCCAAAATTCTGTCTTCAAACCTGCCCAACTCAGCATGCATCTTGCCTTTTCTATGAGTGACCGATTTAATCTTTCGGCTACCCCATTCTATTGAGGCGTATATGGAGTCGTCTTCTGCCTTGCAATACCATTATCCACACAAAATTGCTCGAACTTATCCGAACAGAATTCACCTCCGTTATCTGTACGAAGGACCTTGATTTTCCTGCCCAATTGGTTTTCAACCAAAATCTTAAATTCTCGAAATTTTTCAAATACATCTGATTTACTTTTAATAAAATAAATCCAACTATATCTCGAAAAATCATCTATGAACGATACATAGTACCTGGATCCTCCAATAGATGGAGTCGGAGTAGGTCCAAAAACATCGCTGTGAATCAGCTCGAGAACCTCAGTTGCTCTAGTACCAGTGTGTTGGAAGCTAACTCGGTTCTGTTTTCCACGAAGACAGTGTTCACAGAACCCGAAACCCATAGAGCATTTTGGAATTCCTTCTACCATCTGACTTGAAGCTAAGGTAGACAGTCCCTTTTCACCGATATGCCCTAACCTCTGATGCCACAACATAGATGTATCATGTCCATCTTCCTTGGCCTCTTCAGAAACGAACCCGCTACCAACTGTCACTGTTTCCCCGAGCAGCTTGTATAATGTCCCGTAACAAACTCCTCGTGCAATCACAATAGAACCTCGAGTCATCTTGCACGAATCCTTATCACAGCTAAAGATAACCCCCGAATCAGCCATCGTACCGACTGATAACAAATTTCTACTCATCACGGGTATGTGCATCACGTCTGGAATAGTCTTCACCGTGCCATTACTCATCCTCAGCTTCACCCTGCCACGCCCGGCGATTTGAACTGTAGTATCATCTCCGAGCATGACATCCCCACCATTATATTGCTCATATTCACAAAACCAGTGTCTATGAGGCGTCATGTGGTATGAAGCACCGGTATTGATCAACCATATATCCTTGTCTGATTGCGCCATACACGCAGCAGCCAAATACATATCTCCCGCATCGACCTCCTTTTTACCCGAGGATGATTCAGCTTCTTTCTTAAAAACTGGCTTGTTTTTACAGTCCCGCTTCACATGGCCCCACTCTTGACATTTCCAGCACTGTACCCTCCTCTCCCTACTCTTCGATCGACCACGAGATTTGGATCTAGATCCTCTCGGATTCAGGGTCTTCTCTACTGGCCTTCCCCTAGCCGCCAATGCCTCTTTACTAGAATTTCCCGATCCCTTTCTTCGTGTCTTCTCCGATAACAAAGCAGAACACACACTTTCATACGATAATTCCTTATCCCCACCACCAATCACCACAATCAGATTATCCCATGAATCCGGCAGTGAACAGAGTAGTGTTATTGCCTTATCATCATCCTGGAACTTAACACCGATTGATACTAGTTGACTAATCAACGTGTTAAAGTTATACAGATGTGCAGAAAAACGAGTCGCCCTCATGCATTCGAAGATTATACAGCTTTTTCCTCAAAAACAACTTATTAACCAAAGACTTACTTTGATACAGCGACTCCAATTTTTGCCATAGGTCCCTGGCTGTAGGTTCCCCCATCACGTTTGTCAGAATCGAGTCTGCGAGACAAAGCCGAATCAAACCCTTTGCTTTCCGATCAATCCGATTCCAGTCTTCAATCTCCTTTGGATCTGCCTGTTTGGAAGTTGAATCTGTTTCCTTCACCGCTTCCTTGCCTATCACGACACCAGGTTGCGGAGCAACAGGCCTTTCCGTTTCGATTGCCGACCAAAAATCTCGATCACAGAGAAGATCCTCCATCTTCATCTTCCACAGATCAAACCGCGTTCCATCGAATTTTTCTATCTCAATTCGTGATCCTCCTGACATCTCGAATAAACCCTAATTCCTCGAACAACTCTGGCTCTGATACCAATTGAAGGGATGTATCGAAAACCGAAACAGAACGATCACGCAGAAAGTAAAGAAAAAGACGATGCACAAATTTACCCAGGTTCACCTTCGAATAGGGCTACGTCCTGCAAAGAGATTTCACTATGATTTTAGGTTTACAGCCACTCAACACGTTACAATGATCAAAACCGAGCAATATATATATATATGCCCAAAACGGGCCCAAAACCTAAACCTATATGAAATCTCTTAATTTCGCACCATACGGGCCGGCCCAAACCCGTTGAGGTTTCGGGGGCGCTGCCCTCGAGCCCCCGCCCGCTCACCGGCGAGCGGGGCAGTCGTCCGCTGACCGGGCAGCGGAACCCCCGTCGGGGGGCGCTGCCCCCGAACCCCCGCCCGCTGACCAGACAGCGGGGCACTCGTGTCGGGGGCGCTGCCCCCGAACCCCCACATTCCGCACGCATGGGTCACATGTCGTTGGACAACACTTCAGTTTCCCTAAGCTCACGTGGGCGTACCCGGTGTGAGAAACAAGGGTTCCCGAAGTATTCGCCAACTCCAACAGACGTCACAATATAATAGAACGAAATCTCAGTATTTAAAACGGGATAAGTTTATCTGACTTCGAGGTAGCCCATTTGACATATTTCGTGGGTCATCCTCAAGATTTCTTTTTTGGTCGGTCATCCTCAAGATTGTTTGGTGTCTTTTCCTCATTTCTTCATTGGGTTAGTTTAGCTTCTAAAATGTTAATAAATAATCTATCAATTCTTAATTTAAATTGTTTGGTCAACAAGACTAAATGTCTCCGAGAACAGTGGTATGACCTATTTAATTTGAGACACAAAATCTTTTTATCGTACTTGATTTCAAATCATTAGGATTTTTAGATGCGCATGCGTGTACATGTGTGGGCGCGCTAGTTAGAAGCAAAGTGGGAAATGAAGATGTAAGTATAATTCTTGTTTGAAAATGTAACTCGTGTGCAAAATACGCGACTAATTAGCATCCCTGCTTTACGAAACATTTTCCAATGGTTCCAAAGAACAGACACTCGTATACATCAATGAATAGCAAGAGTATAATTCATAGTACCTTGAAAAACATGATGAGAAAGATTACATGAGCGAAGCAAAACTCTGTTTAACATGGACAATTTGAACTTGGATCCCATATGAAGTGAGGAGAAATTGTCAAGGTTTAGGGTGCGTTTGGTAATCATTATGTTCCCGAAAACAATTTCTATTCAGAAATGATTTTTTTTATTCAGTTCCCGGAAATAATTTCTAGGCATTTGAAAGAGTTTGGTAACAGTCCAAAATTTTCATTATTGGAATAGAAAAAGAACAGAAATGTGTTTGGTAACTGCATAAAATTACTTTTTATTAATAATATTTTTAAATATTTAAATATTTCTTTCTTTTTTTTTTCTTTTTTTTTCTTCTCCTTCTTGGCCATGGCCGGCGACCGGCCAGCGAGGGTGTCACAGCCCTCGCTCAAGCCGGCAAGGGCCACCCTCGAGGCTCGCGGCCTGGACGAGGGCCACCGCCCAAGCTAGGGTTGGTGAGGGCTTCGCGGCCCTTGCCAGCTAGGGTGAGGGCTTGACCTTCACAACTTGGGCGAGGCGGCCCTTGCCTAGCCTGCAAGCCTCGAGGGTGGCCCTCGTCGGCTCAAGCGAGGGTTGGAAATGGTCGGCGAGGGCCACCCTCGCCCGATCCGGCGAGGGCAACCCTTGCCTAGGCTGCAAAGGTCCAGTCCTCGCCCTCACCTGTGGCCGGCAAGGACTGCGACGCCCTCATTGGCCACCTATTGCCGGCGACCTAGCCATGGCCAAGAAGAAGAACATGAAAGAAGAAAAAGAAAAAGAAAATTTCTATTTCTCATTCTTGTTTCTAGAATCAAGAAGTAAATTTTTTTTGCTTCTTAATTTTGTTCCAAAACTTATTCTGGGAATAAATTTGTGCAAATTTGTATCCGAGAATAAAATATTTACCAAATAGATTTCTGTTCTAAAATTGATTTTAGGAACAAAAGAATAGAATCAGTTACTATTTGGCGAGTCACCAAATGCACCCTTAGCTATACACTCTCCTGTATTTTAATTTTCACCGAGGAAGAATTAAATCCACAAAACCCCAATTGCAACGATTTTTAGCAGAACCAATAGAAAAGCAAACAGTCCCCACACGGCATTAGCCTCAATTTAAGAGCGCAAACAACGTGGGCGGCCTGCGTTTTTTGTGCATTGAACTGCTAAAAAAGGGTATCAATCTTTTAACACTGTGTGTGCTTATATTAAAGTAATGAAATGGAAGGTACACGAGGACGGGACCCTCGACTTGATACTCTTTGGCTGGCTCTTTGAGAACGGTGAAGTTCCCATAAGTGGGTTTCAGTGTCTTTCCCAAGACAGAAGAACAGAGGGCTTAAGTTAAACATATAGAGGCCACCGAGTTCTCGGATCATCAAGACTTGATATCAAGGAATATAATTTCTCGGGCAACATCTTTATGTGAATTAACATCCTTAAAAAAGAGGCAAAAAAAAAGTTTTAGAGAATGATTACGTGACTGATTCCTTCACTTTTAATGGAGTGACGGAGCCGGAGTGCCGAAGCCGTTTCCACCAGTCATTTCTTTGTACTTCAAAAAATATAGAAAGTAAGTGGAGTTTCTCTTAATGCCCACCTCGTTTAAAATGAAGTGAGTGGTTCTCCTTGCTACATTATTGCATGAAAGTGACGGCACCGTCATGTTAGCTTTTGATATATAATTTGATAAGTTTTACGGGATAATGTTCCCAAATGGTCATGTACATGTAACCAAGGATTCTCCTTAAAGAGAACAAGTACAAAAGTTGTTTGAATAAGATTTAAACTTGAGACTGCACACATACTTCGAATAAGAATCGAACTCGTGATAACACACCTTCCTTGAAGTTCAGTGCCACATATCTATTCATCTTGCTGATAGTATCACAAGCGCACCATAAAATGCCAAAGAGTATCTTTGACTCGAGAATTTCTAGGAAGAAAACCTAATTAAGATAAAGTAAACCATGTTGTCTACCTGAAGATATTTCATGGTAGGGTTTGTTTTCTCAATTTGAACGAGAAAGAAGAAGAAGAAAGAACTCCACGGAAGAGAAAGAGGCACGTGGACACTGGGCGTGGCTCCTTTTACCAAAGCTTTTGTCTTCCCCTATGCGCCATTTGAGTACACATTGGAGTGGTACTTTTTCAAGATCTTTCGTGAAGTACTGCACAAAACAATGGGTGAGAAAGCAAAAGGCTTTTTACGAGTTCCAAATGTTGGGAATTGGAGCTGTTTGTCGCTTAGAAAGTATAAGTTCACGAGAGTTCCCCTTTATTGGCGCAGAGGGGTACCCTTTTTTGGTACGGAAATGGAGCTTTTGAGGCACTTAGAGATTCTAATGTGGGTGCATGTGTGAGGTTTGCATCTGTTTTGCCCCGTGAAGGAGGTGGTGCGTTGTCGGATTCCCATGTCCCAATGTCGAAGATAAACGAGGAAAAAGAAATTTGTTTGTAAGGTGTACGTGAGGCCTTGGTTTGCACCATATGTACAAGGAAAATGTTTGTAACATACGGTACAAGCACCTTGTGCCATGTATAGAGAGAGAGAGCATCACGAAAATGATACTAGTGAGCTTACTTTTTGATGTTCTAGTGAATGCGGTGCAGCGACACTAGGATGCGGAACCGGGGTCTAATGTGTCGATCAAGAGGTGGAAATTTTAGAACAACGAAGAGGACGGATCATATGATGTTCGTTCATCGAGTCCGGAGCATGATCATAAAAGGACCAGACTATCTAGAGATTCTAGAACACTCCATAGGTTCTATGGACCAATTATGTCCAATCCACTGGACTATGTGAAATTTGATTCGATTTGTTTTGCTTTTATCAAGTCTTCATATCTCAATCCCTTCTTACATGCGGCTATCTTGACATATTTGCATATTGTATGCAAACTTAATGTTGGTATATTTTTCATACAACCTAAGGCTAAGTCGTGTTTTAAAATGATAAATAAGATGGAGACGAAGCGCATATTTTAAAACTGAGCATGCCTCGCAAAGAAAAACCCCGGGAGGCAGAAGAGCATGATTCGGTAATTAAGAATGGAGATTAATTTTTCAAGAAAATCAAGAAATATAAACGAAACAAACGGAGCTTAAGGATTAGTTTTTCAAGAGAATTGAGAAACATAAGATTAGATAGGCCAAAGCTTACGTTTTGCCTCGATCAATCTGAGCCTTCCATTCGCCTAATGGCATGGGATGGCGACTCTTACAGTTGGCATGCTCCCATAATTTAAGGAAACTTGGTTTCGATTTTTCTAGGGCTTAATTGGTGATTAATGCTTGTTGTTGGTGATCAATCTTTAGTCTCACTTTTATCATTCCCGTTTTGTATGTTATGATTAAATCTGTCTGCCACATTAATTACACAATTGATAATTCTATGAAAATTTTCGACGAAGATTGGAATCATGCTCATTTGTTAAGATTTTGGAAATCAAATCAAACCAACTCGTTTTTTCCTTTTTTGTTTTTTCCTTTTGCTATTTGAATCATATGTCTACGTTTGGTCGTCTAAATTTATAGCCAAGATAGAACTGGATAGGATAAGATATAATAGGAAATCTAAGGAATTTGCTATATCCTATCTACTGTTTGATTAATCACGAAAATAAAGTTGGATATTTTTTTTTTGTAAGGAAATAAAGTTGGATATTTTCACATCTTACCATGTCAATTATTTACTCTGAATGTCATATCAGTACAAATGAACCTAAAAATTGCACAAACAGAAATGATAAAAATCTCTCACAACATTCTTACCTACTTCATTTTTATTTGTTTATTTTTTTAATTTTTCCCTCTCTTTTTTATTTCTTTTTCCCCCTTCCATCATTCTCTAATAAAATTTTATTAAATAGTAAACTATACTAATATACCTAAAATATGTAATAAATATATATTAGTATTGATTTATATACATGAAATTTATATCACGAGATATAAAGAAATTTCGAATATATAAATAAAAATAAGAATAGATAAAGACGAAATTATTTTTATTTTTTTGTTATTTTGAATTAATTTAACAAGTTTGTTATTCAAGAAAATTAAATTTTATGTTATGGATATTAGAAATCCTATTCATCTTTATCTCACCTCCCCATGGGATAATTTTATCCGGGTTATATCCCTCATATATCCTACTTTATTCTATCTTGAGTAGACACCCAACACAAGATAGGGTAAAATTTATCATATCCTAAATTTTATTCCGACTACCAAACGTAACCTTGTTGTTGTTGAACCTATATGCCTCGATTCTCGAATTGCTCTTGTTCCTCAAGGGAGCATGCTCGCAGATTGAGCGATTGATGTTGGAGCTATGAAAATATTGAGATGAACTATTGATTTGATGCGCCATGAAGATTTTTGTCCATATTAATTTCTTTAATTAAATTGATGGATTTGTATAATTTCATTGGGACCTAAAATTTTGGATACATATAATTTGCATTGCTGGACTTGTAACTGGGTCGATTCTGGAATATTTGCCTTTGATTTTAGTCTTTACTTATTACATGTTACTTGCGAAAATTTGCACTTTCCGACGGGTATGCTTTTATGGAGAGTTGTTGCTTCGATATAAAAGAAAAGGGATGTTGAATCAAATAAGAGAATTATGTTTCATTATATCTAGAATATAAACGGTTTTTTTTGTCTTTGGCCAACATCTCATGATTGGTAGAGTGATCCCAAGCCACTTTGCGAGGATTCCCCAAATGGAATATACCATGAACTTCTTGAAAAATATGAAAACAAACGAGAAAGTTATTTTAATTTTGATGTGGCCAACAGTGAGATAATTTTAGCACAAACTTTTAAAAAGAAGCATAAATTTATTATATCCACGAGATAATTCTGACATAAACTTTCAAACGTTTGAAAAAGTTACATTGCTTTTGGAGAAACTGTAACACAGGTCAAAATTGTTAACATTAGTCCGTGTTTTAATGTACATGCCTCTTTGGACCAAGTCTTGCACGGACTCTGACTCCACGGACCCAATTGAATTACAATCCTTGATCATGCGATATACAATAACGGCATACGCGTCACGTAGACCTGGATTCAAGTAAATACTTGCCTTCTTTTTCTTTTCCGGAATGTCGAAAGTTCGTCCCGCACTAAACTTACGCCTCTAGGGATACTCGAAAGTTTGCAACAAAATTGTTCCTAGGCGGAGAGTGTATTATTTAAGTAGTTTGTCCAATTTCTATAAACTCATTAACAAAAATTTCAATAACCTTGTGTATAGCTATTTTTTTTAACATATCACCACAAGTTATAAAAAATATTTCAGTCAAGGAAGAAAAAAAAAAACTCATATGGTGGGGCAGACTCCAATCAGACCAACAGGCCCATGGGCTTCAAGGATGGATTTATATTTCCCTAGGGTTTGAGTTTCACACCTGTTTTGTCTCTTTAAGCTCGCGCACAAGCTCTTCTTGGTCTCCATCTTGTCGAACCTGCGATTCCTTATTCTGCGTTAGCTCCGGTACGTCGCCGATCTTGGCCTCCGTCTTCAGCGCTCCATGTTCTTTCTTGAGAATTTTCTGTAGCTTTGTTATTGCTTTTCGCCGGAAGACAGCCGTCGACAAGCTTCTTGCTTGGATTAGGTTTGATCTTTGTCTTTTTTTTCAAGAGAACGGCGGCGCAATCTGTCGAAAAATCTGTTCTTTCGATTTGAAACCGTTAATTAGATTGGATTCCATTATTGGGTTCTCTTTGTTTTTGCGAATTGAAACCGGTTTCGGAAAAGCTGGGCGGACGCAATTTGTCCGGACTAGGTTTCTGTCTTGTCGGGAAATAAATCGAATTGTTTAGATAGGGGTTCTTGCCTTTCTCTGATGCTGGTAAGTTGTTGTGTATGAATTTCATGTCGCTTGTCTCTTGTATTGCTCATGTCTTGTTCTCCACTTTGTGATTGCTCTTTGGTGCCCTCACTCCAATGCCTTTTTCCTGCAGTAGTTATGGCTGACGAGAATTCCAGCAATGTCAAGGAGGAGGTGGCGGAAGTAAGTTTACTTTTCTCTTTAAGTATTGGAAGATATATGCTGAATCATGGTATTTCAATTTATGCGAGCTTTGCTTTTCCCTTTTTTTTTTGTTTATTGAAGTTCTACCGCCTGAAGCAGCAGATTAGATTCTTTTATCAGCCAAGTAGATGAAAAAGCTGTTGCTTTAAGCGATTGAATGATTCGCACTCACGAGGGTGATACTCTGGATGAGCCTCGGAGATTAGGCTTGCCACTTGTCAGAGCTGAATGATAGGGTTAGGATGTCATTGTGGGGAAGGGTTAGTGTCTCTGAGTAGATGATGATTACCTTATAGAAGCATACGACATCACTTGATTGTTTTGTAATCAAATTGCGGGTTTTTTCGCAGTAGCACATGCTTTCTTCAAAATCACACTAGTAAACTGTATAATGGCAATTTCTGCTGCTTTTGTTATTTGCTATTTCAGTACTAGATAGATGTCTACATAGCTAGATGTACTGTGGGCCATCTCTAGTGGTAGGTAATGGGCTGTCTGAGATTGCAGTTTACTGATTTTTCCCTGCATTGTAGCTTGCCCCATTCGATCCTACTAAGAAGAAAAAGAAGAAGAAGAATGTGATTCAGGACCTTGCAGATGATTCGGTGGATAAGTTGGCTGAAAAAACGGAGAATCTGTCAGGTAAGATGAGTGGAAGCTCATTATTTTACTGCAAGCACATTTTCTTCTACAATTGATGACACATATTTTAGTGCATTCTCCTTAGCTTTTCACTCTAATCTCCTCTTGTAATCACTTTATGCAGTTTCTGATGGTCTTGATAATAGTTTTGCTGGTCTGAAGAAGAAGAAAAAGAAACCAGTGAGTCTGGAGGCTTTTAAATATTTCAATTTCAATTCAGTTTGGTGTGAATGGCAGTACTGCAGTAGGAGGTATTCATTTGTTATGACTCTTGTAGGTCGAGACTAGCACAATGAATGATGAAAATGAGGGGCCAAGGGAAGATCATGATGGTAAGAATGCTTCACGATAAAGTCTCATACAGAACATGTCTCCAAGTATCGGAACTGATTTCCTCTCGGCACTTTTAGATCATCCTGGGGAGGATGATGAAGGAGAAGGAGCTCCCCTTCAGGAAAGGTACCCTTGGGAAGGCAGCGATAAGGATTACGAATATGAGGAGGTATATCCCTGATAACGATGTTAATTCTGATTGTTATAGGTATGTGCATATGTGGGTTCATCCCACCCCCTCATACCCCCTCCCTCTCCTTTCCTCCGAGTCCCCAGGTATTCTATTGCCATGAACAACAGTATCTAGATTGTATTTCCTTCTTCGAGGCTACTTATGTTTGTGTTCTTTAATATTTTGTTGTAGCAGTGCCCCTAGCTCAGTCAGCGTATGCTTGCATGTGTTTGTTGTGCTGGTTATATACGTGTTTTCTATGGTAATGCTGTGTCCAATGAGCTTCCCTTCCAACCCAAAAAAAATGAGCTTCCTTCTTATATCTCGAAACTTCCATTTCATGTGGCTGAAGCACTTGAGTGTGATCTATCTCTACCGCAGTTTCTTTCCAAATGAAATACGTGGCCTTTTTTTTGACGAACTTCTTTTTCAGCTTCTAAGTAGGGTGTTCAACATTCTTCGTGAGAATAATCCGGAGCTTGCTGGAGATAGGCGTAGGACAGTTATGAGGCCTCCACAAGTCCTACGTGAGGGTACAAAGAAAACGGTCTTCGTGAATTTCATGGATCTTTGCAAGACGTATGTTTACCTTTATTACTTTTACCCTTTGCGTGCTAGAATTCATGAGGAATTCATTAGCATTAGTAGCTAGTTATTGCTTTGATATCTATATCAGTAGCTAATCGGATCTCTGCGTGTGCTCACATTTTACTTATTTCAACATAAGCCTCTATATTTCCTTTTCCAGGAAAGTGATTATGGTTTTTCTTTTCCGGCTATTTTGAGCTCAACTTCCTCTTCTAATTTGGGAATTGTTACCTAGGATGCATCGACAGCCGGACCATGTGATGGCCTTCTTACTAGCAGAACTGGGAACAAGTGGATCTCTTGATGGACAACAAAGATTAGTTGTTAAAGGCCGATTTGCCCCAAAGAATTTTGAAGGAATACTGCGACGATACATCAGTAAGCGACTTACCGAGGCAATATATCATGTTTTCGTATGCAATGAATGACCTTTAATGGTGGTTTGTGCTGCCTTGTTTGTCTGGCTTTCTTGGAGATAGTACAGACATTTTGAAATGATCTGGCTGGCAAAACTAATTCTTGCATTTAGATGTACTTTTTACTTCCCGTTTGGGTTTCCTTTGTAAAAATTCTAAGAACTTCTGAGTCACTATCAGCATGCAAAGTGGAGATGATGCAGAATAGATTATTACTATCTATGTAAGGATTTGTTTTTGTTTTCTTTTAATCAACATGGCAGTTAGCACTTTGGATTAGTTGGAACTAGCTTTTGGTTTGCATCAGTCTTTCCAAAGCAATTGTATATCTGAAGCAAGCTTTATCTCACCCTTCATTTGGTTATTATTTTCTGACAAGTTTTGTACAGCACTTTACTTTCACCCTTTATCTAGTTTCTGTTCCTGATAAGTTTTGTTTGCTCCTTTCTGTTTTCCTCCTACAAAGCACATCTTGCATCCTAGTCTTTGATATATATTTAGCCTGGTATATGTCATTCTTGTTCTAAGACATCGTCGCCACTGACAGCATTCCCCTCTTTTTAACTAGATGAGTATGTTATCTGCCTTGGATGCAAGAGTCCAGACACAATACTTTCAAAGGAGAATCGGCTTTTCTTTCTCAGATGTGAGAAGGTAAAATATCACTACTGCTATACATTTTTGGTATTTCAGTCAAATATCCATTTAAGAGGACTCTGTTTCTCTATAATTGCAGTAAAGGACTTAATTCTTGTTTTTATGTTAGGCGCCTGTTTTTTTGGCTGCCTTTCTCTTTCAATTATTTTATCTGAGACACAGGAAAAGAAGGAAAAGTTCTGTAGCATGGTTACCTGCACTGGATATTCTTGAATGAGTAGAAAATCACAGCATATGTAATTTGGTTTATATCGTTGGAATGTTAAGTTGAAACAGCAGCACAAATAATTGTCTCGGCTCTGCACCCCTCTCTCTCTCTCTCTCGTATTGCCAATATAAAATATTAAAATCTCTTGCAGTGGTTAACATCTTGAGCCCCCTTTCTTGTTGGACAGTGTGGTTCTGGACGATCTGTTGCTCCAATTAAAGCTGGATTCGTTGCTCGTGTTGGTCGAAGAAATGCTGGGACTTGATCTCTCAAACTTTTGTTTCTCTTCATGCAATAATAGATACGAGTCTCGTCTGTTCTTGCCTCTTTTTATCCCTTTTTTGGGTTGGTATCTATTATGTGTGTTACTCCATGATTTTAACCGACACTACTAAATTAAATTGTATGTTATTGTGGATGTGAAGATCTTACGCAGCAATTACTTTTATTTGGCTTCTTTTTTATAATCTTGGTGAGGCACATGCTGACATTATCGGCTTGATCAAACATCGGGTGCATGATGTATGATTTCTTATGTTCTGTTCCGCAGCATGTGCATGCTTAAGCTAAATTGATTCCGTGGCTTGACTATTAAGTTATATGAAAATGTCATTGGTTACTGGACTTCCTGCGAAAGAGTGGCTGTAAAGCAATGATAATGACCGATAAAAGATTCCGGCTTATGTTATTCGGGTCACACCAAGTGATGAAGCTTTTGCACATTCTAGTGGACAAGATTGTGTCGACATTTCTTACTCTTCTTAGCTGCTGACGAGCCAGCGAATGGCAACTTTAGCTTAGATAATCTATTATGGTTCATGAATATGGCTTTGTGGGGATAAGCAAACTCTCTCTCTCTCTGTCTGTGAGCTCAGAGCATTGAAAATTGATGAATTATCCATCTTTTTCAGACTTAAGCTGTGAGTCATAATGGCTCACTTCAGGTGCCATAGAAGGCCCATCCCCATGTAAGGGGCCTGTATAAAACTTTTGATTCTAGCTTTTTCTACTCCTGGGGCAGATTCTTTAGGCTTGATCGGAAATCCCAGGGATGGGACTGCATGTCAAAGAAAATATCAGAAGCAATGAATGGGATTGGCCTCTTCAATTTTTAATCTTGCTTTGAACCAACTCAATGTCGCCTTCCCATTATGATCAATCCTCCCTACTTGCGTGACTCTTGGAGTAAATGTGTGTGGATCCATTTTCGTTTTTGGCTTTTTCCTTGGACGATTGCATGTATCTTTCAAGCACCCTGTTCCTGATAAGGCATCCTTATGTGTTGGTCGTCATGTATCCACTAATTGAATTCGGTCATTGGCGAATTCTGTCCATACCATTTCTTGGGAAAGCATGAAATAAATATCCGACGTAAGTTATCATTATCGTTTGAATTATGCGTTGGACGAATCCATCTCTCGCGAGACAATGACGAGGTCATTTGATTTTTAGTATCAGTGCTGAAGTCAAGTACTGTCTTTTTTATTGTTAAACCTTTTCCATTAGATTTTTTTTTTGGACGAACCTTTTTCCATTAGATTGCTAGCAGAGATTGTGGACTTTTGTACTGTCTTTCCCGTTTCTTTTCCGGTTCCTTTTTGCCATTCTTTCTAGTCAAGCACAGATCCAAACAAGCAGATCTAGGCCGATAATGGATGGAGGGGGAGAGATATTAAATACAAAAGATGAAAAAAAGAATGAAGAACTCGACATAAACAATGGAATCACAGCCAGGACAGTTGCAGGAGGTGTCCACCCTACTGCCCACCCATTTCTCTATTATATCTCTTTGGTCGGAAACAGAAGAAAGAGAGCTGTCCAATGTCTTCAGACAGTCCACTTCCAGCCGTTACACGGATCCAAACAAACGAGGTTCAAAAACATGAGAAGAAAAACGAAAAAATTTGATTAGCATAACTAAGTAATTCTTCACATCGAAAAACAACCAGAAAACAGACGGAGCTGCTTTCAATGGAAACACCACAGCACCCACTGCATCTCCTCCATTGCCGAATTGGTAAACTCATCTTTGATTCGGATCACCGCATTCGCGCATTTGCTTGCGATCGCTGCGGAGTAATCTCGAATACAGCGATACTCGAGCGGATGCGAGACGAATTATCATGTTCAAGAAGGATGAATCGGGTAGGCAAAAGATTCATTTTTTAAGAATTTTGGGTGTTGGGTGGAAGAGACGAAACACTTGTGATGAGATCAACCCTTATTCCTCCTCATTGTGAGAGAATAAAAAATTGAACAGAAACGCGTGAGAAACAGCTTCTCTGTTCACAACATCAACATCGACATCGACATCGACATCGACATCACACGCTGTCGCCGAACTTCACCCAAAGGACTTTGATAATCAAGTCAAATCAAATCAAATCAAATCACGGTGTTTCTCTCTTGCAGATAAAGAGAGAGAGGGAAAGAAAATTCACATCACACGTGCCACCTTCCATTTCCACGCCGGGAAATCCTCAGGCACTTTCCTTTTCTTCTTCTTCCTCCTCCTCAGCACCCCACCCTGCACTTTCTCGCTCCCCCTCCCCAAAACAAGCCCAACCCTAGAAAGATCTCCCCCACCGCTTTCTCTAGCTCGCTTTCTCGCTTCCCAAGCACTGCCCTCGAAGCCCCTCCTTCCACTGGAGTGGCATCACTGTTCAAAACTTGCCCTTTTTGTGGACCTCATGATCCACATCTGAATTAAAATCTCAGACGCATCTCTCTTTCTCTCTCTCTCTCTCTCATGGGTCCTAATCAAAATCTGTCCTTTTAACCGTTTTTAGAAAGAAGATCCCATTCCACTGTACTTGCGAGAGGACCCACCAATTAGTTTTGTGCTGAAGTTGCGGAATTTCTGATGGGGGCGATGACGTCGGCGATGGCGGCGAAGTTCGCGTTCTTCCCGCCGACGCCGCCGTCGTACGAGGTGGCGAGGGACGAGGTCACGGGGAAGCTGAGGGTGACCGGAGTGAGCGTGAAGGAGAACGTCGACGTCTTGAGCTTGCCCACGAAGAGAGGGAAAGAGATCGTGGCTCTGTACATAAAGAACCCGGTGGCCGCGTTGACCGTGCTGTATTCGCACGGTAATGCGGCCGATCTGGGTCAGATGTACGAGCTGTTTAGTGAGCTCAGCGTGCATCTGCGAGTCAACCTTATGGGGTTAGTTTGTTTCTTGTGTTTTTTCTCTTGTGTGATTTTGTGTTCACTTGATAGATTAGTTTGGTTAATGGTGTGTTGGTTATTGTTTGGAAGGTATGACTACTCTGGATATGGCCGGTCCACCGGAAAGGTAAAGTGATTTGGTTTCTTCATGCTCTGTCTGTTTTTGTGTGGAGAGGTGAAAGGGTTCTGGTTGTTACTGTCTCACTAATAGGTGAACCCTGTGTTTCCTATTTTATAACACTGCTTGAAGAATAGCATATAGCTCATTGGAAGTGTGGATGTTAGATCCTGTCTTCCTTAATTAACCATTAATGGAGTTCTCACAAAGAATAGCATAATTGCTGAGCTGAATGAGCTGTGAGTGAAAGATGAAAACCCAAGTGGGCATTCTTGTTAAATCGAATCTGTCTTGTATGGGATAAGTTTTGCCAAGAGTTTCTGTTGAGGGGAGTTTTCTGATTAGTTCTGCTCTGGACAGCCAAGTGAGCAGAACACGTATTACGACATCGAAGCGGCTTATAGATGCCTTGTAGAGAAGTACGGGGTGAAGGAAGAAGATGTTATCTTGTACGGGCAATCGGTCGGCAGTGGACCAACTCTTGATTTGGCCACCCGGTTACCAAGACTGAGGGCTGTGGTCCTCCACAGTCCGATTCTATCTGGGCTTAGAGTCATGTATCCGGTGAAGAGAACATATTGGTTTGACATTTACAAGGTTTCGTATTATCTCTGTGAGTTGATTCTGTCATTTTTTCTTTTCTTCGCCTTAATTTGGTTTAGTGATTGCCTTCTCCATGTATGGTGCAGAATATCGACAAAATACCATATGTCACCTGTCCTGTTCTGGTGATACATGTAAGTTTTTCTATGAATTTCAGATGTGAGGCTTTGTTATGCGAAGTAGCTTTTGATGTAAGCTTACTGCAATAAGATCTTCATATTGCGAGAGATGTCACTATGGATAATTACAACTACTACCTAAGTTTTACTCGCTTAGAGACTTACTTGGCTAGCCAATGGGATGATCTTTATTCATTAGTGTAAATTGATAGTTATGTTGATGGTTAACTACTTCTTGCACTTGATTGAGTTTTACCATATTGCCTTGTGCATTTGATGGGCAACAGGTCATGCTTTTTATGATTTTTTCACTTTCCTGTGTTTTCTCTACGGCAAGATTGTCGAGCTTGAAAGTTTGAAAGAATTATATAATAGCAGATTAAGAATCCCCTTGCCTGTAACAGATGGGAATTTATATAGTAAATCATGAAGTTCAGTGACTTCTATGATTGCGTAAAGCATGGGGATGTCGTGGAGTAGAAAAGTCAATGCCATTTTGTATCTTTATTGGAGTTACTTTACATTTTTTAGGGGCAAAAAGAAGAGCTTACTGTTTGTAGGAGTAGTCATGAAGGGCATTATAATTCGTAAAGCAGCTAGTTCAATTAGTGTTCTAGAAAAAGTAGATCATGATGCACATAGTTTCTGCAGAGATTAATGATGGAAAGTATCTTTTGCATTACAACTCGCAATTTTGCAATTTTTGACATGCCACGTTTTAGATGAGAGCCTCGCATTATTTTGTTCTTTTAGTTGAATTTTGTGTGCGTGTTTTCACCTTCTACTGAACCCTGGTGTAAATGGCTACTTTGTGTTTGAGAGCTTCTGTAAATTGCTTGGAGACAAATGATATCTCCACTGGGCAGTTTTTAATGCTGTCACTAATGGCATATCTCAGTTTTATAGTACTTTATTTGTCTATGTCATTGGAATGATTAGTCCTGTTGAGAGAAAATTGAATGGAATGTTATGCAATGGACTTTGGAATAAGTCATAATTAATGTGTATTTTCGACTTTCTATAGTTAAGAGACTTATCAAGTCCACCCTAAATCCCACATTTTACATGGCTACTGAAATTTTGAACCTTATTTCTTTTGTTAAAATGGAAAACTCTTGGTTTCTATGCGGCTCTCGAATTGTTGTTTGGTGAAGGATGGACCCTCAACTTCTTTTCAGAAAACAATTTAGACATTAAAGGAAATATAGCGCAAACTTGCTAATCCAGTCTCGGCATTTTGGATGTAGGGAACGACGGATGATGTGGTGGACTGGTCCCACGGAAAGAAGCTGTGGGAGCTTTGTAAAGAGAAGTATGAACCACTATGGATCAAAGGGGGGAATCATTGTGACTTGGAACTTTACCCGCAATACATAAAGCATCTTAGAAAGTTCATATCAGCCATCGAGAAAGCGCCTCATTTGAGAAATAAACCTGCTCTAATTGGAGATCAGCCAGAGAACCCTCGGACTAGCACGGACTTCAGAGAAAAATCCAGATCAAGCACGGATAAACGAGAGAAATCGAGGCCTAGCACCGATCAGAGAGAGAGGCCGAGGTTAAGCACAGATCGAAGGGAAAAATCAAGAGCCAGCATTGAAAAAAGAGAAAAGTCACAAAAGAGTGTAGAATTCCCTGAGAAAGTAAGTAATGGCACCGATCAGCCAGAAAAGGCGAGGAACAGCATTGACCGGTAAGCTTTAGCTATATAAGTATATGTTCGGAGTTGTTTATGATTCTGTGGAAAACTATTCTGCATCTGCAAGTGGCCACTTGAATAGGAGCATGCCATCTTGACTTCGGTGATGCCATTTTTTTTTGCAGTTTTGGAGGTATAGTGAGATCAAGGTTGTGCAATATAGATTGCTTCAAGCCCCCGACAACAGGTGTATGATGAAGGAAGGTTTAATTTCAAGATATTTGGAATGTATTTATGCATTTTGTAAATTTAATTTATTTGTTGTCGGGTAATTTTGAATAGGAAAATTAATTAGGCTAATGTATGAAATGAATTCAACAGGCAAGTTATTTATTTCAATTAGTTGTCTGTCTTGCAAGTATAAGGAAAAGAAATATTTTCTTATCCAGATGAATAAAATTGGATCTCTCTCTCTCTCTCTCTCTCTCTCTCTCTCTCTCTCTCTCTCTTTTTGTGTGAGCACGGGAGCATGGGTGTGTGTTTTCCTCTCTTGGCATTGGGGGGTTGTCGATCTTGGAAAATAGTCGAAGCAATTGCTAGCATCTCTTGTTCGTGCAATGTATATGGAATTTGCCATTTAACCTAAATATGCAAGTGAGCCAAGCTTTTTATGTTATTTGCTCAAGTTTGAGTTCAGCTTGTGTACCTTTTGAAGCAATCTGAGTATGCCTTGAGCGCTGCCCGAGCTTTTTGAGTGTATGGTTAAGTGTTAAAAATACTTGTGCCTCTACTCTTTTCACCATTTACTGGCTTCTCTCTAATGTTTCTATAACCTGAAGCCCAGTTGCAGATAATTTTTCTGCAGAAATTACGTTGAAGGGCTTCATTCATCTTCTGTTCCTTCTTGCTTTTGTATGTCCAGTCTGAGGTTTCAAGCCCTATCATTCTCCTTTCAGGTCGATATTTCTCTTACCCTATGGCTTGTTCTCAAAGGAGAACCGATGTGCGTGGATTGAGGCTCCTCTTGCATGGCCGAACCGGGCAGTTATTCAGATTGATGAAGTTTCTGTAGTCTGAGTTATGGTTGTAGACTGTAGATTATGTACAGTAGGGTCGTCTTCGGCGTGTCTTTGAATCTAGTTCATGTGCTACTGGGATTTGCATGTTTCTGAAGTGTTTTTCGTTTAGTTAGTTATATCTGCGGTTTAAAATCTGGAAAGAATGTGTACACAAAAGGATCTTGGGAATGTTTGATAAGGATAATCACATAAATGGTTCTTGAACTTTGGTTTAATATACACCGTGGTCCTTGTATTTTTAGTTTGTTCAATGTAGTCCATGAATTTTAACTCGATGTGCAATATGATCTCTGAACTTTCAATTTGTTCAATATGGACCCTAAATTTTTAGTATATATTCAACTTAGTCCCTCAATTATATAAAAATGTTCGAGGTTGCTTTTCCATTAATTCAAAAACTAAATTGAACATTTTGATATAATTAATTAAAAATTCATGAATCACGTTGCATATTGGGCTACGAATTTTAGAAATTAAGTACACGTATCGAGAGAAAAATGAGTGCATGGAGAATTTTACCATCTCTTTATTTGGACCATTTAACAAGTGTTTAAGGGTTATTTTTTACAAAATCTGTACTTGGTTAATTTCTTACGGGGAGGAATCATTTGTTGTTTGACTGTGGATCATGTTCAAGGGCACCGCAGGTCAGATTTATCTTGAGCGCATATTGTGGATCTTTTCAAAATGTTGGCCATGTATGAAAATTGAATCCGATTCAATCAAAAGTAAGTGTAGTTGGCTGGAAAAAAGAAGTTTCGTTTGAGTTTTGTTTGGAGCATCATATGTTTGAGTCGAGTCGGGTTTGAGCTGTTTTCATTAGGCCTAGCGTCGGACATATCACATCGAGCGTGGCTCTGCTTGCATGCACATGCCTAAATGAATTTATTTTTGATAAGATACGACATAGCATGGTGCCAAATGAACATGCACGAGACGCGTTTTCATTAACCGATGGGCAAATACATAGGTGAATACTACTACGCTTGAGTTGAGGTACGTGGGGGTACGAATACTAATAGTTGCATTCCTTAAAAATGACATAATTTCACAGCCAAAAAACCGTTAAATATATTTCCAACGAGTAAATAAGTTAAACCTCAGAGAACTTTTACTGGAGTATCATAAAATGCCACATGAGTGTCGTACATGTATAAATTGCTTCATTAGAAAAAAGAGACTGTTTCTTTTTCATAAATCCGCAAGAGAAGGAAGCTTTGTTAATAAGAGAAAATGACACAAAAAACGATACAAACGGTTTACAAACTTTGGCCCAATATGTAGTATAATCAACGAAATTTCAGTTTATTCAACGCGATCCTTGAACTTCATCTCGACAGGTAATGCGATCTTAAAACTTTCAATTTGTTCAACGTGTCCCTTGAACTTTCGGTATATATTTATACTAGTCCCTATACTGTGTGAAGACATTTTATGTATAGTATTGGATTAAAATTTAGAGATCGCATCAAATAAATTGAAAATTCAGAGATGATATTGTATATTAAACGAAAGTTCGTATACCGTTTAGAAGAAGCAGGAAAGGAAAAGGAGGGGAGGAGCCGGCACGAGCGTGGCGGCACAGCCAAAAGGTTCAAGCAGGGTTTTAAGGTCGGCGCGGCTGCTCCTACCTCCTCCTCCTCCTCCTCCCTACTTCTTCTTCTTCTTCTCCTCCTTCTCCGTCGCGCCACGCTCTATGAAGTTCCCTGCCGCTACGCCCACTCCTCCTCCTCCTCCTCCGTCTCTCTTCCACTTTCATGTCCATCCCTAAGCTCCCCATCTCCTCCTCCTCCTCCTCCTCCTCCTCCTTCCTCGCCGCCTCGCGTTCCCTGCCCTTCCCCCCGATCGCCGCTCGCCGGACCACCCGCGCCCGCCCGTCCCCGGTCATGTGGCGAACCGTCGCCAGGCTCGCCGTCTCGGGTGCGCCGCGGCGGGTCCCCGCCGCCGGCGCCGGCTCCCGCCGTTGCTCCCGCGCCTGCAGCTTCCTCGGCCTCCCTCCGGAGCCGGCTGCCGATTCCGGCAAGCTCGGGCTCAAGCAGTTCGAGATTGGGCGGTCGGTGGGCTTGGGTTTTCCGGATGTCCTCCCGCGTGGTCGGGGCGGGGAGGTCTCGTCGAATGAGGATTTCGCGGGGCGGCCCAGCTTCGGGCTGGGGCTGAATGGGTTCTGCCCCAAGGGGTACGCGAGCGTGGCGGAGGCCGAGGTGGTGTCTTCGACGGATGTAGAGGAGGACGTCTCGGTTGCCGAGGAGGAGGAGGTGAAGGAGCTGTTGGAGGAGATGACCAGGGTGGAGAGGAAAGAGAAGGTGTATTGGAATAGGCAGCGGAATTTGGCCGCCAGAGGAATGGGGAGCACGAAGTATCACAGGCTGAGGAGGAGGCAAGTGAAGGCCGAGTGCGAGGCGTGGCAGCGGGCGGCCAATGAGTATAAGGAGCTGTTGAATGATATGTGCGAGCACAAGCTGGCTCCGAATCTGCCGTATATGAAGTCTCTGTTTTTAGGCTGGTTCGAGCCTCTGCGGAATGCCATTGCCGATGAGCAGGAGTCCTACAGGTCGGGCAAGAGGAAGACTGCTTACGCCCGTTTCTTCGATCAGTTGCCCGCGGATATGATGGCAGTGATCACGATGCATAAATTGATGGCGCTGATGATGACTGGACGTGAACATGGCCATGGCCACGCCCGAGTTATACAGGCGGCTTGCACGATAGGCGACGCCGTTGAGCAGGAGGTAACCCTGTTTAATCTATACTTTTATGCCGCTAGTTGTTTCGATTTTCGCAGCAATTTGGTACTCCTGAATTTCTTTGTTTATTTTCCTTTTCAAATAAAGAACCGTTCTCAATGATTCCTGTGAAGGGAGGTTTGCATCTATATGGTAAGACATACTTTTTCCCTCTAGCTGTGCCGAGTTGATATGTAATAACTGCAAACTACTTAGACCAACTTCAAGACTGTCGTTAATATCTAGGTTTTGTAGCCCAAGGGATTGCAGAATCTAATAACTTCTCAAATGCTTTTCCCATATTTTACTTTAGAAAATTATGGCGACAAACCTTCGTGAATTGATGCTAATATAGATGTCCTTTTGTTTTTACTATCTGAGCCAACCATCTTCTCGTGGCTGTTGTTGCTTACTCATTTTCATTATGTTTTATGCCATCAAGATTAATGGAAGTTTCTGTGATCAATTTGTGATTGTGCCATCAAATGGAAGGTTCACGTTAGAACTTTAGAAGAACTCAACAAGTGTCAGGGTTTTTTTGGGTAAAATGGCTGTCATCTGGTGTAAGCGACCCACGGGATGTTGGTGTGATAAGTGGACTCCTCTTCCTCCTCTGCACCCCCCCCCCCCCCCCCCAGCCGCAATAATCGGGGGTTTTTTTTAGGAGTGGTTTCGTTCTGATTATTGTTTTTCAAGTCATTGTGGCGGAAATGAGAGAAGCGTGCATGATTGGGTTGCTGATATACATGTTACTCATCTGTATACATGAATACTGAAAAGGATGCAATCCCATGGTGCATATGAAGAAATCAAATGTCAACTTTTCATGATCTATGTATAGCATGTATCGTTTTTTTTTCATGTGCCCCACGCCAGCTAAACCATAAAAATATGGTTCCTTGGTTATGCCTTAGGCATCATTTTTCCTCCAGACTGATTTCTTATCATCATAGCTTCTGCAATTTTGTCAGGTTAGAATACAAAGTTTCTTGGAGAAAACAAAAAAGAAGAAGGTAAAAGGAGATGATGAGTACAGAAGAGATGGAACAAATGCAGCATCCCAGGAGCAAGAGAAGTTACAAGAGAAGTTAAGGCACAAAGTCACTGATCTGATAAAAAAACGTAAATTACCAGCTGTGCAGAAGCTAGTGAAGGGACAGGATGATTTGAAACCCTGGGGCCAGGAGGCAAAAGCTAAGGTTTTCTAAGAACTTTACAGTTACTGCTGTATGTTTATGTACTTGTGAAAAAACATGTTGCTTGGGGACAGTAAGTGGTTATCTATTTCTTTTTCATGAACTTTGTATTAACGAGGTATTACTTCCGTTCATTTCTCAGGTGGGAAGCCGTCTGATTGAGTTGTTGATACAAACTGCATACATACAACCTCCTGCTAATCAATTGGTCGAAGATCCACCTGATATACGACCTGCATTTGTGCATACGTTCAGGACTGTTACAAGAGATAAAAAGTGAGGGTTCTTTTTTCCTTTCCTTTTTGGTGATTGTCAATGTAGTTCAATCTTAAATAGGCATTTTTCTTTTAATCCCAGGAGTTCCAGCAGAAGATATGGTCTTATCGAGTGTGATCCATTAGTTCTCAAAGGCCTGGAACGAACAGTAAGTAAATGGACTTCTCATCTCCCATAGGATAATGCTTCCATGCTACTCAAAAGATTTTTCCTTGGGGAAAGGAAGTTGTAGGTTTTTACTTGTGAGTTGCTTTTTAGGCCAGTCTTCTTCTTTTTAGGATGTAAAATGAGTTATGTTTCTTCATTTTCAATGAATAATATCTTTGCTATTTGAGCAGGCAAGACATATGGTGATTCCATATATGCCGATGTTGGTACCACCCGTCAAGTGGACAGGGTATGTTTTCAATCTGACCTGATCAAATTTGCGTTCCTTTTGATTGCATGTTTCATTCTGAGGTGACGGTTTATTGACAATGGCATTCATCCCCCCCCTTCTCTCAGTTATGATAAAGGGGCGTACTTGTTCTTACCTTCTTCCGTCATGCGCACACATGGAGTTAGACAACAACGTGAAGCGGTTAAGAGGGCCCCTCTGCAGCAACTACAACCAGTATTTGAGGTTTGCAAAAGACCAAATATTATTTTGATTCATTAAGATACTTATATAGAGGAATGATCCAGATACTATTAACATCTTAGTGTCATCATGTCCATTGCACATTTCTAGATATATGAAGAAATGTCTTCACAGCTCCTTTGATGACTATTCTGTTGATCGGTTGTTATAACAAATTTTACAGGCTTTAGATATATTAGGGGCTACTAAATGGCGTGTCAACAAAAGATTGCTTTCTGTTGTGGATAGGATATGGAATAGTGGGGGCCGCCTTGCGGATCTTGTGGACTGTGATGATGTAAGTCATATGAAACTTATTGCTAGAACATTTATTCTGCACGTAACTTCTTCCTTACCAAACTATTTCCGAAATAAAGTGTCAGTTGAGAACAAGTTCCCACTATTTGTGAACTTTGTCATGGCAGATAGCTTTGCCGGACAAGCCAGATACTGAAGATGAAACACAGATAAGAAAATGGAAGTGGAAAGTAAAATCCACCAGAAAGGAAAACAGGGAGAGACATTCACAGCGTTGTGACATAGAACTTAAACTTGCAGTAAGAACGCACTTTGCAGTCTCATAGAAAGAATAAAGAAAAAAAAAACACAGCTTTTGCAATTGATGCCAGCAGTTACTTTTGCCTTACAGGTTGCAAGAAAAATGAAGGATGAAGAGGGTTTTTATTATCCTCATAATCTTGACTTCCGTGGTCGTGCCTACCCCATGCACCCCTACTTAAATCATCTTGGTTCAGATTTATGTCGTGGCATTTTGGAGTTTGCTGAGAGTCGCCCCCTCGGAAAGTCAGGCTTGCGCTGGCTGAAAATTCATTTAGCCAATTTATATGCTGGTGGAGTGGACAAATTGTCTCATGAGGGAAGATTAGCATTTACAGAAAATCACTTGGATGATATATTTGATTCTGCTGACCAGCCTCTTGAAGGAAAGCGATGGTGGTTGAATGCTGAAGACCCATTCCAGTGCTTGGCCGTTTGCATTAATCTCACTGAAGCTTTAAGAAGCTCTTCTCCGGAGACCTTTAGATCAAATATACCCGTCCACCAGGTGTGTGAGCAGTCTTCCATTTATCGGCTGCTTTTAGAAATTTTCTTGGCCCTTGCAATGCAATGGGAACACAAGCAGAAGAGATGTGATACTTCATGCACAACTTTGTGAATATTTTCTGAAGGGCAAAGAAGCACCAGTTAGTTGAATGCAAGTTTTAAATGGTTTGTTCAAAATACTAAGAGGAATTTAGGAAGCGCTGTACTTAATAAAAGAGAGAAAAAGGGAAATTGCGGTAACCGGAAGTGTATGGGAAGGGAAGTACCCAGATTGCTGCACCGTGTATGAGAAAATTCTTTGATGTTTTTATTTTGGTGAAATTATTGTCATTATGTTCTTTGTTGCTCAGTTTTGTGAATTGACATATAACTTGAACCAAATTTAGTCATTTCTTTTGAATAATTTAGAAACTGACACTTGTTATTCTGAGCGCAAAAAATACAATCCACCCCCCTCTCAGATTAATGATTATATACTTGTCTAAATTATCGTTTTCTTATTTCTCTAGGATGGTTCCTGCAATGGTTTGCAACACTATGCTGCCCTCGGAAGAGACAAGGTAATAGCTCTTTCCTTTTTCTCAAAGTTAAGTATCAAGTTCTGGTGTCTGCTTGTATATCTCTGCAGATAGAAGATAACTCTAGATAACTCTTATAACCAAGAAGTAGTGTAGGCCTTATCGGTGTTATGGGTCAAATGGGACTCCCAAATTAAAGCTTTATGTGCGTTTTTGTATCGGTTATTTTCTATGCTTTGTACTCTCTTCTGTCCACTTTGATTATCAATGATTAGAACCTTAATCAGTTTAAAGTTAAAATAAGGCTTTGTTATGGAAGAATCCGTAGAACTTTTCTGCTTTTGTGATGGATATCATATGTGTTGTACTTCTGTTGATCATGCAAGTGTGGAATCACTTCCTGCTAAAGCAAAATATGCCATGATGTCAGGTGTTCATGTTGCACCTTGTACCTCTCATTTTGGGTTTCTATTAGCACCTAATATTTTTAGCACATTGTATTGCATTGCCTGGCCTTGTGAGAAGTGCTTATATACTTGATGGCGAAGATGACCGAGACATCAGAGAATAAGGATAGTTCCTTTTGGTTGTGTTTGTTTATACTCAATAATTCAAGATGGCTATCACATCTATGTTGCATGCATATGATTGTGTGATCTGGCTTTTATAAACCCTAAACTTCTTTGAGATTGATCAAGGAAAATTCTGCATTCAGTTGGGTGCAGATGCTGTCAATTTGGTTGCAGGAGAGAAGCCTGCTGATGTTTACTCGGGAATAGCAGCTCGGTAAGTCATTTTCATATTCATGCAGCCAGCCTTTTCTACTGCGGTGTTATATTTAAGGGAGCTGCACTTTCTCTGTTAAATGCACAGTCTGACCTGTTCCTGGACAGTATCTGCCACTTTGACTAAAGCTGTAATTAAATACTTTTTGTTAATTTCGTTGTAATTATTGTTTCTTAGAAAAGATTTAAGAAGTAGGTTATCATATTTACATACCGCCCAGCTTGTATGCTAGAGATTATGCTGGGATCATTATTTTCTAGCTTGCCTACTAGAAATTATACTTCGGCTCCGTTTGTTTTGCGGAAAATGAACAATTTGGAAAACATTTTCCTAAAAATGATCACTCATATCTTTTTTAAAAATAAATGAACAAAAAACATTTTCATATTGTTGTCGATAATGAACAATTTTCAATTGACTAATTATTTCAAGCGATAAGAGTAATCTTTTTCAGGAAAATGTTTTCCAAATGTTCATTGTCCGCGAAACAAGCGGAGCCTTCATTAATCTGCCTTAACAAGTTGCATTGACGCAACAGTTGATTTTGGATGAATCTCAGAGAGTGAGTTATACTGTGTCATTTGTGATTTGACTAAAGTGGAATACATGCTCTGTTTAAGCCTTGAATATCGCCTCCTGTTAAAGGTGTATATCGGTCCCTTTCTATATACTGAGAATGAATATCATCGAATGAGCTAATTACATGCATCAGAAGCCATGCTGCTTGTGTTACCGGAATAAAATAGGTAATTCTGCCTTCAAAATCAATGCAGCATTCGGTCACTGAGAAGATGGACTTGTATTTGTATAGACCATGATGGTGCAATATAATTTTCCCTATTTTATTTGAATCTAGAGGTTTCTAGGTCAATCTGTACTTAATTACTCAAGTTATGGTTAACTAAACTTCCATTTCCCTTGACCTATGCATATCAAGTTATTAAAATCATGATGCAAATAATAGCTCTAGTTACTTGTTAAAAATCTTCAGCCAATATGGAACAAATGGGTTGAGTCACCGACTCACCACTGATGATTTTAGTATAGGTTTGAGAATTTGTGGAATTGAAAATCAGGAAATGGAAGAAGAGGACAAAGCTTGCTGTAAGTTCTATAGCCGTCATTGCATTGCAGTGTCAGTATCAAGAGTTAACTGAACAAGTGCTTTCTGCTGCCAAGTATTTGATGGGTCTGTCTCGTATCCTCCAATCCATTAGAGGATCTGTTTATGTACCTTAATTGTCACTATGAGTTGAAGGATAGGTTGAAAAGGTGTGTATAGTGTAATTATTAGGTAAAAATAATCTTATCGATGAATCTGACGGGACGATGAGTGTGATAAAATAGAAACTTTCTACTTTTCTGCCTTCTATTTCTGTTTCTCCATGTGCATCTTTTTCCCGGGTTTTTTTTAATTAATTTTGCTGGAATATCTAGTGCAGTTAATGTTCAAAACTATTAGCTGGTAAATGTTCTGCTTCAGTTTTGTCGTTTGTTCTGTTTGTGTCCTTCATGTTCTCTCTTGATAAATATACTTGCAAATGGGATGATCGGATGTGTCCCCTGTGCAGAGTACTTGCAATAATGCAAACGGATGCAAAAAAAGATCCAGCTGTGTTTCGAGATGCATTGCACGCAAGAACCTTAATTCATCAGGTCCAGTCCCAACTTTTGGTTGGCCAGTTTAACTGGTTAACGATTAATTGTTCTGATAAAAGATGATTGTATGCTATTATTCTAATACATTTATCAGTTAGATGAAAGATGATAGGACTAGGAGTGCTATTCAGGTATTTCTGCCATAAACCTGATATTCTCTAGTAGTTGCCAGCTGACACTCATAATTGGGCATGCCAGGTTGATAGAAAGTTGGTGAAGCAGACAGTTATGACGTCTGTATATGGTGTCACTTATATTGGTGCGCGCGATCAGATAAAGAGGAGGTTGAAGGAACGTGGTGCGATTATGGATGATACAGAACTTTTCCGTGCTTCTTGCTATGCTGCAAAGGTAGGGGTGATTGTACTGTTTATCTTCGTTCAGTTTTGTTGCTGTGATTGTTTGTGGAGCAACACTTGTTGGCTATTTGTAGTTATTGCAGAGCCATCTGAAAGTAAAATGAATTGATTGATTGTTGCCTTAACATGGATATGGATTGAAGAAAACAACGCTGTTGGAATGACAATGCTGTGACATTTATGGTTGTGCAGACCACCTTAACTGCTCTAGGGGAGATGTTTGAAGCGGCAAGAAGTATTATGAGCTGGCTTGGTGACTGTGCTAAGGTCACTGTGTTCTTTTTGTCCTTTTTCAATTTATACGAGTCTTCGTTGGTCGCTGACTTCAATTTTGTTTTTTCCTGAGGCAGATTATTGCATCTGAGAATCAACCAGTCCGGTGGACGACTCCCCTTGGGCTTCCTGTGGTGCAACCTTACCGTAGAGTAGGAAGGCATCTTGTGAGTATCTTTGTCTTTGTTTCTTTAATAAACTCGAAATATTCAAATCCCAAAATGAAGTTTGAGTTTTTAAAAATTTTCAGGTTAAAACTTCACTTCAGATTTTGACATTGCAACGTGAAACTGAAAAGGTAATTGATTTTCGATATTCCATCCCCTTCCTGCTATAATTGATGTAGATATCCTTTGTTGTGACTATCTATGTATCATTTACCTGTCATATTGTACTCATCTAAACAAGAATTTTCACTACAATCTTGTTTGCTCGAGGATCTTTTTAGTGCATAGATATCCTAAATATTGAGTATAAAGTAACTTGTCAGAAATAAGAATACTCCACTGGAGTTTAGCAGTCCTAGTATTACCATTTTGATGAGGTGTAAGGGAATTGATGGGGCATTAAGTCATTGACTAAAAGTTTAGGTATATTTGACATTTGCATGAACAATTAATCTTGCTATTGAATGGCCTTTCCAAATCTTAAGTTTTTAGAGAAAGACGGGGTTGATATTTGGGAAAAAGCCATCAACAACCCCAAACTATGCCCACCGTGACACATTTACCCTAAATTTTTTTTCTGTGTGACACCAAAAATCTCAAATTTGTACCCGCGTGACACATATATCCTCTATCAAAGTACCATCAATGAACATTGTTAAAAATCTACCTACATGGACAACAAAAGGCAAATGGTGTTGATATGGCGCCCGCGTGACTTGAGCGAAATAAGAACAACGTTGTTTTGGCTGGAAGCTTATCTTACGAAACCTTGATAGAGGGTAAATGTATCACGTGAGTACAAGTTTAAGGTTTTTTGTGTCATAAGAAAAAGTTAGGGTAAATGTGTCATAGTACGTATAGTTTGGAGCTTTTGATGTCGCAAAAAAAGTTAAGGGTAAATATATCATAGTAGACATTGTTTGGGGTTTTTTGTGGCTTTTTCCCTTTGTATTTTCTATATTTACAAATCTAATTGAAGAAACTATCTCGGAGATTCTGCAGGACGTGTAGATCAATTAGTGTGAGCAAAATAATGGAACTCGTAAGATAGTCTTACATTTTTCTTGAAAGGATTGCTAGCCTGTGGGGTCATTCTATAATTGTCGGTTTGATTGCTAAGTCATGAAATTATGCATCGTATAGCAATTTTGGCTGTGCTTTTCTGGACTATTAGCTTGAACAGTTACTTAGTTGAGGTTCCATATTACTTTTATGAACAGCGCATTTAATGTGAAGAATATGATGAACCAAGCTCTCTCTCTCTCTCTCTCTCTCTCTCTCTGCGCGTGCAAGGGGTGTTAGGCAAAGTCCCCCGACCTATTCCAGCCATGCTTGCCTTTCAATGCTTTCATAATCAATTTATCATTTGAATGAGAAAGCAACCATTGATGCATCAGTGTCTCTCGCGGAATTGCTGTGCAAGTACCAATATTGGCGATGCATGCTTTCCAGTCTGGTTTTGCGAGCATTAATGCAGGCACGCCATCAATTTCTAGCCATAGTAGGAAGTTCAGAATGTTAAATTTTTTTTTTGTTTAGTACCTGTGCTATTCTATATTGTCCTGTCATTCTATTGTCTAGCTAAATATTTGAGGTAGTGTAGAGGTCGAGCCTTTTAAAGAAACAATCTGAAGAACCTTATGCCCTAGGATTGTGCTAAAGTGAGGCATCATCATTCAGCTAGTCAAATTTGATCAATTAGTGATGAAGTGGTTTTGGATTGGAGAAGGATATAGATCTACTGTCCCCCAAGCCATATCTACTCTGGTACGAAAGAAGATATAGGTGTTAGAACTCAATGAAGAGTAATTAAAAGTAGATCATTTCAGGATCTCCGCGTTTTTTTAAAATAGTTATAAGTTGTTCAGAGGCTGAAAGTGACTACTATTGGCATCATTTTTGGGGTTTGGTGGTTAGTTGATGGTGGCTTCATGATATTTCCCGAATAGAGCTTTTCTATGACTTGAAGAGAGGAGTTTTGGATATTTTGCAAAATTCGGAATGAGCAAGTTTTAGGATTACAACCTGAATCTTATGTGTTGCACTGGGTTTTTCCCTCTCTTTGCCTTCCTCCTTAATTCTGTGACAATCATGTTGAGTTTCTGGTTCTTGATTACAGCCAGAGTTTTCACAGATTTCACTTTTCCCATGATAATGTTGAGATTAAAATTGAGATCGAAGTTTTTGGATTCTACCTTAGTTTCTGGCTGCTGGTGATTACTTGTAGGTCCTGACCAAGCGTCAGAGAACAGCTTTTCCCCCGAATTTTGTGCACTCTCTTGATGGTTCTCATATGATGATGACAGCAGTTGCCTGCAAGAAGGCAGGATTGAACTTTGCAGGTTTTCCCCGAGTCTTCCTTATATGTGACTTCCTCATTACATATTTGCTACTAATGTGGTTTGGGTTATCAATTCATATGATTGCAGGGGTTCACGATTCCTACTGGACACATGCATGTGACGTGGATGAAATGAATAGGATATTGAGGGAGAAATTTGTCGAACTTTACGAAACTCCGATCTTGGAAAATGTACAGTATCTTCCTTGTTGGATATTCTTTATTTATCAAAAAATGGAATATCTACTTGGGAAAAAATCTTTTTTCTAGAGTTTTGATCAGAGTAAGTTGACCTTTTTTAAATTAACATTAGAAGCCTTGGAATATTATCATCTCATTTATAGGTCTGTTTTAAAAGGCACAGCATCTTGAAAGCCTGAACTGACCCTGGTAATCCGGTCTGATTTTTTCACATTATACCCGGTAAAATTTATGTGTGGAATCCAGAGTAGTATTTTTGAGCTAAACCAAGATTAATTTTTTGCTAACTGCTTTGCTGTTTCTTTATTGTGTACAATCTCCCGGGTTTTTTAGTAGGCACGGCAAAGTTCTACACAGCACTGAAACTCATAGCACAAACTTGCTTAGTTGTGCATGCATGCATCAAAAGTGGACACTTGCGCATGCATGTCTCGGTAAGCTACACACACATGTTTTCCAACCCGTAAAGGAGAAACAATAAGAATAGTCGTTTGTTGGTTTGTCAACTGCAAAAGCTGAGCTCTTTTACTTGTCAGAAGCTGTCCCTTTGCATATTCTTGAATTGGAAGTCGTTCTAAACATTGAAATCCAAATATGTACACTTTTCTTATACATTTGTCAAATACGACCTCAATCATCTGATCCTTCTTCGTTTGGGTGCAGTTGCTGGAGAGCTTTCAGAAGTCTTTCCCTTCATTATCTTTTCCTCCTTTGCCTGAACGAGGAGACTATAATCTAAAAGATGTTCTCGACTCACCTTATTTCTTCAACTAATCCAGTATGAGGATTTCAATTTTTACTCAGCTGGCATGGCCCTGTGCCCCTATGATAGCAGCCATGTTGCGTGATGCATGCCACTATAGTTTGACTTGAGGGTTGTTAAAAGGTCACCTGTAGGAGTTCTTGCATCATGTGACGTGTACATCGTATACGTGTCCGGAGCCATCGGATCTCTGTCCAGTTATTATGATATGTTGGGCCTTGGTTTCGAATCACATCAGACTTCACCAGAAGTCCGCTGTCCTCATCTAGACAGGCATGAGTTGGATCTCAAAAACTTGAAAGTTCAGCCACCTTGTATGCATGGAGATACCGAAATCATGACACATACAAAACTTCCAAAGTGATGAGAATACCGATCATAGGATGTCAGGCTTGACTCGGGAATTTGCGTCTTGTGGGGAATGTCAACCTCTCTTTCTTCAGCCAGCACTGTGGATGAAATCCAGGTATTTTACTCAAGGTGATCTACAAGGATAAGAGAACTCGTCCTGCTTTCCTGTGCTTAGGGACCATCCCACTACTCTCTGTAATTGTCAAGTACACAAGTTTTGCGACTTCTTGTGGTGCTTGGGACATATGCCATCGCTCACTCTCTCAATGTAAAGTGCAGAAAATGGAGGAATAAAATTTGTTGTATCATGAATCTCATTGTTTTGTGCATATGTAAAAAGGTTAACAAATTTTGTTGGCATGAGTGAAAATCCAATTTCGAGTTGCGGAGGCCCTTTTCCCTTTCTTATGTTCTTTGACAAAAGTATCAGACGGTGGGGCATTGTAAACTACAGCTAAGAACATTTTCTGTTGATCTTTTCTGGCTGTTACCATATTTCCAGCTACTGCTCAGAGCAGTGGGGTGCGACTTTGATAGCCGGAATTCATAATGAGAACAAAGAGAGTCGCCGGAAAAAAGTGTTTTTAAGTCCCATTTTTCAGCCCGCGGGGATCGGGAAGTGGTCACCTGTGCATGCAGTCAAAATTCAGCATGACCAGGCGAAAAGAACAAAATCTACGGCTGCTGATAAATTGCCAATTTCTCATGAACCGTTTGCAAGTCTCATCCAAATTGACCGATTTTTGGCTAGTGCATGCTCGCGCGCGTATACCTTGCAGAGAAGCGTGTATTTTAAAGGGCAACATCAATCACTGTGCCCAACTCTCATGGCTTTATGATTTTAGTCATACTGTAAGTCTATAACCATTCATATTAGTTGCACGTTAAGATTTGCAAATTCATATCTGATCAAGTTTAAGATCGCCTGCATCGCATCCATAATTGATATTTATTTCATAATGCCCGGAAATAACCTGTCGCATCGCATTTGACTTTCGACATGGTTGCGCATCGCATTTGACTTTCGAGGTTATTGCTCACAGCGATGAGCTCACCAGAGCATTACTCGATAAGCATCCAGCATACCAAAGCTCGAACAAATATGGTAAGTAACTGAGAACATTTTCCACCGGCCAAATCGGGCAAGCATGTGGCAGTTCTTAAACACACATACATGCATGATACATGCAGCATTCCCTCATGAAAATTAACGTCGCCTTGTATTGTTTTCTCACTCAGTTAACGAGTTGGTACAGCAGACGCTGACCAGCCACTATAAACTTCCAATCCTTTAGAAAACTACTTTGAGTTTTCTTATCACCACTATCTGTTCCTAAATATACTGCAGTTTAGTCTATAGAAAGGTCTAGCTGCAGAACTGTCCATGTCACATGGTATGCCCTGAGTTCATCCCAATTCCAACGGAAGAATCTGGAGAGTCTTAGGCATCTCAAGTTGCACTGCTATATAATTGTTCATTCCAGTTAACTCCACCTAAATTTGCAATTCTTGCCAAATTATGTCTACTGTCATTTGTCATGTCTTTGTACCATCAACCTGCCTGCACCAGTACACGTCGCTATTTCTTGGAGTAGAAAGCATCATGCAAAGCCAGGGGGCAACTCTTCATCCATTTTACAACCATAAATGAGCACCACAATTCTCATTTTCCATCGGCAGGCTGAGTTTATGACCCCTTTTAGTAACCGCACAGCCATGATGATATTCAAAATTTAGCCAATGCTGTCGCGAGATCCTTATGAATCCTAAATGCGTCTCCAAGCATATAAAGGTAAGCTGTGCTTCCAACATAAGTTCCAGACAGGGCAACCGAAAGCTGTATATCTCAGTAACCGTAACGATCATTCAATGAGGTCCGTCCATCACCTGATTGTCCTGCATTGGCAAATGACTAGAAATTCAGGTTTTTCCGAATTGATATAATGAACTGGTAAGTAAAGAAGTGTACCTTCAGGAGGCACCCATGATTCATAATCCGAGCTAGCATTGAGAAAAGACGGCTTCTCGGGACCAAGAACTCGTTTAGGCTTTTTCACATCATTGCTGGACGGTTGTCCGCTAGACATATCTTCATTTCCTTCACCGTCCAATGAATAATGCCCTTTTTTATGTTTCAGTAACAATGCCACAGCATCCTCTACTGCAAGTTCAGATCCTCCAGCAGAAGAGCTAGAACGATCATTGGGTTTGTCTCCATTGCCTTCAGGTTTCCGCTTCCTAATAATGAGACCGCATGCACTTTCAATCGCTGAAGTGGACCTTGCGTGTGAATCATCACCAGCCAAAATTTTGCTCCTGTCTTTGTAACCAACAAATTGATCAGAATCAGGGATATCTGAAATTTCTGGCTCCCTGTGCGTTTCTCTTTCTTGAATATCATCTATGGCACCAAGCCACTGAGGCTTTACAACAGTATATGGAACAGCTTTTTCCTCTGCCTTATCCTCGAGGGCATTGACATCTTCCAGCTTTTTGCTTGATTTGGCATTTTGATTGATAGTTCCTTCAGACCTGGAGCCATTAGCTGACTTCCCCTGCTTATTTTTTTCTTTTGCTTCTGACGAAATATGCTTCTCAATAGGGGCCAAAGGATTATCAGAAGCAATAGATTTTGGTTCTTCCACTTTCAAGTCTCTTCTTTTACTAGCTTCTCCAGTTGGATCAGCAAACTTCAAGAGATAGACTATCCGATCCAACTCAGACTCAAGCGAGGATATTTCCCTTTCGATATGCGTAGTTTTGTCAAGGACTGAAATAGAAACGGAGAACCAGCGACAAGGAAATAAGCAAGATGGTCTTAATCAAGTTGATCAAACAACAGTGCACTAAGAAACTTCATTAGTGAAATTACTTACTAAGCTGAGATGAAAGCCCAGACATGTAAGCATCAAGTGCATCTCCAGCTTCAGTTTCTGCTGCAGTATCTGATTCTATTTTCTTCTTCTCATTCAGAAGCAGCTCTTTCTTCTCTTCTATTTGTTTCCTGATTGCGTCCCTCTTGTCAAGAAGAGTGTCTGCAGTTTCTATGGCTTGGCTTTGGCCAGTCTTAGGGACATTTGCTTTTTTCTTTGATCGGTCATAGTATTCATCGTCATCACTGAAAAAGAACCAAAAAAACATGCATTAAATTCTATGATGCAGTCCCAGTTTTATTCCTTTGAAAGCTAATTATAGCCCCGGTTATCGCTTGTTCTGGTTTTAATTCCCTTTTTACCAGCTAAATGGCAAATCTTCAAGTCAGAAAGAGAAGCTGGCAATTATGAGATACCTCAAATATTCGTCTTCGTCTTCAGTTGTTCCTTTGTTTGTGCCATGGGATAACTTTCCTGTACGAGCGCCTAAACTCTCTCGTATGCTATCATTCAGGGTCTCTTCTAAGCTTTCAAGTTCTTCCAAGATCTACAGAAGAAAAAATTGCAATGTCAATTCAAAGAAATGAAGGCAAATATTTGCTTGCTAAATGACAAAACTGAAAAATGATCACATCAAATTGAAAAGAACCAGACCAGTAATGTTTACATTACCTGAGTAATTCTCTGTTCATTACGAGCAATTTGAGTTTGCTGTCCTTGCGTTAGTCCGCCTTGAGAGATGTCTTTAGCACGAATAGCATCTATTTCTTTCTTCATGTGAGCAATCTACAGTTGAAAAATAAATGGGGCAAGCAATCAGATTCACACATTACACAAGATAAAAAGCATTCCAAACTGTAGAGCTTAATATTTCAACAGTGACAACAATCTTTCTGTTGATCGTATTTGATCTGCTAGCTACCACCAATTCTCAAAATCAAATGTCCAAACAAGAGTTGAAATTTATATACATGTTTCGTTTGCTAGGAGCGAGTCAGGAAACTACACTGAAGCTAAGAATATTGAGGTTCTGTAATTTTCTTTTAAATCAAAAGCAAGATAGAATAAAAAAATGAACAACCGCCAGGCAAATCATTTTGACAGTAGATGACCGTAACCATACTATATAACTCACACAGCACAGGATCAAAGATAATCAAGGATGCAGGCGAATCATTTTTACTATTGGATGGCCAAATCACATACTACGAAGCATATGGGTAAGCTTCACTAGTGGTCACTGAACTCCAGTCGATTTTGCAATCAGGTCAATGGATTTTGATCTCAATAACTCAATACACTAAACTTTCATTCTTTTTTCTTTTTTCAATTCATGCACTTTGATCACAATCTGGCCAATTCTCTAGCGACATACTAACATGGTGCCTCGTGACAATGACCAGACTTTGAGAAAATTGGTACATGTCTATCATGTAAGCAATCTGCCCGAATATTTGTAGTCAAAGTGTGTCAATTGCGAGAGTGAAACTTTGGTATACTAGGTAATAAAAATCAAACTTCAGAAACCTGATTGCAAAATTCAACTAAAGTTTAGTGGCCATAGCGGAATTAACCCAATGCTTGCTCCACATATTTGATCGCAGAATGACTTATATTCAGCTTGCACAACCTTCTAAGTGATGTAGGCCACATTGATCCTCTAGGTCCTTAGGCTCTAGTTGGTATCGAGTCCTCTATCGGATTTAAACTGTCTTACTTCCTTCCCCTACCCAATGACCTTTTTCCCTGTCATAGAAAAACCATAGAACAAATTTTCCTTACCGCAGTTTGGCCAAAAAATACATTTTCCAAAATACAACTTGAAGGATCCCACTCTTGAATTTAAGTTTTTGGATGTCACAAAGCATCACGCAGACCAAAAAATAAATGATGCTACCAAAAAATGACAACTAGCTATGTGATCTCTTCCAACAGAGTACACTTTAAGATCGAAAGCCGTGGTCATCTCAGAGTAGTTGATAATTAAAAAAAAAAAAACTAATCCCTCCTCTGATGATATTCTATAGCCTTTTCTCTTTCATGAAATGATCCCATATGCTTTCAAAGCATTTTTGCTCTCTAAAGGGTATTATAACCTGCTTCTCCTCGCTTGTGCTTTCTGGCTATTGTTCACTTTTAGTTTGGGCACCTTTATTACTTTAAACTGATCGCTCTTATTGTGCCTTGAGATTAGTGTTTAGAGGCTCTAAATTGATCAAATGCATGCAAAATTCAAAATGGACTAAAAAACCTGACTGATATTAGAAATTTAACGTCATGCTTGTAAAGCAAAGGCATATAAACATTCCAAACACTAACAAAGTTCATAATGGACTGAAAAACCTGACTGATAAGAAATTTAATGTCATGCTTCAAAAGCAGAGGCATATAAACATTCCCAACAATAACAAAATTCATAATGGACTAAAAACCCTGACCTTTTGAGTTCGTTTCAACACTTTTTCACGGGTTTTTTCCTGCTTCTCCGTGAGCTGCCCTTTGTAAGTTTGCCAAGTCACTTCCTCTGTATCGTCCTGTCACCCAGCTCATTTGTAAGTTCAATAATCAATCGTTTTTAGATTTCCAACAACAAAGCCTGAACTCAAACTTGATGAGAACTCAGGGAACCATTTGAACAACTCATCTGAATGCCATAATAAAAAACATATTGAGCGCATTAGATAGAAGCACAAAAAACTGCATATCCTTCCATATTTTTCTGAAACCGCATATAGAAGGGCAAATAAGAGCTGCAAGCATAATAAGAAAAAGTTAACTTCTCACAGACCTCCTCTTCTTCAACAGCATCCTCTCCCATGCCCCAGGAGATACCATCCGCAATATACGCTTCCTCCCTTGCCCGTCGAAGAGATGCTTCCCTGTCTTGCATATCTTCTCGCATTTTCACATCTCTAATGACTTTCACGTCAGCCTCCTGTTAAAACGAGGAAAAAAATTTACACTTCCCAAGGGCATAACACAAAAACTGCATTACCACACTAACAGGAACCTCTATTCTCTGTTTTTGTGTAGTAAGGTTAAACAACAATAGTCATGAAGGTAAAAACGGACAATGTCAAGCGAATTAGAAAGGCTAAAGCTCGTTGAAGAAGGCATAAATGGATTAACCAAGTGTCCCTACTTTGTATTGATCTGGCATTTATATAAACATAAAATGGTCAGCTCCGCGGTCATTTGGAGCCAGCTCTGGCAGTGCGGACAAGCTATGTATTAAGTCTTCTTTTCCTGAATAATAATTCTTTAAGACTTAATCAGGCACAAGCTTTTTGGCAGGCATCACCAAGGATACTATCCAAAATAACTTCTTTTCTCCAGCACACTATTGGGCCCCATTGAACTTTTGTTCAGCTTCATAGGAGGCATAACTCTTTGCTGGGCTTAAAAGAAAAATTGAAAAGCTTCAAACAGTTCCAGATTGTAATGACTTTAGAACCCATCCGCCTCCTCCAATTGATTCATATACATTACATGTACACTTACTCAATTAGTTCAAAGTATTTCTCGCAGTGATTCTTCAGTCACATGTAATACCGATAACAAAATTACGCCTTTTTGGAATCCTGTATATTATTTTGATATCTCAAAATGTTCCGGCGGGTAGTGCTTTACCAAAGTTAATAATAAGAAAAACTCCATAATAGTAAAAACTATATCAGTATGACCATGGCACCAAAAGTAATAGAGAACAAACCTAGTAGCTTTCATTCATTAATGTGCTACAGTGCTCAATTAGCAAAAGTCATTAACCATATCAACGAAGGAAAAGTATAGAATTTGGAAATCTTACTGGTGGCATCAAGTCACTTGGACCTTGGAATATGTACAGCCGTGAAGATCTGCACAAGCAAAGGAGCAATAACGCTCGTGATTGCGTCAAGCAAACACGAACATACACCTTAAGCACCAAGTGCCCTCTATTTTATGCCCCAGGATATCCATTTTCGTAAAGAAAGGCGCCCTTTGTTATATCAATACACCTTGTCAAATGCAACTGAGGAGATTTGGTGTAAGGTAATCAGCTTAAAAGTAGATCTTATATGATATGTACATTCAGCAATGAATTATTGACACATACAAGACTTGAGATCAGTTCCTGATTATACTAATTATATCCACGGGTCCACCTGGCCTAGTTATAACAAATGGTTCAGGAAACAAAGGCTAGGGGGAACATATAGAGATGGAAAATGATTGAAATTTCAAGTAAAAAGATTGAGAAACTCACTGGCCAAACCGAATGACATCACCAACATGCAAGTCCACATATACTTTTTTCTTGACCTGTTTAAAGGCAAAAGAAAGACCTATTAAACAAAATTTGATAAGAATTACTCCTATTGCCTAGTAGAAGCATGAAAATTTAAGTTTCTGCTGATGGTCAAAATTGATATTTCAAGAATATAAAACAGAGAAGTATCTAGAAACACCCATGAACAATTCAAAGTCTTTATCAGGTGACTCTGAGAAACTTTGGGATCCACAGAGCTACATCAAATGAAGGAAAGTTATGTACTCCAAAAAATTTCATACTGTCTTATCTCTTGACACGTCAGACTTTTGGTGAAATTCTTAGATACAACAAACAAAAAATATTTTGGCTGTTTTAAGATGAAACTTCCCACTATACATCACATAAACATATGATTCTTTTCAAAAATCGCTATGAATCAAACTACGGTTAATTCCTTCAGCAATTTCAAAGCAAAAAATTTTATCGACAAAAACCATGGGATGCAATGCTTACTTAAGAGAAGATATTATGCACTCTCGACAGCAGCAAATTGTCTCTTTTGTGAATAAACAATAAAACTGCACTTGAAGGGGGTCTTGAACCAGAGACATAAGGCATGCCATGTGCCTAGCAGCAATCCAACTTATGTACTGGTCGTGATCAATTGTCTGAATTAAGTAAAGAGTTACTTGCCACTATAGTACCTGGTTCTTGTTCACGAAGGTCCCGTGAGTACTCCCAATGTCAAATATATACGCATCTCCTTCCCCATTGAATTGCAGAACTAGCAAAAGAGGTGAAACCAAGCAGTCAGAAGAACACGTCCTGAGCAAACATCTTTTAACAGCTCATTTACAAACTTAAGCCATAATTAAGGTTAGTCTTTAGCAATTCCTTTCTCCAATTGCCCTTAGCCAGCAAAAGATTCAAGATTCTTCAGCAGAACGGCATGGATGTGTCCACAAGAAATATTTTAGAGAAAACACAAAGAGGAATCGTCGCATTACCAGCATGGAATCGAGATACGGTGGGGTGCTCAAGCACGAAATCGCACAGATCTACCCGTCCAAACATGTAGGCCCCCTTCTCGTGCCTAAAATCCCAAAGACGAGCACATTGAATTCAGATGACGCGAAAAGAGCGCGGGGTAAATTGAAGGCTACTCGTAGGACCTCGCGTCCACGACTCAAGGCACGACGCAAAGAGACTCACACGTCGAGCTGATCGATAATCGCGCCGTCCTTGAGCACTTCTAGGTAAAACTGGTGACGAGGTGGCTCGCTCCACGGAGGGATCCCGTAAGGCACCGCGGCGCCCGGGCGTTTCGCCGCGCGGCTCTCGGGCGGCGCGGAGCCGCCGTCGGGGTCCGGCGCGTCGGCGTCGCTGGCGGCGGAGGAGGAGATAGGGTTTCGCGGCGGAGGCGGAGCCATAGGAGTCACCGCGGCGGAGGAGATCGTCGAGGCCGCGGCTGCGGCTGCTGCTGCTGCTGCTTCTTCTTCTTCTTCCGGGAGAGTTTCGGGAGCTTCCGGCGCGGCGGGCGGATCGGGCTCGAGCGGAGAGGCCCTCGGAGGCGGAGGACCCATGGCGGTCGTCATGGCGGTTGCGGCGAAAGACAGAGAGAATTGCAGTGAGAAAGTGGCCGTGCGAGATGAGCAGGGCGGTCTGAAGTTTTAGTTGCGGCGACGGGAGACCGACGTCGGCCGACGGCGGCCGTAAAAATGAAAATGTCCGAGGTTTATATGGACTAGAAGTGAGAAATATTTGTTCGTGTATTTGTTTGGCGACAAATAAATAATTTGAAAAATATTTTTATTAAAAAATAATTACTCTTATCCCTTAAAATGATTAATTAATAAAAAAATTTATTGACAACAATGTCATTATTATCCTCTCTCGCAACTTCTAACACTTTATTGAGACGTGATTCATATTCCTTATTGACGAGAACGCATAAGGATCTCGCTCTCCAGTGAGCAAGCAAGGCTCAAAAGTTGCTCGATGGGGGTCGTAGGGGGTCACAACCTTGCCATGCTAGAAGGTTTTTGTAATATAAACCTATATTTTATTGGCAGTTTAAATTTGGATCTATGAATAACTTACGAGTGATTGTTATATATTTTCTCTCTTGTAATTAAGAATTGTAACAAAGAAGTAAGAGGATACTCTTAACGAAGCTCTAATTTAAGGGTAGATCAAGCTAAAATCTTGTATTTTGATTTCTCTTTCTCGCTTTTTATTCTCTATTTTGTCGTGCTTATACACCTAATTTTAACATCGCTCCACGCCACTATCCTTGCCTCCACTTTTGCGCCTTCTCTCGAGTGTTCTGTATTACCCCTGTGACACTAGGCCATTTGAATACAACATTTCCTCCTCCTGCAAGAGGAAGTCAAGTGTCCGTCTCGTGGTTGAGACCGTTTCTTTTTCGGAGTCGGGATGAGTCACGACAATTCGCGCATAATTAATCGATCTGAAACGTAACTTACCGCCATACTCTTATAGCTTTGCACGATAACATCATGAGCCCCGAGAGTAGCATTTGTTTCGCGCGCGAGGTGATGATAATACAACAAGGGTCTCCTAGAAATGTTTAGGATCTACAAAAATGTGCACGAATGTGAAAGATTGAATGTAATTAAAGAAGCATTTTGGGGGCGATTTTGTGAAAACACAAAAATTGAAACACCTGAGTAAAAATTAAACGAAGTACATAAATAAATGTAATAAATGGAAAATAAAGCGAAATAGCTGGGAACGAAACGAAAGCATGGGGGATGATTGACGGAGGAAGCTCGAAGCAATCGCGGGGTCGAGCAAGAGCCGAAGAGATGGAGGAGGAAGTGATTTGATTCGGTAGCGAACCCCCGAAAGAATCGCAGGAGAAGATGAAGGCGGGAAGCGCCGCGAAACTGATCGTCGACGCTCTCCTGCAGCGGTTCCTCCCGCTCGCTCGCCGCCGCATCGAAACTGCTCAAGCTCAGGTCAGTCACTGATCCTCTTGCGTCCCCGCTCCCTCGCTCCCTCGCTCGATGCGTTCGGTTTGCCCGGTTCTTCGGGCTGAATGGGGTCCCGATTTGAATCGGAGATGGTGTTGTGTTCGCCGTGACCGATGGGAGGTACGGAAGCTTGGAGTATTCGTCAAAATGCCGGCGTGATGCGGCCGAAGCTGTTAGGTGTCGAGAAGTGAACCGGTTGCGGAATCGTAGGGCTTTGTCGGAAGTTTAGGTCGTAGAGAATGTCTGTTGAACTGTTAAGGAAGGGGACTTGTCGAGTGAGAAAGGTGTTGTGGAAGGCCTTATTGACGAGGGACAAAGGTGAAGTATTTGGCAAATTGTGGGTTTCAGGTCTCGGTCTCTCTTGGGTGGCGTAATAGAGGTCCCTTTTCTCTGCTAGTTGTTCGTGTGCCTCAAGGTGAGGCGGTATAAGATGGGAGCCTTAGGCATAAATGCGGGTGAAACGAGCAACGGCTGCCTGGTTTTTGCAAGAGTGTTAAACTGGTTCGTCTAGCTATAGCTGATTACGGCGAGCTGAGTTCATTTGTTTGGATTGATGTGGGCACCATTATCTCCGAGGCGCATGCTGATAGACGGAATTTCCTGCCGTAGCACTACTGGCTCTCTCTGTCATCCTCTTTTGACCATGGGGAATGGATTTTCTTCCAACAGCATAACGGCATTAGCTGCCGAACTTTAGGTTTGTTGGTATGTTGAGTTTTCTCGTAATTTGTGTTCACAGGATGGGCAGTACCTTCGACCATCAGATCCAGCCTATGAACAAGTACTCGATTCATTGGCTATGGTTGCACAGCATACGCCTATACCTCTTCTGGAAGCCCTTCTTAGATGGAGAGAAAGGTACCTTCTCATTTCTTCGTCAAGATAATTGACCGTGTTTGCAAATGCATTATGAGATGTCTTTAGGGACCTAGCGTGTGAATATTGTTAATGTCCGTGTCTTCATGACTTCATAGACAATGGGTGACTGAATTTTGACTGATCACATGCAAAGACTCTAATTGTTTCTCTTATTATAAATTATCTTTAAAAATGAACATCATCCTATCCAAGATGTAGAATGAATTTGAGTATTAGTATTATGTGTGTGCTTGTTGTTCCATCTAGAAAACTGTTGAGCAAACCCGTGTCTTGTTACAATCAAATATACTTTGGGTGCAGCCCTTTTGAACAAAAGACGAGATCATCCGTTGATGCAAGCTGAAGTCCACCCAATAGACTAATCAGCCATTTTCTATGGGCTTCGCTGCACCTCTCTCTCTATTTCTGCTTTTCGTTTATGTCTAGATGCTGTCACAGAGATTCGATGTATTTTTATCTGAAACCTGTTTCTCTTAAAATAGTTGAATTTTGAAGCAGAAAGAATGAAATGTAAAAAAACATTATTCCAGTCTACTTCTTTTCTCTCTTCTCGTTACAAGCCACTATTGTTGCTTCTTTGATAATTGAGCCACCATCTTTATGATTATTGTCGTCCTTTTGTCCTTTACCTAGTCCAGCAAGTGGGGCTTGTCTTTGGGTAGGCAGATTAATGCTGGACCAGCTGATCTGAGCGCATGCTTGTTGCCGTTGTGGCGAATAATTTACTGAAAGTAATTTACACGTGCCCTTTCAAGAAAGAGTTCATTTGTAGTTGGTGGGACTGACATCCATGTCCTCTTAGGAGTGATGCCACGCCTTTGCCGACTCATTTTGAGCGAAGTTTCTGTCAACTTTTGCATTAAATTATATATAGTGAGAATTTTTCTTGATGAACTTGCTAAAAAAACCCTGGGTTTAACTGGTTGAATAGGTTAAACCACATACTGATCGGCCATATGGTATGAACACCTGGACACTTTCAAAACACTGTGTCGAGAGGAATTGCAGACATGTCATACCACGTTTGCGTTGTGCTTTGTTGGAAGTTTTATTTTTTTTTTTGTGTGTTCAGCCAAGTCAAAGCTAGTACATCTTTATTCCGTGTCATATGTCATTGAAAGTTGTAAGGGTAGCTATATCGTGAATGATAGTTCAAAGAGATTATCAATCTCCTTGAGGTGTTATAGTAGCAAACTTAGAAAGGTTAAGAACTTGTCACTTTTTTCATATGCTCTGATATGGGTGAAATAAACATTTTCGTTATCTTATTGCTTATTATACTCTTTCTGGATTTATTTTTCAGTGAGTCCCCAAAAGGTGCGAATGATGCATCTACTTTCCAGAGGAAGGTATTGCTTCTATTTTTGACATTTCAAAATCATTTGTGACTAATTACCGTTTTTCCCTACGGAAAGGATTTTGTTGCATGTGATTCTATGTGTGCTTGTGCATGCTCATGGACATGCATGCTAGTGCACTTGCTTGTCTTTGCACGTGCATGGCTTCTCTAATATCACAGTTTAAGAGCGAATATATGTCTCTTTCTGAAATTTGATTGGTTGATGGATTATCTCAACAAATGTGATACTCAACTTCAAACTGCCTTTGCATTGGACAATACCTTGTAATGCATGGAAACAATACTGAAATACTACAAGTTCGTGTTCCCTATCTTCAACACTTATGTGTATTAATGCCACCGTCTTGAGTTTTGTGATGACTGCATAATACTTTCTCCTTCAGCTTGCAGTGGAATGCATATTTTGCTCGGCATGTATTCGGTTTGTAGAATGCTGTCCTCAGGAGGGACTCACAGGTTTTGCCACTCTTTCAATTTCTATTTTGGTTGTGATGGTACTATATCCTTGTTTGTATTGTTGCTCTTTTGCTAACGAACTAATTTGGTGGAATTATTTTCATGGCAGAAAAGCTTTGGAAGGGGCTTGAAAACTTTGTTTTTGATTGGCTAATTAATGCTGACAGGTGAGGCTTCGCTGTAATGTTTATATTAAGGAACTATGGCAATTATAGGCGCCCCCGTCTTGTAGAAGACCATCTCAATTTAGAGACTTCGGTTACTGATGTGCAGATGATGCTTTCTGGACCTTTGACCCAGTTTTACATCTTACTTTCTGCATAAACTTTGTATCATGAAAATGTGCAAATTGAGGCAGCAATTTTCTGGTGAAAAATATGGTTTGTATTATTAATGTGAGCACAAATCGTGATGATTTCAATCTGTTGTTTTAGGCAAGATCTACTATGAGTGTAAATTTGGTCTTTCCAGTTTTCTTTTCAAATCAAACCTAGCCAAAAGTTTTAGTTTGGATAGTTCCAAACCCAGAACAAGAAACCGACTGAAATATCAACTGTTGAACCGATTGACTTGTAGCAGTTTGACTTGTTTAATGGTTGAGCCTTTGTTTCTCTCTCCTTTTAATCTTGTTTTGAAGTTTCTTTCTTTGGCCGAAAAGCAAAAGAAGTTATATTTTGAGAGAGAGAGAGAGAGAGAGAGAGAGAGAGAGAGAGAGAGAGAGAGAGAGAGAGAGAGAGAGAGAGAGAGAGGTTGGACATGATTTGCAAGTTAGACTGAGGAGTTAGTCTGGTTTGTTGAAGATGAATGGAATTACGGTTTTCTGATTTGAGGAAGACAAGATTGGAGTTTGCATGTGAAAGTGAGAATCGAGAGGTGTCGGAGTGCCCATTAGGTTTCTTTGGCAGTGTAAATTTATACTAGTTGTTTGTTGCAAGTTGGAGTGATAAAGTGCATGTATGGAAAATGGTAAAAAAACACAAAAATGTTGACCTGAAAAAAGAAGGGGGGAAGTGAATTTAATAGGTATGGTGAAATTTTGTGATTTCGAATCCTTATTAGCTGCCAAGTGTTTAATTAACAATCGCATCTTCAAGCTTTTGTTTTGTTTGATTGCCTATTGAATAGCCACGACTTTAATTTGATTGGCATGGTTAGGCAGCATCATGCCTGCAACATGCATATAAAGCGATGACATCCAGCAAGCAGACTAACTTATGTATTGCAGATTTATTTTTTATGTTGTCTTTTGAACAGCTTTTGATTTAGTGCTTGTTGCTTTTCTATCTATGAGTTGACTAAACTGCTATTCCAGGGTGGTAAGCCAGGTTGAGTATCCTTCATTAGTTGATTTGCGCGGGCTTCTTCTTGACTTGGTAGCTCAGCTTTTAGGTGCCTTATCTCGGATCAGGTATAATTTGTTATAAATAATGCTTTATTCTTCCCTTGCTTGGTAGAAGTGGATGAGCTGGTTCTTGAGAAAGCAGTTGTTTCCTTTTCTTTTTCTTAGTTTGGTTTTCTTACCTTTGGTTGGATGAGAGGGCAAGAAGATGGGTTTTCATAGGATGGTTACAGATTGTCATCACTCGAAGGTCCTAGGTGCAAACTTCTGGTAAATGAGATATGTACCTTTTGTTTTACCTGCTATGGAGTTGGCAGGTCCATCTCCAGGTTGTGCACAATTTATGAATGTTGTTTGTGCTAATTGGCAATCTCTTTTGCCGGACAAAGTCAATTAAATCGTCAACAAAATCGCCATGTTTTTTTTTCTTCTCATTAGTATAATCATTATTATAAAAGTTCCTGGAAGAGAAAGGGGGTTCTTCTGCTGAGTAGGTTCTCTATAGATTTCTGTCCTTCTCGCTTTTTCTACCTTGGCTTTCTTTGGATGCTGTTGTAGTCCAGTGTGGAAAATGGCATCTGGGTTCTGATAGTTTGGAAAGAAAAAAGAAAAAGGAGAAGAAGAATGAGAGCTTACAGCTGTTGGTGGAATGTCTGCCTATATCAGTCTGTTAAGTGTATCCCATATTGCAACGACGACAATAGTGTGCTGGTCAACTGCTGAATGCTCAGTTATGTAACTGAATAGTCAAACTCTTCCAACAACATAGTTCTTTCTCATTGCTTTCACAGATTCAGTTCCATCACTGAGCGCTTTTTTGATGAACTCAAGACTCGTTCTATCGATAGCAATGTTGCTCGAAGTGAAACTCTTAGCATAATTAATGGCATGCGCTACTTGAAACTTGGGGTAAGTGGCATATCCATTTATTTTTCTTCCTCTCAGTGAATATCAGTGTTGGAATTTTTTAACAGAGTGGATGCCAGGTTAAAACTGAGGGAGGATTGAATGCATCAGCATCGTTTGTGGCAAAGGCCAACCCTCTCATACGGGCTCCTCATAAACGGAAAAGCGAGCTTCATCATGCACTGTGCAATATGCTTTCAAACATCCTAGCCCCACTTGCCGATGGTGGGAAAGGCCAGTGGCCTCCATCAGGTGTGGAGCCTGCTCTTACATTGTGGTATGAAGCTGTTGGCCGTATAAGAGGGCAGCTTATGCAATGGATGGACAAGCAAAGCAAACACATTGCGGTAAGTGACTTTCTATCAAATTTTACTCTTTAGTGAGATTCATATTTTTTGCCATTTGTTAACCCTTAGAGAGAAACTTCTATTTCTGGAATTTCTATCTCCAAAAGTATTGACAGCCTTCATCATGTATTTACGCAATTTATCACACCAACGTGTGCAGCATGAATGCCAGAACTTTCAAGATTCTTTTGTCACCAACTAAAGACTTTGAAATGCCAGAGTGGAGGATTAACTCATCAAGTTCCTTGAAATTTATGTATTTTCCATGGAGACTTTTATAAAATTTCTACCATGTGAATATTTTACTTTGCAAGTTTTATATTTTTAGTTCTCCTCAATACACATACCTTCTTGCATCTCTCTGACTCTCTGAATCTTAATGATTTCTATTATATCGACTCTTACAATGTTCTTTTGACTAGGTTGGTTACCCATTGGTAACTCTTCTTCTCTGCCTTGGGGATCCTCAAACCTTCAACAGTGGCTTAAGTTCTCACATGGAACAACTCTACAAGCTTCTCAGAGTAAGTCCTGTCAGTTGTCAGTCGACTGACAACTGAGAAACATGGATGAGATGTTCTGATGTCGAGCTGTAGATTATAGATAGTGTTTGCCTTTTATTGCATATTTACTCATATTTTATCGGCATTACTGCAGGACAAAAATCATAGATTCATGGCCCTGGACTGTCTTCATCGAGTAATGAGGTTTTACTTGAGTGTTTATGCATCTAGCCATGCCCAAAATCGCAGATGGGACTACTTAGATAGCGTGACCTCTCAACTTTTGACAGTTCTGAGGAAAGGATTGCTCACTCAGGATGTGCAACATGATAAGCTTGTTGAATTCTGTGTGACAATGGCAGAGCATAACCTTGATTTTGCCATGAATCACATGGTGTTAGAGTTGCTTAAGCAAGATAGCCCAAGTGAAGCGAAGGTGATTGGCCTCAGAGCTCTGCTCTCCATTGTGATGACTCCTTCAAGCCAGCACTTCGGCCTGGAGATATTCAAAGGTCGGCTAGCTTGTCAGTTAGCCTGTTGTTCATTCCAAAGGTTGACTTTGACCATTTAACTGAACATGTTTGACATTTGTTGCATTAGCAGGTCACGACATTGGCCACTACATTCCAAAAGTTAAAGCTGCCATTGAGCTGATAGTGAGGTCTTGCCATCGGATTTACAGTCAGGCTCTTCTAACTTCCTCAAGGACTGCAATTGGTATTAATTTCTATAGAAGTTCCATCAAAAAGTTTAAAACAAGTATAGTGATTGCTTCCTTGAATTTTGACCTCAAAGAGGGCTAGCATTTTTCAACTTCACTACGAACATAGTCAGAATGGATCTCTAAGAATGTTTGTTGAGTGGATCTCCTTCTAACAATAATAAGAAAAGTGATCATTTTCTTATGGTTTATCTATGTGTTGCTCGTATAATAGAATAAACTGTGTACATTTGTCTCATAAGCATGTGGCATCTGGTTTGACTTAAATTAGTTCCGTTCCTCCCATACGCTCGATTGCTTAGTGGCATTTTGTTCCAGTTGTAAGCCACTACAAATTGAGCTTTATAAAAATTGGAAAGAATTTAATGTGCACTGGCCTGTTAAATTGCATGGAGTTTCATAAACATCTGAGAATTTATTTGCTGAAAAAACACACACAATCATGCTGATCTATAAATCGTGGCCTATGAACATAGTGATCCATTTTTTTTTCTCATGGAGGATTCTGTTTATGATCTGTTTTAACTTGAAGATGTGGTCAACACCACTTTTCTTGACCAAGGAGTTACATACTGGTGGATCTGATTAGAGTATACAAAAGAAAGTATTAACTGTTATTGCTGTTGGACAAAATGGTTGAATCACGTTCTGTGTGCATAAGGAGTGCAAATAACTTGTTTGTTAAATATAAAGACATTACCTGAGAATAGGCTTGACCTTCATGACCTGCTTGGCAGCCATTCTGCATGAGAAAAAGAGCTGTTTAAAGCAAACGCCTTTAGCCGTCTTTTGATGTTTTTTCTGAGACTGGTAGTCTTGGAAACTTAAATCGGCCCTTCTGATAGCAAATCCAGGACTGGTGATTGATGTAAGGTTGCTTGAAACAATGTTTGAAAGCAGCTGTGTGAAATACTTGAAAGTTCCAGAGTGCAACAGCTTCTTCTCTCCATAAATTTGGGACCTTTCATATGTGGTGGTGTCTTATTGATTAGATAATTTCCAGGATCAATATCCAAATTTACTTACTATTCATTACTTCTCTGCTGAAACACTTCGATTGACGTATTCTGCTACTCTAGATGCTGTGACCAAAGACAAGGCTCAAGGATCTCTCTTCAGATCAGTGCTGAAGTGCATACCCTATCTGATCGAAGAAGTTGGCCGAAGTGACAAAATAACCGAAATAATACCTCAACATGGCATAAGTATCGATCCTGGTGTTCGTGAGGAAGCAGTACAAGTACTGAATCGGATTGTGAGGTGTCTTCCCCATCGTCGTTTCGCAGTTATGAGAGGGATGGCCAACTTTATTCTGCGACTTCCTGATGAGTTCCCACTACTCATTCAGACTTCATTGGGGCGCCTATTAGAACTCATGCGTTTTTGGCGAGCTTGTTTATCTGAAAATAGGGTTGACTCCAATGTGGAAGAGGTGAAGAGTGTCGATCGGGCATATGAGGGATTCAAGAAGCCTTCTTTCCATCATTCAGCTGAGAAAATAGAGTTTCATGCTTCAGAGATAGATGCTGTGGGTCTTATCTTTCTCAGTTCTGTTGACAGCCAGATTAGACACACCGCACTGGAGTTGTTGCGTTGTGTTCGTGCCTTGAGGAATGATATAAGAAACCTTTCAGCACGTGAACACTCAGAGGACTATTTTGTTAGTGAAGCCCAGCCTATTTTTATAATCGATGTCCTCGAAGAACATGGGGTGGGCAATGACTTTCATCAACTCTTTCTCAAATTTTTGCATGGGGATTAGTGTGTGAATTGCAATGTTCTTACTATTTGTCAGCTGTCCTTACAGGATGAAATTGTTCAGAGCTGCTATTGGGATTCTGGGCGTCCTTTTGATTTGAGACGAGAATCTGATGTCATTCCTCCTGATGTGACACTTCAGTCAATAATATTCGACAGCCCTGATAAGAATAGGTGGGCTCGGTGTCTGAGTGAGCTTATAAAGTATGCTGCCGAGCTATGTCCTAGCTCTGTTCAAGAAGCAAAGTAAGTTAATCATGTCGGTTGACGTTAATTTTATCCTCCTAACCACTGGAACAAATGCTATTTGACATCTCCCTTTGCTCGATAATCGATATTTGTCTGTTAGCCTTGATGTAAGCATAAAGGATGCTAGCTCGTCAGAAAACCTTGGTCCATTGGTTGGGATGCTATACTGTCTGAAGTTGAGAGGCGGCATGGAACATAAATTAAATTACGATTGTGAGCCTAATCAGGCAGTGTCTAGCCAAAAGGAGGGGGTGCTCTCCAGTCCCATAAGCCCTCATATTTTCTGCAAAATTGTCTAGAACAAAGGGCAATCAAGTTATAACCAAAACTGACCAAAGGCATGGCAGAGTGTGTGACCAATCTGATAATGGAGAAGTTTCTTTTTGAGATATCATTCTGTTAGCAGGGAGGAGAGAGATGTAACATGAGTTATCAAATGTTACTGGTGATGGGTCCATTGTACAATATCTCAGAAGCCATGTTTCCAGAGCTGTACTTCAGTCTGCTTTTGTTTGCCTAGGAGTATAGGATCTCTAATATTTTTGAGTGAACTGTCCTGCACCCCTTCATCCATCAGTTTACTGTGGCAAATCTTTATAGTCTATCAGAGTGTGAAAGCTAATGTACAAGTTGCAACTTATAGAAGCTATGACTTTAACAGCCCCTTATAATGTTTACAATCTTAGATTTACTTATTCACTGTGATTTCTGATTTGTGCATCTTGGAAAAGGGTGCCTTTGATTAAAAGACCTTAATGGCAACTACTTATGTAGGGTGGAGGTCACGGAACGCCTTGCTCATATTACACCAGTTGAGTTAGGTGGAAAGGCGACACAGGCACAAGATATGGAGAATAAACTGGATCAATGGCTTATGTACGCAATGTTTCTATGTTCATGTCCGCCAGATGGTAGAGAAGCTGGTGGCTTGGCTGTAAGCAAAGGTCTCTACCATCTGATTTTCTCCTCATTAAAATCTGGATCAGAGGCCTACACGGTAAGTACACGGATATCTCTGCAATCTTGAAAATTCTAGTGCGTATTTATGCAGACATTTCCTTACATTATTTCGTGAGGGTTCTACATGAAGTTCTCATAATGTCAACATCCTGGGTGGACTAGCTGTTTTTAAATGCGGAATGCACAAACTGTGTCAAAAGTTGATGGATATTTGTGAAGATGATGTGTGATGACAGTCTTAGTCTAGTTTGATGGATATGCTACTTGTGGATCAGTTTTAATTGCCTTTTATCAGAATATAAAACTGTGCCATTTCTTTTTCTTCTATGGCATATTCTATTGACATGGGGTTAATTGCTGTGCTTTCAGCTAAGTGTTTTTTCTTCCGTCTGTTTGGTGTAGCATGCAGCTACCATGGCACTCGGTCACTCACATCTGGAAGCGTGTGAAATCATGTTTGGTGAACTTTCATCTTTTATTGATGAGATTTCAATGGAAACGGAGGGAAAACCAAAGTGGAAGGTACTTGAATTTCCGGCATATTATATCTTTATCTGTGACTTTTGGATAGCAAGAACGTACTTGCCATCATGTTCAGTTTTATCTCTCACAAGGTCAAGTGATGCACGCAGGAGTCTTGTCCATATTTAGGAAGTCAATTTTGTAATTTTCTATATATTCTGACCTTTAAATGAAAGTTAATTGTGGGTTATTTTTCATTTTTCTGGTTAACAGTCTCAAAAAGCTCGGCGAGAGGAACTCCGCATTCACATTGCTAATATATATCGGACAATTGCTGAGAGTATCTGGCCTGGCATGTTGGTCCGTAAACCTGCCATCCGTCTCCACTATCTGAAGTTCATTGATGAGACAATGAAGCACACAACTTCAGCACCTCCTGAAAGTTTCCATGAGATTCAACCTCTCCGTTATGCGCTTGCTTCTATTCTAAAAACGCTTGCCCCTGAATTTGTTGAATCGAAGTCTGAAAGGTTCGATCTTAGAACCAGGAAGAAACTATTTGATCTGCTTCTCTCATGGTGTGATGATGCAGTGAGCACATGGAGTCAGGATGGTGTTACTGACCATCGCCGTGAGGTTGAGCGGTACAAATCTTCGCAGCATTCTCGGTCAAAGGATTCTGTAGATAAACTTTCTTTTGATAGAGAAGTTAGCGAACAGGTGGAGGCAATCCAGTGGGCCTCGATGAATGCTATGGCTTCACTTCTATATGGGCCTTGCTTTGACGACAATGCAAGAAAAATGAGTGGCAGAGTGATCTCTTGGATCAATAGTTTATTTATGGAACCAAGTGCGAGAGCTCCTTTTGGTTACTCACCGGCTGATCCACGAACTCCCTCTTATTCCAAGTACACAGGAGAAGGTGGGCGGGGAACTGCTGCTCGTAACAGAGGTGGTCATCTTCGTGCTTCACTGGCAAAGTTGGCCTTAAAGAACCTGCTTCTCACCAATTTGGACCTGTTTCTTGCATGCATTGATCAGGTAATGTCTTTCACACACTCTCTTCTACACCAATCTGGACCTGTTTACAGCTGTAGACTGTAACACACTAGGCTCACTGGGCTATTTTAAAAACTGCTTCTAGCTGGCATGGCATAGTCATCTCCTCCTGGAACTCACATAGGTTTACCTTTTCTGCAGTGCTACTATTCAGATCCTACCATTGCTGACGGATACTTCAGCGTGTTGGCTGAGGTCTACATGCGGCAAGAAATACCAAAATGTGAAATCCAGCGACTCTTGAGCCTTATCCTGTACAAGGTGGTCGATCCATCTAGGCAAATTCGTGATGAAGCGCTTCAGATGCTAGAGACACTTTCAGACCGTGAGTGGGCAGAGGATGGCATTGATGGTTCGGGAAGCTACCGAGCTGCTGTTGTTGGAAATCTCCCTGATTCCTACCAACAGTTTCAGTACAAGTTGTCATGCAAGTTGGCCAAAGATCATCCTGAACTAAGTCAGCTTCTGTGTGAGGAAATTATGCAGAGACAACTTGATGCAGTTGATATTATAGCACAGCATCAGGTCCTGACATGCATGGCTCCATGGATTGAGAATCTCAATTTCTGGAAACTCAAAGAGTCTGGTTGGAGTGAAAGATTGTTGAAAAGTCTTTATTACGTGACATGGCGACACGGTGACCAATTTCCAGATGAGATTGAGAAGCTGTGGAGGACTATTGCTAGCAAGCCTAGGAACATTAGCCCAGTTCTAGATTTCCTGATAACAAAAGGGATCGAAGATTGCGATTCAAATGCATCTACAGAAATTAGTGGTGCATTTGCTACGTATTTCTCTGTTGCAAAGCGAGTAAGTTTATACTTGGCTCGCATATGTCCACAGCGGACAATCGATCACTTAGTTTTCCAGTTGTCTCAGAGGATGCTGGAAGATAGTATTGAACCTGTTCTGCCAGGTGGAAATAAGGGCGATGCAGGTGGAAACTTTTTATTGGAATTCTCTCAGGGTCCTCCAGCAGCCCAGGTTGCAGCTTTAGTGGACAGCCAACCACACATGTCACCGCTGCTTGTTCGAGGTTCCCTTGACGGTCCACTTCGGAATACAAGTGGCAGCCTGAGCTGGAGAACAGCAGCTGTGACTGGAAGAAGTGTATCGGGCCCACTGAGCCCAATGCCTCCTGATCTGAACATAGTTCCAGTAACTGCAGGACGATCAGGTCAGCTGCTTCCTGCTCTGGTGAACATGTCAGGGCCATTAATTGGGGTCAGAAGTTCAACTGGAAGTATGAGAAGCCGCCATGTTTCTCGAGATAGTGGGGACTACCTTATCGATACTCCAAACTCTGGAGAAGAGGGGATTCATTCTGGTGTTGCAGGGCATCCTGTAAATGCAAAAGAACTGCGATCGGCATTGCAAGGGCATCAGCAACATTCACTCACCCATGCAGATATAGCATTGATTCTGCTTGCAGAAATCGCATATGAAAATGATGAAGACTTCCGTGAGCACCTTCCTCTGCTATTTCATGTCACGTTTGTGTCGATGGATAGTTCAGAAGATATTGTGCTTGAGCACTGCCAACACTTGCTTGTTAATTTGTTGTACTCGCTTGCTGGACGCCACTTGGAGTTATATGAAGTTGAAAATAGTGATGGAGAGAACAAACAGCAGGTCGTGAGCCTGATCAAATATGTCCAGTCAAAGCGTGGGAGCATGATGTGGGAAAATGAGGATCCCACAGTTACTAGAACTGAGCTTCCAAGCGCATCTCTTCTATCTTCCCTAGTTCAGAGCATGGTTGATGCAATCTTTTTTCAAGGAGATTTACGTGAAACTTGGGGGACCGAGGCACTTAAATGGGCGATGGAGTGCACCTCAAGACACCTTGCATGTCGCTCCCACCAGATTTACCGTGCACTTCGACCCACCGTTACCAGTGATACATGTGTATCGCTCCTCCGCTGCCTTCACAGATGCTTAGGAAACCCGGTGCCTCCAGTTCTGGGTTTTGTTATGGAAATTCTCTTGACATTGCAAGTCATGGTGGAGAACATGGAGCCAGAGAAGTTAATACTTTATCCTCAACTCTTTTGGGGGTGTGTGGCGATGATGCACACAGATTTTGTTCATGTGTACTGTCAGGTACTTGAGCTCTTTTCCCGTATAATCGATCGCTTATCGTTTCGAGATAGAACAACAGAAAATGTACTCCTCTCAAGCATGCCCAGAGATGAGCTTGATGCCTCTGGTAGTGACATGGGAGAATATCAGCGGATGGATTCCAGAAGTGCCTCTGAAATTCCGCCATCCAGTGGGAACCTGCCAGTTTTTGAAGGGGTTCAGCCTCTCGTGCTAAAAGGACTCATGTCGACTGTTGGTCACGGCGTCTCTATCGATGTCCTCTCACGGATCACCGTGCATTCCTGTGACTCAATTTTTGGGGATGCAGAGACAAGACTCTTGATGCATATCACGTGCTTACTCCCATGGCTCTGCTTGCAGCTGAGCAATGATCTAGTGGTGGGTCCTGCTTCTCCACTCCAGCAGCAGTATCAGAAGGCTTGCTTGGTTGCAGCCAACATATCTATCTGGTGTCAAGCAAAATCGTTGGAAGACTTAGCTACGGTATTTATGGCTTACTCCCAGGGTGAGATCAAGAGTGTCGATAACCTCCTTGCCTGTGTGTCTCCGCTTCTGTGCAACGAGTGGTTTCCAAAGCACTCTGCTCTTGCTTTTGGGCACTTGCTCCGGTTATTAGAGAAGGGGCCAGTAGAGTACCAGCGCGTGTTGCTTCTCATGCTTAAGGCATTGCTTCAGCATACTCCCATGGACGCTGCCCAGAGTCCACACATGTATGCAATAGTGTCCCAGTTGGTGGAGAGCACATTGTGTTGGGAGGCGCAGAGTGTTCTGGAAGCCCTCTTGCAGAGCTGTAGCTCCTTGACAGGTTCCCATCCACAAGATCCAGGGTTATTGTCCGAGAATGGCCTCGGGAGTGATGATAAACTTTTAGCTCCTCAAATGTCCTTCAAGGCGAGGAGTGGACCTCTTCAATTCCCCATGGGCTCTGCATTTGGGGCAGGTCTGAGTATGGCCTCGCAAGGAGGATCGACTGAACCAGGTTTGCCACCGAGGGAGGTAGCTTTGAGGAATACACGCTTGATCCTTGGGCGGGTGCTTGATAACTGTGCTCTTGGACGGAGGAGGGATTATAGAAGACTAGTACCATTTGTTGCTAATTTTGGTAATCCGTAGTGACTTGCAGTCTGTTAACAGCTCAGACAGACACCATTCCATACATATTTATCATGTTAGTTACATGTACAGTGTTGTATATAGTCATTGTAAGCGATGAGTAGATGTCCAGGCTTGTAATGTGTTGAGGTAATTGCACAAGAAGTTTTAGAACTTATGTATCAATGCAATTGATTTTGCTCGCTCTAATAAGCGAAAGAGGATCTAGTACTTCCCGCAACTCCCCCGCATATGTTGTGATGGATTTTGAATTGTCGTTGATCATTTCTTATTCTTCTTGAATCACGTGCATTCTAAGTGTTGGGAAATATTGTGAATATTAAGGGTAGAATAGTAATCTAGTTTATGAGTAGGGTTAAGTACTTATATATATTTGTAACCCTATAATCACAACTAGAGAATAATAAAAATTCTATTTTGTTCTTACATGGTATCAGAGCCCCACACACACAAAAAAAATAAAAAACCCTAGCCGCCAGATTGCCGGAAACTACTGTTTCGTCACCGGTGAAGTCCCCCTCCCCGCCGCCAGGTGGCAGCACCCAAACTCCGGCGACTCTGTCGTCGACCCTCAGCAACCTCGTTGCTGACCATTAGCGACCCATATCTGGTCATGCCTTGGTGATTCAAGCCTCGGCGACCCAGATCTGGTCGTGCCTTGGTGATTCAAGCCTCGGCGACCCATGACCAGACGTCGCCGATTGGCGACCCGCGAACAACCGTTGCCAAACCCCCGGCGACCCACACGTAGCCGTCGCCGAACCCAGGCGACTCATGACGAGTCGTCGCCGACCCCTGGTGACCCACGAGTAGCCGTCGCCGAACCCCAGCGACTCACAACGAGCCGTCGCCAACCCTTGGCAACCCACGAGTAGCCGTCGTCGGACCCCGGCGATTCCGTACGAGCTGTCGCCGACCCCTGGCGACCCACAAGTAGCCATCGACGAGCCCCAACGACTCAGATCTGGCAATGTTCGAGTCTCCTGGCGTCGCCTGACTCTGTGATTGCTGTTGCTCAACCTTGGTGACCAGATCTAGCACCGTGTAACCCATTCCAACGTCTTTGGACCTAGCTTACCTCAAATCCGGCGATGTCCATTCGAGATTGAACCTGAATACGCAAGGAAATCTCAATAAATATCACTGTTGCTTGGATTTTATGGCTTCTACAGAGGATAAAGTTGCTGCTCCTCTCCTCGAAAGTGATGTATTCTTCATTTTCCATTGGAATTCTTTTTGCTGCTGACTTCAGTATTTATGTGCTCGATATTGCATTGAGTCGAAGGAAACAGCGAGAATAAGCTTGCTGATGGTTTGGTAATTTATGTTATTACCCACTGATAAATGGAATGATTTTGTGAAGTGTCGGTGAACTGCTGGTGGCAATTGGATTGAGTTCTTTTATTTTCGGAATTACTTGTGTTTTTGATTGGATTACTGAATTGAAGTGTTGATTACTGTGAAGTTAGTTTTTTGGGCTCAATCACACTATTTCTTTCACTAATGGAGAACAGTGGATCGACTTCAGGATCAGGATCTCTTTTTGGTCATTTTCAATTAACATCTATTAAGTTGAATGGAACTAATTACCCATCCTGGTCTAAAGCTATTGAGGTCTATCTTACTGCTACCAGGCAACTTGACTATTTCACATCTACGGTACCGTTTGATAAGAGTAAAGCTGCTGATTGGGTTGTAGGAGATGCGATGATTCGGACTCTATTGTGGAATAGCATGGATTCTAAGGTCAGTCCTCACTTTATTCAGTGTGACTCTGCAAAGACAGTTTGGGATAAATGTGCATTACTCTATTCGGAGCAAAATAATATGATGAGAGTATGTGACACGTGGGAAAAGCTGTTTGATATTCAACGTGGAGATCAATCTTTATCCAATCATTATGCTCGGTTCACTACCCTTTGCCAGCGACTGGATACCTACCTTCATGCCTCGAATGATCCAAATGTTTTGGCCAAACGCCAAGAGGATTTGAGGGTAATATTATATCTCAAATCATTGGGGCCCGAGTATTCATCTCTCCGTCAACATATTACATCTCAGAGTTCTCTTCCTACAGTGGATGAAGTCTTCTCCTAAGCTCTCCGTTCCACAATTCCTGAGAAGATTTCTTCCATGCCAGTTGTGGAGATGAGTGCTATGCTTTCCCATGGTCCTGGCGGACGTGGAGGTCGAGGTCGTAGTTACCGAGGTCGTGGACGCTGTTTTGTTCATAGTGGAGGTCGTAGAGGCCGTGATGGGGGAGTTAGTACTCATGGTACCATGAATTATGGGAATAGTCGTGGCTCACGGTATTGCCATCATTGTCAAAGAGCTGGACATACAGAAGCTTATTGCTATACACTTCACCCAGAACTCAGACCAGCCCTGGCTGCATATGCAGAAGTTGAGGATTCTCTTGTTCCTCCCTCAATAGGTCCACCAAGTTCGACTAATGTGAAGGATACAGGCGATTCAGTTACATTAACACGTGCTGAGTATGATACATTGGTTCGCTCTCAACAGGTGACAAGATCTTCAGCTCCTATTGCAACCCTAGTACAAACCTCCAAAGGTAGTTCATCTTGTTTGTTGTCTGCAGCATCTGACTCTTGGGTTATAGACTCTGAAGCTACCAATCACATGACTGGTAACTCTAACCTATTGTCTTCATTTCACTCTACATCTCCTTTATTATCAAACTCAGTTACATTAGCAAACGGCTCACAATCTCAAGTTACTGGTACAGGAATTGCACATTTAAGCCCCTCACTTCCTTTGTCATCTGTTCTTCACCTATCAAAATCTCCTTATAATTGGATTTTTGTTAGCTCGTTAACTAAACGACTAAATTGTTCCGTAACCTTTTCCTCTTCTCGTTGTGTCTTTTAGGATCTGAGGACTGGACAGATGATTGGTGGGGGACATGAATCAAATGGCCTATACTATATTGATAAGAAGGTGTTAGTTGCTGCAGCTGTAAAGCGTACATCCACTGATGTATATCGAATGCATTGTCGTGCTGGTCATCCACCACCGAACATACTTCGGCGTCTACTTCCTGAGTCTGAGTCTGCGAGTTCCTTTCAGTGTGAAGCGTGTCAATTTGGTAAACATCATAGAACTTCTTTTCCTTCTCGTATTCAAAGTCGTGTGTCTAGTCCATTTGAACTAGTTCACTCCGATGTATGGGATCCGTGTCGTGTGTCTGATGTCTTTGGATTCAGATATTTTGTTACATTCATGGATGATTTTTCCCGAATGACTTGGTTATTTCTAATAAAAGATCGTACAAAGATTTTTCATTGCTTTCAATTGTTCTATTTTGAAGTCTTGAATCAATATAATATCTCTATCAAATGTTTACGATCAGATAATGCTAGAGAGTATCTTGCTGCAACTTCTGGTTTCCAGCCATTTCTTGAGTCCCATGGTATTATTCATTAGACTTCTTGCTCATACACTCCCCAGCAAAATGGTGTAGTCGAACATAAAAATCGGCATCTTCTTGATGTTGCCCGTTGCCTTATGTTTCATATGCATCTACCTAAAAATTTTTGGGGCTATGCTGTTCTCACGGCATGTTATTTAATTAATATGCTTCCAACTTCTATTCTTTAGGGGGAGACACCATTCTCGATTTTACATTCAAATCGTCCTCTCTTTTCATTACCTCTTCGGGTCTTCGGGTGTGTCTGTTTTGTACATTGTCTTACTCCAGGTCTTAATAAACTGGATCCTCGTGCTAAAAAATATGTCTTTGTGGGATACTCTCTGACTCAGAAGGGATACAAATGTTACAGTCCTACTCGCCGTCGTATGTTTGTGTCCGCAAATGTAACATTCTTTGAAGATCAGTCACATTTTTCTTCTTCAGTGGTCCCAATGACATCTAGTGATAGTGATGGTGATGGTTGTGTCCTACCGACACTTCCACCACCTTCCATTTCTCTAGCTACATTCGCAGACTTTCAGTTTGCTAAATGCACATATCATCGACGCAGTACCGTTCCGACTATGACGGTAACGTCTTCATCAGAACCTGATTCTTTTGTTCCCCCATCAATTATAGTACCAGCCTTTGATCCTGACTAGCCCATTGCTTCTCGAAAAGGTACACGTTCCTGTGTTGGTCGTCCTGTTGATCGGTATGCTCCTTATTCTGGTCTTTCTGATTGTATCCGTACACGTCATCCTATTTCTAATTTTCTATCCTATGATCATTTATCTCCCACCTTCTCTGCATTTGTCTCGTCGTTGTCTTCTATTTCTGTCCCTAGCAGTGTTGCTGAAGCTCTTGCTCATCCGGGTTGGCGTCGTGCTATGGAGGATGAAATGAAAGCACTTATGGAGAACCGAACTTGGGAGCTTACTTCTTTACCTATTGATAAGAAACCTGTTGGTTGTCGTTGGGTTTTTACTATTAAAGTTCACCCGGACGGCACTCTTGATCGATTGAAGGCACGGTTAGTTGTGAAGGGATATACTCAAACTTATGGTGTTGACTATGATGACACCTTCTCTCTAGTAGCCAAAATACCATCTGTTCGTGTCTTTATTTCACTGGCTGCGCGATTTGGCTGGCTTCTTCATCAGTTGGATGTGAAAAATGCTTTCTTACATGGTGATCTAGTTGAGGAGGTCTACATGGAGCAACCACCTGGGTTTGTTGCTCGGGGGAGAATGTGGTATGTCGTTTAGATAAGGCTTTGTATGGACTTAAACAATCTCCTCGTGCATGGTTTAGTAGATTTAGTGATGCGGTTATCAAATTTGGATTAAAGCGGTGTCAGGTAGATCATTCAGTTTTCAGCTCTATCTCTCCAGCTGGTTGTATTCTTCTAGTTGTATATGTGGATGATATTATCATTACTGGCAGTGATTCAGGTGGTATTCAAAAACTCAAGCAATTTCTACATATAGAATTTAGTACTAAAGATCTATGACGTCTTCGATATTTTCTTGGTGTTGAAGTATCCTACTCACATGCTAGTATCAATTTATCGCAACGGAAGTATGTACTTGACATTCTTAATGAGGTTGGATTTCTTGGAGCAAAGCCAGTTAATACTCATATGGATCCCAATGTAAAACTTGACGCAGAACATGGAGAATTATTACATGATTCAGCGAAGTATCGGAGATTAGTTGGTAAGTTAAATTATCTTACCATCACAAGACCTGATATATCCTTCGCTGTCAGTGTAGTAAGCCAATTCATGAGTTCTCCACGTACTACTCATTGGGATGCTGTGCTTCGAATTGTCAAATATCTGAAGGGAGCACCAGGTAAAGGACTACAGTTTAAGAACTATGGTCATCTAAACACTGCAGGCTTCTCTGATGCCGACTGGGCTGGATGTCCTATGAGTAAGAGATCTACTTCAGGCTATTGTGTGTTTCTAGGAGACAATTTAGTTGCATGGAAAAGCAAAAAATAGCATGTTGTTTCCCGATCAAGTGCTGAAGCTGAATATCGAGCTATGGCACATGTGACAAGTGAATTAGTATGGTTGAGGATGTTACCATCAGAGATTGGAATGTCACCATCAACTCCATCAATGCTGTATTGTGATAATCAATCCGCTATTCATATTACATCTAATCCCGTCTTCCATGAGCGAACTAAGCACATTGAGGTTGATTGTCATTTTGTGCGAGAAAAAGTTCAAAAAGGCGAGATTATTCTTCAGCACACAAAGACGGAAGATCAACTAGCAGACATTTTTACTAAATCTCTACGGGGGAATAGAGTGAGCTTCTTATGTAACAAGTTGGGATTATTTGATATCTACGTCCCAACTTGAGGGGGAGTGTTGGGAACTATTGTGAATATTAAGGGTAGAATAGTAATCTAGTTTATGAGTAGGGTTAAGTACTTATATATATTTGTAACCCTATAATCACAACTAGAGAATAATAAAAATTCTATTTTCTTCTTACACTAAGTATATTGGTACAAGACCACAAATTGGCTTATAGCTCGTGAAGAACTTGTCTTCATTACAATCCATTTGTTTCAACTCTATTTATAGCAGTATGTAACTGTAAGTTTGTAACGACCGGAAATTGATGTTTTATAAATGAGCTAATTCAAGTTCATTATGAATTTTCTCGTACAATGATATGAACTAGGGTATAAGATTCTTCAAACCTTGGAGCTATTGTCCGAATGAGAGAGCTTTAGAAGATGATTCTGTTTGTACGCGCTCAAATTGATAATCAAATCTTTCAGAGGCTTGAAGTATTTCCATGTTGCCGGCGAAGGTTCCAATCATTTGTCGTCGTTGTCCATTCCTGTATAAGGCTGGTTTACGACAGAACCGGGCTTATTTTCTAGGGAGGGGGCGTCATTTTTGCTTGTATACAAGGTGCATTCACGGTTGGTCTGATAGTCAAAACTGGCATACGGACAACACAAATTAGTCTTCCTCATGAAAACAACTTAATAGCCGTGCAAAAGGGGGAAAGAACGAAAGGTAGTTCAGATGATAATAAGGGTGACCTCTCGCGAATGACCAGTATTTTAAGAGAACAAGCAAAGGGAACAAGAAGAATAATCCGAGTACTTAGATATTAGATTTCGAGGCAATGCGCTGGTGTCAAAAGATGCCTATTTTGATTTCACTTGTAATGAGAAAAGGATAACTTCCCCACCGCATCCTTCCTACTTTGCTCCGACGGATGCCAATGGTGCTAGTGAATGCAGGTAAGAACTAGACCCATGATTCGAGTAGTTTCATGCCATAAATAAACTCGAACAAGAAATAGGGAGATAAAGTCTAAATCACAACACTATTATTTCGAGTCTATAGTTGGTAAAGCAGTATCAAGCAGAAGACAACAATACTAAGCCCAGTCCTCACACGGCTTTATACATTTTTCAAACTAGCAGATTTGTACAATGACCGGTGCGACACACGTTTCCGGGTTTGAATCCTACAGAGCAAGGATTCCCATGTCTTCTCTGTTATTAAAGTTGACTCAGCATCCATTGCTATCTCGTTCTCCACATGACCAAGTCCAGATGCTGTAGCCATCATTCACGGGGAGATTCATGCTTCTTGAACAAAGCATAAGCATCGCTGTAGATAGCCACCAGGTTTGAGAAGACAGCAAGAACAATCATGAAAATGGCTAAGATCCTGTCCTTCTTGGTTGCTATGCTGTGATGATCCCTGCAATTAGCACAGTGGAATTGGTGTTGAGTTTTTAACGATTCTTCCAACGAGAAACAGGTACTATCAGATTGAAATTTACAGGTAGCAAGAAGAATCGAGAACTTATCTACCATAGAATTTAATTATGTCACATGGCAAACAAAGCAAAACCATTAGAGTAAAATGAGAAAAACTTCATAAACTCTCCTGCCTGCCTGCCTGCCTGCCTCCCTCTCTCTCTCTCTCTCTCTCAAAACTGAAAACCTAAAAGTACTGCCATTCTTAGCTGGCAAACGCATGTTGCATTGGTGGCATCATCATTTCTTAAGTCACAAACCAGCACATTACACTCCCAAAGTCAGGGACCTCAAATATCCTTTCCAATTAAGTGTGGAGCTGATAATGAGCATAGTTCATTGCTCAGCATCTGTCTTGTCAGAAAGGCCCAGAGAGATCAATTTATAAGGAAACACTATTGAAGGTGCCAACTCAATACGTTCAGCAATCGAGGGAAAGCAAATGCTCACCTCAGAGTAATAGCAGCAGGAAAAATGAACCCAATGCAAACAGCAGCTGTCGCTCCAGTAAATTGAAAAGCATCCCAGATGCTGGGGATGAAATTTGCACCCATGAATATTACAGTGATAAGACCGGTTGTGAGCAATGTAAACCTCAGGTTAACTAAAACAAGTGGCCTTGCAGAGGGAAAGAGAAGACCGTCCATGTTCAGTCGCAGTGGATAGAAGACGATGGGAAATACAAGCATAAGATGCACTGCGTAGCTAACACGAACAGCATCATTGAGCAAGGAACCGTAAGGAATGCCAAGGTTGGTGTCAAAATTAGCAAGCACATCGTCAAGTGTCCCATCACCAAAGAGGAGGAACCCAAAGAAGCTAGTCATTATATACACAGACGAGCACAGAGCAAGTGATGTTCCCACAACTGCCTTTATCTGCGTGGAATCTTCGAGTTCATTGTCGATGCTGTGGACTGCAAAATCGCGAAGAAAATCAAAAGTCAATTAACCGGTCTAGCTCTTTGGTTCACATATCAAAACAAATCATGCGATTTGCCCGTATTTAATCAAACTTCTCAGGTTCAACTTCTTGCAAGTTTATATTTAATAGACCAATTCTCGTGCAGGGTTAAAACTCACACAAATACTAGTTACAAACAATAGCTCCGAAAGAATAATAATCGATACTACTAAGATCGTCAAAACAACATAAAAAAACCAGGATCGGCCAACACCAGGAAAAACTTAAGCATGCACTTTTACAATGCAAGCACATTTGGAATGTTCAAGATCTTATATAAAAGAACCTCAAGCATCAACTTGAATAAATGCCAATTCATTTGAACTTTTAAGTTGATGTCGAAGTTTAAATGACCAGTCATGCAAATGATGCTTTACCATGAACACATGTAGATTTGGAAGTGGGAGCAATAATACAAGGACATCATGAATTCCCAGTCACAAGCATACCATTGTAATGGCAGATATATGCAGTGACGAGAACAGGAACCACAGTGAAGAGCTTCCAGAATGATGCCAAATCAGTTATATCAGGTAGCATTCTGGGCATTGCAACACCTCCCGAAATCAATTTAATGATTGAAATTCCCGCAGTGATGACAAGAAACACCACTGCCAGTGCAACAGACAAGGCAGATGTGAATCTCAATGAATCTGCAACCAGAAAAAGAAAATTACATCAGTCTCACTGAGTCGTGGCCAAATATAACAAGAACAACATCAAGTTATATCCATGAAGATCGCTTCACTAGAGATCTGAGATGCAGCATAGAATGCATTAGAGCAGTAAAATCAAGATCCATTCTTGAGCACTCTGAAAGACACACCATAAGATCAAATTACTTCCAAATATGACTAGCAAAACTATATATCCTAACAGGTGAGATCTTCCAAACCAATCGGTAGGTAATTTAAAGAAGACTAAACCGTACACGTGCACAGGACAAAAATGATTGTTTCAATTCCATTTACAAGTAAAAAAAAACACTAAGATCAGACCACAGCGAAGGCATACAGGATGCCCCAACCAGATGATAGAAGATGCAAGGCTTACCTATTCGCTTAAAGCATGCCAAAGGAGCAAATATTCCTAGTGTCGTGACAAGAAGAACAAAGGTACGGCCATTCCACCAGTGTTCTCCAAACCACCCTTCAAGAACACCAGCATGGTGAACCCCGCTCGAAGATGTTCCGGACAGCACATCCCCTTCAAATAATGTCTAAACGTCAAAACAGGATGATACTCCACAATTTCATAACCTAAGTCCAAGTGAAACCATTGACAATATTCCAAAATATACTGAAATGGTTCGAACTCGTACCGATAATGATCATGTACACGATGAGCACACCGATGTTGTTGACCATGACGCATATCTGCAACAGAATCCTCCCGTACTTGCCGAAAGCATCCCCCATGAGACCACCGTACGAGACGGATTTGCCCGCCCTGCTAAACCGGAGCAACATATCAATGGACGCATTGGTCAGGAAAGCCATGAAGACGATCATGGCGATCCCCAGGCCGAGACCCAGCACTTTCATGGTCGCCGGCAACGCCATGATTCCGGCACCGACGATCGTGGTGGACAGGTTGAAAACCGCCCCGGTGAAGGAAGCCCCATTGAACTCATCGAAGCTGGCCTCCTCGTCTTGCCTCTTGGGCAACAGCGGCGCGTTCTCGTCCACGACCGCCTTGCTCCTCCGCGACTTCCTCTCCTTCTTCGGCGCAATTTCCCCGATCGTCATCTTCCGGCGATCTTCTCCCGTATCCCGACTCCGACTAAAGCCTCTCCGCGCCCTTTATCTGGTTCACAAACCTAAAAAAAAAAAAAGTCAGCTTCAGAGCTCAGCAGCATCGGATTCGCACCAAACTTCAAACTCGGAAGCAAAGACGAACTCACCTGCAACAACCGAACACCTCCGAGGTCAAGCAATCGCGGATTGCAAGCGAGCGGGAATCAAGCTCCGGCGTGCTCTCCGGGGGCAAGGCGAATCTCGATTTCGCGGGAAGCGACGGGGGCGCTTGTCAAAGACCCCGAGAAGAGAAATCCGGCCGGCGACCGGCGACCGACCCGCTCCGGCTGGTCGCGGCGAACGATTGAAGCGGCGAACTTCGCCGGAATCCGATCACACGGCGAGGTGCGGAGCGAAAGATGGTTGCTTTCTTTCTGTTCGCAATAACGGATCGTCGTCGGCGAGCAATTTATAGAGGAATCGGAGAGGTGAGGACGGAATGGGACGACGACGAAGACGGTCGGTGGCGGCGACGGAGGATTCGTACGAATTGACTGCCATCTAATTCAGAAAAAATATACTAAAAAAAAAATCCCATGAATTTTTTTTGCATTATTCGAGTATTTAATATTCATGGATTTTTTTTTTACTTATGTAATAATATTGTGTGAATATGATTAAATAATGGGGAGACGCAAATTGCACAAACGCGAAACATTCCGGAGTTACTGTGTTTTGCTCCACTATCCCATGTTTTTCTTTCTTTTCATGCATCTCATGATCATAAACTGTCATTGATCTGATCGTTACTACACCGTAACTTTTGCAAAAAGTAACGTTTGGTTGAGACCCTATCTTCGAGTAAAGACCATGGAGAGGGCCGTTAAGTCTCGAGATCGCGGCTCATCGGCCCTAACCAGATCTTCGCTGGTCAGCGAGCGCATGCATCTCACGCGGCACTTTCCAAGCCATGGCCGGCCGGTGAGCCGAGGGGGGTGATTCGAGACAAAGTCGCCTCGCTCGAAATTCTTATTTGAAAATTTTCCTTATTTTCATTAATATGAAAAGTAAAAGATACTCCTATATTTATTTATACATTTTTAAGGAGTGCCCAATTTGGGCATGACAAGCGGGGTGCTGAAGTTTGGTGGAGAGCGAAAGGGCATCTTGAATCGAAATTTCATACGCTACATGTCAAGCAAGGCCAGCTTTTGTTTTCTTTTTCCGATTAGCTTTTGTATTTTTCCGTATTAATGGTTAAAATTCAAGTATAGTATCCACGAATAATAATTTTTTTTATAATCGAGGTGTCCGCGCGACTGACGAGCTATGACTCAGCTGCAAACCGGCGGTGGTGCACGACTAGTCCTCGAGGGGGGCTAGCGCAGCATCCCACCGCCACAACCCCCCACTTAAATTACCGATGGACGAGTTTGAATCCAGGATTTCTCGTGAAAGGACCTGAGTTCAAATCAATGCAGCCACCGATGGGTGGGTTTCACAAATAAATGTTCATATCTTATTCAGCAAAAAAAAAAAAGAAGATAGAAAAAAATTCATTATTTAATGGATGAAATTGAGGTAATTTTTGTCGGCACGCTTCCCCTAATGCATTATTAAAGTCCTCGCTGGCAATTATTGCTGTTAAGGCTCGAAGCTAGTTGGCTTGAGAATCGAACCCACTTGAGTAAGCGCTTGAATTAAAATGCACATCCAGGGTTATACCTGCAAATTGCCAAATATATAGCTCCCCGTAAGGAAAGGAAATGTATATGGTTAATGGAACTCTAGGGCATGTGTTGTGTTTCCCTATTGAGCATCCCAAATCTCGTGAAATTTGAAGTTTTAGCTTGCCGATGAGGTGTCGGCTCAGATGGCAAGAGGGTATGTTCATCTCGATTATGATCTTACATTCGAGTCTTGTTAGAAGCAGCGATTCATGAGTAAATCCTAAATACATTGGCCGATATGAAAAACTGAAGTTTTATGATCGTTTAGGGAAATGGACTAATCGGGGTGCGCAAGAGTTGATCCAAACACCTCTTTACCACTAAATTAAAAAGAAAAAACTTCTAAGGCAATAAAATGTGAATATGTACTGTCCTAACCTAAGAAAAGGCTTAGTAAGATATTTCGATTTCGATTCTTGGAAGTTTTCTTACACTTGCTTAATATATCTCTCCAACCAAAAATTGCAAAAAAATCATGGATATGCACGTTTGAATTATGGATGATCAATTATAGATCGGACCAGTTTCCGTTTTGGAATCGGGAATAAGTCTAGAAAAGTAGCCCATCTAGTCTTGAAATCAAACCGACCGATCCGGTTCTCGGATGGATTTAAGAACCAACATAATTTCTTTTTTCTTTTGTATTCTCTAGACTAGGATTAGACGAGAGATTGGAAAGAACGCTGTTTCTAAACTCTCGTAGAAATGGAACACTTTGTAGACGCGCAAGTGTGTCTTTGAACACCGTTTTTGTTTTCTTCTCCAGCCTTTTGGCAATAAAAAAAGGAAAAACCATTGATCCGGCTAGGATGGTTCGGTTCACGTTCAGAATCGAGAACTGGATCGATTATCACCGGTTTCAAATTTAGAAATCGGGAACTGTCCAGAAATCGGTCGGGTCGTCGCCGTGCTCACCCCTAATTTGATTTAAATAAAAGCACAATAGTACTCCCCACTCATGCCAAATCTTAGAACGATAATGTGGAATGCGATAGGAAAGGACCAGTGAATGTTCAATTATTGGGACTAGGAATATATGGGGACCAATCTCAGGATGGACGGCTTCCCCCTGACGTGTAGGGCCTGTCTTAATTAGCAAAAGAACAAAAACCATTATTATTATTATTATTTATTTTTTGGTCGAAATTATTATTATTTATTTGATTGTTCTACTTTTATTATCTACTGTTCTTTTTGTCAACGTCAAAGCGTGAGAAAAAATCAACGGATTTGGGCCGAGCCGACCAGATCGGGCCGCCGATAAAAAGAAATCTCAACGGCTACGATTCTGCACTCCGACGTAGAAGATATCTCGACGTGGTCCCCACCACCCGCTTTATTTTTTATTTTTTATTGTAAATAAGTATTGCTCGTTTTCGTTTCGAAATAAATTTTAAATGCATGCTCTCAATTCATTTCGCGGAAGAACGAACGGTTTGCAAAACGATTGTTCGTATTATTTAAAAAAATAAATGAACGAAAATTATTATCCTCATTTACGAAAATATTTAGACAAAAGTTATATTCGGTAATGAAAACAAGTTTTCGCTGATTAATTATTTTAAGCGATACCAACGATCATTTTTTGAAAAATATTTTTCAAATTATTTATCTTTCGCGAAATGAATGGAGTTATAATCGATGTGGTAACTCATATCCATCACCATTGATATGGATAGTTAATTAACGATGATAAATACAATTGTGTGAAAAAAGACCACGAATGTTATATAATATAAAAATCCTTTCTCTTTTCCTTTCTTTTTTTTTTCCCATAAAACCTTACATAATCAAACTTTTGTTGCACTTATGCTAATTTAATCGTAAATTTTTCAATTTGGCCAATTTTTTTTTTGGTAAAGTTCAATTTGACCAATTTAGTCTTAAACCTTTTGACAATTTATCAATTGAATAATTCTAGCCAATTTTGACTGGAAATCGCTGACGTAGACGTTAATTGTCTCACGTGACATGACTAGCGCTAATATGGACAATTAAGTCTTAAACCTTTTCCTCCCTATAGACGTGCAATTGCCATTTAGGAAGGAAGAGAGTGTTCTGTCATGCGCGGTCCTTACTCGATGACAGTAAATTTACAAACGATTACCTAAAAATATCCACTCTCTTTTATTTTACTCGGAGATCTAGAATTTCGATTATAGTCTCGTGAATCTCTCGTGCTTCGGAGCAATCAACACACCCGATAATTTAACTTTTTAAAGCGGAGCCATAAAGAACTTCTCCGCAAAATTTGTGTTCATTGCCCGAGCTCTTAGATCACGCTGCTCCCACATAAAAATCATCCGTAAAACGAAAGGTCGGGAATGTATCCAAGTCCTACTATGTCCGATTACCCAACACATCGATGGCAAGTCCCAATCACAAACACTAGGACAAAAATTCATGTGCATTTTCGCAGATTATGTTCCAAGCTAACCTCAGCAATGTCAAAATCGAGCACGGACCAGTAAGTTCAAACCGCGCTAAGTACCTCAGTACCATACCCTTTATCATCGTGTTTCCTCGTCAATCAACGCACGCCTCGTTCGTTAACGAGCATCATTACGGATTTTGATTAATATAATCAGCTCACTAATCATAAGTATCATTATCAAATTCGTGGCTGTGGTTGCGACACGTGTAGTTAGCTGAGCCAAGCAATGTCGATCGATCGCCTATTGGGCGCCCAACATTTTTTTGGCACGTTCCCTTGGACAAAAAACAAATGGCCCTTCCGTCTCTCATTGGCCAATTTAAGAATTTATTTATATCAATAGAAAGGAATATAGAATTGCTCCGGGACACGGTGCTTATAAAATAAAATTAAAACTAAAGTTTCGTGGGTCGAATCCGGGCCGTGTCGCCACATGTCGCTTGTCCTATGGAGATTGGATTCGCGGGTCGAGAGATGCCGGGGCATCGTGGTGGGGCCCACGTGCCCCGCCAGCACGGTTAACGCCATCTCCGCGCCGGCCTGCGGCGTTTGGCAAGTTTCGCCATCAAAAGGGCCGCCGTACTGTTGGGGACGCGGCGTCACGCTCGTGTGAATTTCGACCCTCCAAAGACATGCAAGTGTGAGGGCAAGATGGTGTGGTGCATCGAGAGTGGAAGATGACAAGGAAGAGCATGATGTGAACTCCACAAGCCATTTGTGGCCAGAGGTCTTAGTTAAGATGTCCATTCGATTGCGACTGGAAACATTAGGATGTCATCTTTACCGTCCTCAACTTTTTCGCCAACATGTGACAGATCCGTAAGCAGCTGCCAAAAAAATGACTCGGGTGCCGCATCGCTTTCGTTGCGGCGAGCTGCCGCTTACCTCTGGACAGGGGAATGAACAAAAAGAAGATGCTGCAAGTTGCAACTGATGAGGAGGGTGTATTACTCTGGGGTTCAGTTGGCTGTTGCTCTTGGTCTCGGGAAGGCTTATGCCCCGAGCAAGACTCTACCCGCGCATGGCGTTGTAGAAAAGAAACTCGGCTGGTGGAAAGCTGCTCCGAAGTTGCAATGCATCATTTGTCGAATCTCTGGATTTTGAGGACAATTATCACGTATCTTATCAGGAAAGAATTAATGTAGCCCAAAGAAGTGAAAAGATGGAGGTTCTGTCCTCCTGCAATCAAAGATACTTCGTGACTTATGACCCTGAATCCTGCATTTTTGCACGCGCTTACCATTCAGTTTTCAGGTTCCCCTGAGAATCTCGAAGTAAATCTTCTCTTCGAGATTAATCTCGGACCTTGCTGTCATCAACAGCGGGTATCCCGAGAGTTCTCCGGTCAGCAGTAATTGCCATCATGAAGATCATTCACAGAGAGACCAAATACTGTATCTGTGCCAAAGAGACCGTAGTTATGCTATGCCACCTTTCAGTCGCTTCCCTGTATCGACATGCGGTACAATTTGCCAATGGCCCTCTCTTTTCCCTATCCACGACTTTGCCTCTTCTTATTCAGAGAAATCTAACAATATTTCCAAACTACGACTAGACATTCATTCTCAATTCTTCCTCAGATTCGTTTTCTTCTGCCTCCTCATCGAGAAGGAAATTGGCAACAGGCACATAACCAGATCCTTTCATTTCATTGATGAGCAGATCAAGCTTCCCGTAAATTTCTCTAGATTTTGGATGAGCCCTCTCTCCCACAAGAAATGTATGTACCTCATCTTTCACCTCAATCCAGCTACATCCCGGCTCCTTCCTTAACTTGTTACTCTTCATTACTTTCCTCATCTCCGAAACTTCGTTCCACAATCCTGCATTGGCATATATATTCGATAGGAGGATATATGCAGAAGAATCTTCTGGCTCCAATTGCAGTAGAGAATTTGCCGCTACTTCTGCTATTTCCACATTACCATGGTCACAGCAAGCGCTAAGTAGGCTTCTCCAAATAACAGCATCCGCTTCAAAAGGCATGTCATAAATAAGCTTTAGAGCATCATCAACTTGACCTGACCTCCCTAGAATATCCACCATACACGAGTAATGCTCCAAATGGGGATCCAAACCATATGCAGGTTGCATAGAGTGAAAATACTGCAATCCTTCCTCAGCAAGTCCCATGTGTGCACAAGCTCGAAGAACCGACACGAAAGTAGCGTGGTTCGGCTTCACGTTTTCAAGTTGCATCCTCTCAAAAACTTTAAGGGCATCTTCACCAAGCCCATGATGTGCGTACCCACAGATCATTGCATTCCATGTCACAAAGTCTCTCTTAGGTGCTTTCTCAAACATCAACTGGGAATCTTTCAAATTTCCACACTTTGAGTACATGTCAACAAGGGTGCTGCAAATGTAAGTATCTGCTTGCAGCTCTAATTTCAAGATTTGAGAATGGATTTGCTTCCCTAGACCGACAGTAGCAAGATTAGCACAAGTATCAAGAACTGTTGCATAAGTGAAGCTATCAGGCTCTACACCAATCTCTAACATCCAAGAGAAGTATCTCTGAGCATCCTCACTCTGCTTTTGCATTACAAACCCAGATATGATTGCATTCCAAGAAACCATCGTCTGTTCTTCTGTTCTAAAATGGATCTTCTCTGCCACTTCTATCATCCCACATTTACTGTACATGTCAACCAATGCACTCCCTACAAACCAGTTCAACCCCATTCCGGATTTGATTGCTCTATTATGAATCTCCATGCCACAACTCAGAGCTTGATTACCTGCACAAGCTTTTAAGACACTTCCATACGTGAATTCGTCAGGTTCCATCTTTGATCGAAGCATTGAAGCAAATAGCATGAGCGTTTCCTCTACATTATCGTTCTGCTCATGTGCTGCAATGATCGCATTCCATGATACGGCATCTCTAATTGTCATTTCCTCAAAAACACAGCATGCTTCTGATAAAGCTCTACATTTTCCATACATATCCAACAGGGCATTTGCGACACATATATTGTTATTCAAGGTGCTCTTAATTGTTAGTGAATGAATTTGAAGCCCCTCAAAAAGCCCTTTAATTATCGCACATGCACTTAATGCACCCGACAAACTTATTTCATCAAAACCTTGACCAGACTTCTGCAAATTTCTAAATAGATGCAAAGCTTCAAATCCTTGACCGCTTCGAGCATACCCAACAATAATGGCATTATATGACTGCAAGCTACGATCTGGCATTGAGTTAAACAACTTTCTAGCATGTTCCATGTTGTCACACTTTGCATACATGTCCAACGTGGCTGTCGCTACTACAACATCAGCTCCAAAGTCACTCTTCAATGTATGACCATGTAACTGAGTGCCAATTCCTAATGCCGACAACCCTGCACATGACCTGAAGACACTCGCGTAAGTGGATTGGCTCACTCCACATCCTGCTCTCAGCATTTCCCTGTATATCTCTAAACCCTCAATCAATTGATTGTTTTGGACACAACCGGCAATTACAGCGCTCCATGAAACCCAATTCCTCTCTGGAATTTCTGCAAAGAGCTGAAGCGATCTATCTAATTTCTTACACTTGGCATACATGTTAATTAAAGCACTTGCTGCGACTACATTTTCATGAACTCCCATCCTCACTGCAAGTCCATGGATCTGAATTCCCAAGTTCAGATCTTCTAAGCACGAACATACTTTCGAAACAACGGCCAAAGTGGTGTAATCGAGCGCCACTCCCGCTCCTCTCATCTCCACAAAAACACCAACCGCTTTCCAACTATCACCATTCTGTAGAAAACCGGATACCACGGAGTTCCACGAGACGACGTCCTTTTCGGGCATCAACCGAAAAAGTGCCTCCGCAGCTGCCATGTTCCCACTCCCCGCATACCCAAATATCACCGCGTTCCAAGAGAAGGTATCCCGAAGCGGCATTCTGTCGAACACCTTGAGTGCGTGGTCCAAGCTCGAACATTTGACGTACATCTGGATCAAACAATTCGTGACGAACACCGTCGGCGAAAACCCAGTTACGATCATGCGCGCATGAGCCTGTTTCCCGGGCACTAGGGCTCTCTGGCTCGAGCAGTCCTGGAAAAGATGCGAGAACGTCTTCCTCAGATAGGACAACCTCGGAGCTCCCGCGGCGACCGTCGAGCATCTCAAAACTTGCACGGCACCGCGAGAGGGCTGCGAGAAGAGCGTGAGAAGTGGCAGCGCGTTGACATGAAAGTGAGGAGAGGAGGAGGAGAAGCGAAGGGCCATCAACAATGGCGCTCATGCTTTGGCGGGTTCCGTCACCTCTTCTCCTTGGTTTGCAAGCGTTTGAAAATTGGTTGACTTCTGGATTCCGGGCCGGGCCCAAAGGCCCGAGTTTTGGCCCGCTACCGCTTTCATGGTCGCGTAGCGTCTTCGATGCTTCTCCAGTACCAGCTTGTCAACTTCCTGAGTTCTCCGCACTCGATTCTTCTTCTTCTTCTTCTTCTCCAATTTGTTTGCTTGGTTGGTCATGGAAGCTGTGGCAGAAGATGGTGCAGCTGGAAGAGAAACCATCACGCCGGAGGAGGTTATACAAACGAAGTCTGATCAGGTAAAGCCAATATTGCATCGCCAGTTCGTCCTAATTGACCCATTAGCAAGTTAATTTCTCTCATTAGCAGTGTTGATGGGCGACAGTATATTGGCCCAAACAAGAAGTAGAAAGGTAGCTGGTCTTTTGGCATGTGTTTGGGTGCTGTGAATTCTATTGGCCAACGGTTGCTTTTGAGTGGCAGGATGCAGGGGATGGCCATCCCAATGAGTACAGGGTTGTGTATGTTTTAGGTAAATTCCGCAACTTTCTTTCTTGCTTGCTCTCGTGATGTTCGGTTGCGCACTTCTTGCACATGCAAAGGATGATTCCCTGCATATGGCGGTACGTGTCGTTTTTGTGGGTTCTTCCTGATGGAGTGTTTAAATGGTTCGTCGCTTCGTCGATCGCCAAGCGTTGGCGATGGATGTGGCAATTGACCAAGACGGTGGATTGATTTGATTTTTTGTTTAACTCTTATGTTGATAGCTTGGCCTCTAGACAGATCGAGCAATCCTCGGTCGGACTGTCATGCTAGTTGTGTGTGTCAAACCATCAGGTTTCAGACTTAATTTGGATGTTCAAACGGCTGGACTGATGGTAGCTGGGTTTTGCGTTTTCCTTATCTCTAGTTGCAATTTGGTGAAAAGCTTAAAAGAAGGAAGTGAACAAAGAATTAAAGAGAAGAGAGAATCGTCTTTTAATAAAGCAAATCGACTTTGATTTTTGAATAATCCACATCACTTGTGCTTCTATTGTAATAAAAGATAGAGCACCATGCACCTTATGCATAACAAATCTTGTTGGTCTGAAGGCTATGTGCTACACAGCATCAATTCATTTTGGGTGACGAATTGTTCATCAGTGGACAGCACGATTCACAGGAGTGGCTGAAATTCGAGGAAAAGCTCGATACTATTTAAATCCATATAGCATATTCTCTAATGGTCACTGTATCTTCCATTAAGTTTGCAGTGATTACGTCAATAGTGATCTGGCAGGTGGTCCCGGAAGTGGGAAGAGCACGCAGTGTTCCAAGATTTCTTCAGAGTTTGGGTTTAGCCACTTGAGCGCTGGTGATCTTCTGCAAAAAGAAGTCGAATCCGGTTCCAAAGAAGGGTATTTGATAGTTTTGAACTTTCTAATACCCAAAAAGAATAAAAAATTTCTAAATTGTGCATGTTGTAGAACCGGCTTCTTAGTTTCTAATTTGACAATGTCCTAAGGAAAGGTGTTCTGTTAACCCTCCGAGGATGGCTTCGCTGTAACATTTGCTTTTCATTTAACAGAAAGATGATCCGGGACTTAAAAAAAGAAGGAAAGCTGGTTCCCTCGGAAATAGTTGTCAAGCTTCTGCAGCAGGCAATGCGCAGAAGCGAAAGCAAGAAGTTCCTCATCGACGGTTTCCCACGTAACGAAGAAAATCTCGCTGCGGCCGAGAACATTGTGCGCCGTTACTTCTGTTCTATATCATTTGCCTCTGTTCAATGATTTCTCATACTTGACTGTTTATTGCTTTGGTCATTTCTTCATAATAAGTTTCCATGCAGATGAAGATCGAGCCTGATGCCATACTATTCTTCGATTGCTCAGAGCAGGAATCAATGAGGCGCCTTCTAAGCAGGAATCAGGTGGGAATGCTTTGCTATTTTTTCATTACTTAGAACAAATTATGAAGTTAATAAGTTTCTCCGAGTGCTAAATTCGCAACCATGAAGGGAAGAGCTGATGACAATGTTGAGACCATTCGGAATCGTCTCAAAGTTTACTCTGAAGCAACTGTTCCTGTGATCAATTACTATAACTCAAAGGGCAAAGTTCGAAAGGTAAGTGCTGATTCTTTGCTTTTGCGTTCATCTGCTTGGAGAAACGAGTGTTGGTAATCACTTGCTGACTTGGTTTTTTCCCTTCTGGTCGTCCTCTGGGCGGGGCTTAGATTGATGCTGAGAGGCCGATTGAAGAGGTATACAAATCTGTGAAGGAGGTCCTGTCTGGTATTGTAGGTAAGGGACAATGAAAGAGCAACTCCATAGCTGTACACTCCAGAAACTAATATGCTTGAGCTGTAAAGATACAGCGCCTTTTGACCTTAATAATCTATCTTTGCACTCTCCTAGAGGCGTATTCGGCATCTATTTCTACCCGTTCAGTCAGGTTGATCGAATCTTCTCTAGTCATTTCTTCCGTCAGTTGGCGTGACAAACCTATGCTTACTCTGTATTTTTAGATTCTGTCACGAGTAAAGATCGCAAGAATCTGCATCATTATAGCCTTAGGCCGCATGACTTGAAGTGTGCCTTATAGGGCGTATATCATAACTCGAAGCAAGTCGTGACTAATTCGATTTCCTTGCAAGTACAGAAGGACGGCTCACTTTGCTGTATGCTCTTTCGTGGTATGCGAACTAAGCAAAGAATTCTATACTAGACGGGATGGCATTCTAATTGCACGCCGCACCCCGGCGTGGCGCATCGATAGTCCGATGCGGACTTGTTGGGAAGTAGAAGAAGGCTTCTCCAGCATGATGAATGAACTATTGCCTAATTTAGCAAAAGTGGCACTTTACGAATCGGTTGATCGTCAATGATGGAGGCTGTAGGGAGACTTGCTGAGTGTTTTCTGGGAGACTTTCGCATCGAATCAACGCTGCAAATATGAAAAATGCTGCTCTTCATTCAAGGTGCTTTCGCATTATCACCGTGTTCTTAATTTGTCTGATTACGTACTTTTACTTTCGCGTGTTTCTAATCAAGTCTTTCTGACGCCAAATTTAGTTGATGTGACCATCGGAGGATGCCAAAATATCATGTGGATAAAGCATGTGGATGGACGTACGCGAGGAGGTGCTTGTAGGAATTTGACCAATGTAGATGACGTTCGAGAATAACGTGGATAAACTTTAGCCAACATGGACACGCCACCTAGAAGTATACATTGCAGAAAATTCATCCGCCTCACGCGATACATTCTTCTATAAGAAAGGGATAATGTTACTAATGATTCAATTGCCTCTATTCGAAATTCAAAATTGGCTCGCTACTTTTTTGTGGTCTATATGGTTTGAATCTTACTTTTTACTATTTATTTGATTTGAAGCGACTCGGACACTTTGACTTTCTTAACGTGAAACACTTAAAATTTGCACAATACACAAATTTGATACATAAATTTGCATATGGATTTTTTTTTGGTAGATTAGATTAATATCGTATACTGTAGCGGGAGTGCTGAGATGGACGCTAGAATGCTTACGTGGACAAATTAAGTAGGCGGTCGCACAGGCACGGCGAGTCGGTTGTTGCGGCCACGGCCAAAACTCACGGTGGTTGATCGCCTGAGGATGGCGGCCACTGCAATCGGTGGTTGAACAACAGTCAAGAACGGAGGCTGAAGAGACTTGCCGAGCACTTTCTCCCGGAGACCCTGGTCAGTCTCATGGCTTACATGATGCAGAAGAATACTATGCAGTTCCTCGTTCCATGTATAAAGAGCACTAGAATGGCAATGCACTATGAGCATTTCACGCTGACCCTTCATAGATTCAATAGAGAAAAAAGGAAAAATTTGCCGGAGAGATAGGATGTTCCTAGAGTTCGGTTCGGCGATCGGTGGGTTGGTGGTCGTATGGGCGATTTTCCAGCAGTACATGCCTCCCCAACTCCGCAACCAAGCGGAATGGTACGCCCGCAAGTTGGCGAGCCTGGTCGATCCCTACGTCCAGATCGCGTTCCCCGAGTTCACGGGCGAGCGGCTCAAGCGTGGCGAGGCCTATGCGGCTATCCAAAACTACCTCACCGCCACCGGCGCACCGCCGCTTCCCGAGCCTGGAGGCTCAAGGCCGACTTGGTCCAGGACAGCCAATCCATCCTCCTAAGCATGGACGACCACGAAGAGGTCACTGACGAATTCAAGGGTGGTCCGCCGACAAAACCGCCTCCAGGAGCTGTCAAAAATTGTTTGGAAAAAATGTGTTAGTAGGAAATGGAATCCGAATGTAATCGGACTTTGAGGTGTATAATCACTCTCTTTTAAGATCAATTTACCCCACGAAATTACTATAGGTTACTAGCAAATTTTCTTAAGTATACAACAAAGTCACGGTAAGAATACTGGATAGCAATTCCAGTAAATCTCGTAAAACTCTCTACGAAACAACTGAGAAAATAATTATCTCGTTTTTTTCTTAAGGAAGATGAAAATGAAGGGAATTCTATTCTTCTGTCAATCGAACAGAATTGTCCAATATATATAAGCAAATAGAACACACCTCCCGTTGTCTAACTGCCAATACAGACACACCCATTTATGTCCGAAAAGTTGCAATCCAGATATAATCCTTCGTGTCTGAAAACCGCCATTCGGACACAACCGTTCATGTCTGAAAAGTTACAATTCGGACACAACTCTTCGAGCATGAAAATAGTCAATTTTGGACATACCTTTTTGTGTCCTAAAATGAAACAATCACAAGTCATACAAAAATCAAATACATAAATTTTTGATTAAGTGCTAAGTCAGCGTTAAAATTGCGCATCGGCACGCGGGTATTGTGAGGCCTACCGCACTCACTCATTGTTCTCCATTTACAATAAATGATACTATCTTAACTTATAAATTGATCACAACTTTTCTTTCTTTCTAACTCGGGACAAGAACAAAAAAGCCTTATTTGTTTGTTTTACAAACAAACACCAACACGAGCATGTCCTTCTCTTTCTATCCCGTTGCTGATGAGCCGAGGCACTACCGGCTCACGTTTCACCGGCACCGCCGGGAATCGATCGCTCGATCTTCTATCAAACACGTTTGGACGGAGGGAAAGGTGGTCACCGCCAAGAGCCGGCAGCGGAAGCTCTACACGAACAATCTGAGTGACGATTGGTCGCAAGAAGAACAAGTGGAGCCACGTGGTTTTCGAGCACCCGGCGAGCTTCGAGACTCTAGCGAGCCGGCCGAGCAAGAAGCGGGAGATCATGAACGACCTCGAGAAGTTCAGCCGGGGGAAGGAGTACTACGACAGGATCGGAAAGGCCTGGAAGCCCGCCAGGCACGGCAAGTCCACCATGATCGCCGCGATGGCCAATTTCCTGAACTACGACGTGTACGATGATCTCGAGCTGACAACGGTCAAGGACATCGCGGAGTTGAAGAAGCTCCTGATCGAGATGACGTCGGGCAAGTCCGTCATCGCGATCGAGGACATTGACTGCTCGCTCGACCACACCGGCCAGCGTAACAAGAACGAGAAGAAGGACAACAACGACGGCGACCGGGAGGCCGACCCCATGAAGAAGGTGGCCGAAGAGGAGCAGAAAAGCAGCAAGGTCGCTCTGTCTGGCCTCTTCAACTTCATCGATGGGATTTGGTCAGCTTGCGGTGCAGAGAGAATCACAGCATTCACCACCGACTACATAGACAAGCTCGACCCTGCTCTTATTAGAAGAGGAAGGATGGACAAGCCAATAGAGATGTCCCACTGTTGCTTCGAAGCGTTCGAGGTCCTCTCGCGGAACTACTTGGACGTCGAACGCCATCTGCTGTTCGCGACGATCGCCTGACTGCTCGAGGAGGCCGACATGACTCCCGCCGACGTCGCCGAGAACCTGATGCCCATGCCCGACGGCCAAGACGCGGCGGCGGCCTGCTTGAGGAGCTTGATCGAGGCGCTCGTTTGAGATTTCTGGTGAAGTGAAATAGAATGGTCATGCAAATTAGAAGGGATCACTTCCTATGAGTTCAGAAATTTGGGGTGTCGGATACAGAGCTCAAACTTAGAAGGGAAAAATGAGCTCAAAACACCCATTTGCCATTGCGAAGGATAGCTCGAAATTATTTGTAACGTGGAGAAAATATTACATGAAATACTATTTCTGTACTATGGGCTTAAGTAATCCTAAAAAGTCGAGACTTTGCTAACGCAAATCGCTAGCATTTAAGAAAACAAACGTGAGAAAAGAGCCGAGGTATAAGTAAGTTTCGTCGACAAAAGCTCTTGAAATTAGAGGTAATCATTGATCGGGCTCGAGTGTGGTCAAGCCTAACTTGTTGCTCAGGCTTGCCCATAAAGAGAAACGTAGGTACAAATCTCCAGGTCAATAGAGTTTCTAACTCAATACCATCATCCAAGCCTACCCCATAACTGCTCTTCCAAAACAAGGCTCGAGCGGGGCCCCTAGTGGGGCCCGTGAACTGTCTGATCGATCTATGAGAAGGTCTTCTCATAATGTATGGGCATCTTATCGAATTCTTGTCATCATATTTACTTACATATCTCCAATAACATGTCATTTGGAATCATGAAATGGCAGAAAAAAAAAGCTATTCCTAGGAAAGATCCTGGTGATGTTATGTGACAGCTCTTGTGCAAGTCTTTCCTTAGGAAGAGAAATCAAATAATCTAACAAGACATAGAGACACATAAACTTAATGGCGGATCCGACCCGGCCCAAACTCCATGCCCCCGCGGCCCCTCCCCGACCCGGCCCGGCCCGATCCGGAACACGAAAAACCGTTTCTGCCCCTCCCTCCCTCCCTCCATAGGCGAACGCCTCTGCGCCTGAAAGCTGCGCACGGACGCCAGAAAATGAATTCGTCAGCGAAGCTCGAATGCGCGGATCGCCGATGAAACGAGAAGGATTCGTCAATGGCGGCCCTCGTGATCTCGTGATCGCCCGAAGGATTTCGAGCGGGATTCCCCGAAGTGATTTCCCCAGATGGCGCGCCCGCCAGAAGATCCCGAAACCCTAGAATCCGGTGTGCTCCTCGACTGGTACGTCAGCCGTTCCCTCCCCTCGCCCTTCTACGTCGCCGGCGGCGGCGGCGGCTCGCCGGCCTTCGGCTCCGAGTCGGGATCGGGATCGGAATCGGAATCGGACGGTTCCGGCCCGGCGGCTCGCGATGCGGAAGATGTCGTCGAGGTCGGAGATGCTGCTGCTGCTGGCGCTGGCGGTGCGGAATCGGGGCTGGAGATCGATTCGGATCGGCGCGGATCGGCTCCCGAATCCACCCGAGGCGCCGCGGCTGGGGAGGCGAATCCGCGAAGCGCTGGGTTGCGGGTGGTGAGCATCGATTCGGATTCGGATTTGGGTTCGGAGTATCTGGAATCCGAGAATCTGGGCTCGGTTGACCTGGAATCTCAGAGGAACCTGGCGGAGGAGCTCGAGTGGGAGGAGGTGAGCGAGCAGGCGCACGATAGGGACGACGAAGAGGTGACGGTCTCGTCGGAAAGTTTCACCGAGGAGTTGGAAGGAGGAGGAGGAGAAGACGATAACGATTCTGTCGCGCGTCATCTGGAATGGGAGTTTCTCCTCGCGGTGAACAACATGCAAAGGAACGTAATTTGGGACTCCGATCCTCATGCAGCAGCTCCCGATGATTTCTTTTACGCCGCGGAGTTTGACATCTTGTTAGACCAGTTCGTCGAAAACGAAGTCGCAATCAGGGGAAGTCCACCTGCTGCGAAAGCAGCTGTCGATGATTTGCCTCTGATTATTCTGAATGAATCGGACGTACAGTTGGGCGGTGGAGTTTGTGCGGTTTGTAAGGACGAGGTATCGGTCGGGGATGGGGTGCGGAAGTTGCCTTGTTCTCATTACTATCATGGAGATTGTATCTTGCCTTGGTTGGCCATTCGAAACTCGTGTCCGATTTGTCGATACGAGTTGCCCACGGATGATCTGGAGTACGAACGAAGTAAAGGCCGGAGCAGCGGAGGAACGGGCACGTGGGATTCGCAGGTCAGTGAGGATTTCGAACTGTTTGCGTGAGATTGTCTGTGGCGCAATGTAGATAGTGTTCCTTTGGCTTACAATGTGTAAGATGGTTGAATTGCTGGCGATGAATGGAAATGTTTGGCCGTGTTGTTTTTGTACATAACAATGATTTATACAGGAAATGTACATATGTTACATTGGGAGTGTCACCTTGGCCTGGTGAAACACTCAGTATAAGGTTGGATAGTCTTATTGTGTAGTTGGTGAATGATTCGCTCTCTTCAAGAATCAGCTGCTTATCGCCATAAGTTATTGTAATTTGTTACTTGCTACCCTCTATGAGAAGGATTTGATAAAGTTTTAGCTATATTTGGTGAAGTTTGCGCTTGATTTTGCGTGATATCAGGAATATTGATGCTTTCCTCCATGCTTTCTCGGAGATGTCGGGAATAATGGATCAAACAATGCTCTTCATCTCTGTGGGCTCAAGAGAGAGTAGTTTATGTTTGGCACTACATGTAGTCATGAGTAGAGAACTTTAGCAGAATTCGTCAAGCATTTACCAAAATGGAAGCTAATAATGGTCTGGCTACTAGTTCCTATTTGATTGTTGTAGAAGTTTAGTTTGAGTGTGTCTTTTCATGAACTAGTTATTCTATTTGGGAGGATGTCGAGGGAAAGACTGTTAGTGTATAGTCTGTTTGTTTATAGGAGAGTATTAATTGTTGGTGGCGGAATTTTTTGGTAATTGTTTAATTAAATGTAACTTTAGAGCATAGTTCTGTACAGATTCTGTTCGGTATTTGGAACACACTCTAACAATTAAATATGACCAAGCACTAGGATGAGTTGAATGTATTATCAAGCTATTACAATAAGTTCTTCAGTTTCCAACTCTCCGAGTTTCTAATAATCAAAGAGAACGGAGATGATCTTACCAAAAAATGGGTTTATTCAGTGGCCGCAAAAGTTAAAAATCACTCGCTCCAAAATAACAAGCAATATAAAAATATGTGAAAGGATGATTCGAAGGTTATAAACACTTCAAAGTTTCCAAAGCTTCTACCTCAATGTGGATGACGAGAACTAAACTTTCGGATACTATTTCATGTCCAATGTGATGATGTATCGCCAGGGATCTAAACCAAACGGTTCTCCCGGTAATCATGTCAATGAATTCTATGAATGCAGATTGGCTTCAAAATTTGAGAATCTGCAATAAGGATGCTGACAGTTATAGGTATATTTGATTTCATATCCTCATCATCACTCAAGCAGAAAAAATGGACCAGGGAGACGTCGGATATCATCTCTGTTTTCTTTTTAATCGTCATTGGAAATCGAGAGAGTTGGAAATCGATGAGCTTATGTATATTGATGTTATGGTGGCCTATTATGCTAGCCCAGTGCTTATAGTGTCGTATGAGGCTAGCATAAATGAAACGCAATATGAATGCTGTTTTAGACAGTCTTTTGGTAAAATGATGTTCCTTTTCTTTGTTAGGAAAAACACATAGATAGGTTGCGTACACCTACTTCTTCCTGTCTGCGTTTTTTATTGGAACAAGACGGTCTGGCGGCAAATAAAGTGAAACTTCGGACACACTGCACATGTTCTCTAGAATGCTAGAGATATAATGCAACTGATATGGCGATATCAGTTGCATTATCACCATATCCATAAAAAAAAATATATGGTGATATCATCTAGGCGGACATGGATATTGTATGCTCAATCTTATGCTTATACTTATGCCTGCGTATGATAGAAATATAGGCTGAATAATGATGGGTAAAGGGTTCCGTCGAGTGTTGATGGTGGCCAATCCTCACTTCCGCGTACCTGTTCTGAATTTGCATTAGCACTCTCCAGGATGTTTCTCCAGAGACATTAGCAAAAAGATGCATGCTGGGGTTCAGGCACGTAGGAGTTGATTTCTAGTGCGACTAAAGTCAACTTGCTTTCGGTGGCTTAAGCGAATTTGCCATTCGATTTTGTAATATTATTATGGATTAATACCACAAAGAACTCTAAACTGGCACACTTAACAAATTTACCTAAACTAAATTTTTGACAACCGGTACACCTATGGCAAATTTACCTAAAATTAATTTTTTGACGACTAAAAATCCCAAACTAGTGCATTGTGGCAAATTCATCTTTCGTTAAATTGGATTAATACCACGAAAAATCATAAATTAATAAATATGTGACAAATAGATGGGTAAAACCTTAAATTAGTGCATTTAATAAATGCCATATGTCATCTGACTTAACATTTTGCTAGTAAAATTTAACGGAAACTAATGGAGGGTAAATTTGTCATAAATGTACTGATTTGGACGGTTTGGAGTTTTTTATGGTGAAAAAATTAGTTCGGGGTAAATTTATCGCATGTGTATCAATTTGGGAATTTTTTTGTATTAGCCTTGTTATTATTTAAAGCGAATTAGTAAAAAGGAGCATATGCCATCTCATTGGTGTTATTTTAATGATAAATCCAAAAAATCCAGTTGTAAAATCCACCCACATTCTCGAAAGTAAATGAAAATTGCTTTCATAAATGATTTTTATCTTTTAATCTTTCACATTTTCGTAAAAAATCACACCTTTCACTATTATTCAATGTAAATATCGATTTATTCACATGTATTTCTTCAGCAACTTCTCGAAATTTACATAATTTTTTTTTTATCCGAGTAACAACCCCCAATAAGTAAAACGGGGAGGAAGAATAAAAAATCGGTCGTTTTCGCACTTCGATGGCTTTGAAAAATTTAGCATAAGCGCGTAATATTAGGCTTTTGGATTTCGAATTTTCATACCTTCAACTAAAAAATTAAAATTTTATTAGTTTTTAATGTTCTTTTTAGACATCCACACACAGCGACATTGAAATTTAGAAATGTCGGATCCGATTAAAAAAAAGTTTCAATCTATGAAGCTTTGGAACCGATGAACAATTCAAAGCACGACACCGTATTTGGATCGTGCCACGTCGCACGACCGCACAAAATCCTTCAAAAAAGAGAAAAAGAAAAAAAAGAAAAACGCTATTGATTTCCTTACTTAAAAGTCTTGGTCCGGAAGACAAAGACCACGGTGCCCTCGTCGCACGCGAGTCCTCTCTCTCTCTCTCTCCCACTCGCTCGACCGCCTTCGCCGCCAGTCACCGACACTTCAGCCCAAAAAACCGAGGCGCCCCTGTTTTTTTGGGCGCCGCCGCCCTGCTCTCCGTCGCCGGAGAGGCTTGCCTTTCTCATCCCGTGCCTCGACGGCGGCGACCGCAGAAGCCCCCCGGTTTCGCCTGAAAACCAACCCTTGCCGAGCAGCAGATCCGAGGGTCCCCTGTTTTGCCCCGTTTGTGTTCGGAAATCTCAGGGTAACGGGACGTTTTGCTTGGAGCTCGTTCGGCGTTTGCGGTTTCGATCCTCAGCGGTAACAGAAGTTTCACTCGCTCACTGATCCGGTCGTCCACCGCGGCTCCGCCTGAGCTTATCGACCAGGTGACGCTTCCCCCATTCTCTCCCCTGCTTTGAGCGTGAGTCGTGTTAACGCTACTTGGGTAAAATAACTTGGAATCTGAGTCTTTCCTGGATGGTTTTTGATGATATTGTCGTTCTAGCGTTGTTTTGGGTAGAGAAATTTTTCTTCGGCTCCGTAGCTAGGTCCAACATTCGCGGTGCCCGTGAACCGTTCGATGATATGCCTCTGAGAGGAAGGTATAAAATAGTTCCTGGAATTGCTAAAACTGAGACGCTTTTGATATGGTTCGCATGATACAGAGTTGGTTGAGTGTATTTACTGAAATAACTTGATCCTTTTTTGGTAAGACCTGCATAGAAATATGCTACTGGCGTTTGCTTCATCAGCCGTTAGAAGCAGTTTTGATGCAAATTCCCTGAATCCAATCCTCGTTTTCTCTATGTTCCCATGTTATCAACGGAGTTCATGGACGAGGTGGTGGTGCAAAATCCATGGCCCAAGTGTTGACCATTACCCACGTATGCACCGATTTTCTTATCGTCCCTCTTTTATCTGCTTGCATTAATAATGCCGTGTATGTATGGGTGTTATACGGTTGGTGATGGAGGTGGCAATTGATGGCTGACGGTCTAGGTAGACGGTGGCAAATCGGTGATCGGTTGTGGCTAATGGGAGATGGTGTCATTCTCGGTTAGTATAGGATGTGGATTTATCGTTGTTGAAGCTTTGGTGTTTTGGAATAAATGTGTAAAGTGTTGAAGGATTGTGGGGAGCAAGAATGAGGGCTAATTTCAAAAAGAAGCACCAACTTTACCTTGAGCGACAATTTTGGCCCGAACTTTTTTTTGTCTTGATAAAAATCATTATCTTTTACTTGAGTCTCAAATCCGGTCCCCGTTAACCAAAGCCTGAGATCTTGTAGATTGTTACAAGCACTTTGGCAAGGCATAGCTTTAGAATCTCCTTCGCTAAACTTCCCAACAAAATCCATTTATTAATGTCTATCACTAGCGCCCGATATATTAAATGAGATCAATTGATTAATGTCAATTCAACATAGACTTCGAAGTTTCAAGGGGAGGGCTTGGGCTTGTTTCAGAAAAAAAGTTCTGGTCGTGAGCTTGGCGGATCTCATCCATGGCCGTCAAGTGACTGGTGGTGATCCACAACTTCATATTACAATGAAACGGTGGAGGCTGGCTAAAGAGATTCAATTTGGAGATCTTTATGACTTGTTGGTGAAGTAATGGAGACCATGAATAATTTCACCGTTATTCTTCAAGCTGTGGCTCAAAAAAGAAAACAATGAATAATGTTTTAATCCAGCAACCAAGCGATGTAGATGTATTGCTGAGGTGAAATAGTCAAGTTGGACAATTAACGATTTCAAGTCAATGGAGCCAGATTTGGGATTTAAGTGAAAGTTGGTTATTTATTATGAGAGAAAAAGAAGTTCGGACCAGAATTGTTACTCAAGCTAAAGTTGATGCTTTTTTTTGGGATTAGGCCGTAAGAATGAGCGTAAAAGATTGTGAGAGAAAAAGCTAAAAAAAATAGAAAAAAACGTAATAGGAAAAGAAGACAAAAATGTGGACGAGGATATAGGATGGGGGCTTAATTCGGTTAGGGTAGGAGATGGATTTAAGTTGAGTTTTATGGGCTAGTCATTATTTTGGTAGATTTGGGCTTAGCTTTGTTTACATAAGTTTGGGCTGTGTTTGAAGCCCAACCCAAGTCCGTATTTTCGGATTTTAATTAAATTTTCTTTTAAAAAAATTTTGAACAAGTTTTAAATTATTAAAAAAAATCAGAAAATAGCGTAGAAATAGGTCGCGATTCGGTTGTATGATTTTAGCACTTGATTTAGCCTAATTTCATTTAGTTGGTATGGTTATTGTTTTGTGATTTTAGTGGTTACCTTTGATATAGCTTAGGTTTAGGTAGATTGATCTTTTGGATAAGAAATCGGACTCAATTTGAATTAAGCTCAAGGGAGTTGTTGTTCTGGGGATTAGAACAGAGCCATGTATATTCTTTGCCCAACAAGTATTGGATTTTCTTTCTCGTACTTTACTTTAATCATTTCAATACTTGGGTGTTTAATTCCCGCACTTTCAATTATTTTTTGTTCTTTTCCTTTTTAGAATGTTTGGGATAAGCCTTAGGACCATAATAAATCCAATGCATGAACACATAGCGACCTTTAGGGTTCAAATTGGTAACAAAGAATGTTCGATCAATTTGATGAACAGACCAACCAAGTTAAAGGTATCGAAAAGGTGCTAATTAGACTATCAGCGTAATCAAATCCCTGATCCTAGATAATCTCTGGTAGCGTAGGAAGTGAGACAATCTCTTGTGTCTCCCTTGGTTTGTAGCCAACCCCGATATTTTCGGTTGAGAACTTTGGATGATCGTAAAGAGCGGGCTTTAGAGTGATTTAATCTGTTCAGATTATGAGCGGACAGAACTTGATGCTATGAAAGCGAATTGTAAAAGACAAGTAAAATTGTTAATGCTGTTTTTCACTCAAATTTTGTAACGATAGCAATTTTTTATCCTTTACATTTGCTGCAAAAAAACAAAAAGAATGAGTATAATAGTGTTCAGAGTCTGCTCATTATTCTCACCACTCAATCCATTGTAGATTTAATGGGAAGTCTGTAATTTGATTTTGAATTTGAAGGAAGGCTGCCAAATGGCAGGTCTATTCTAGAATTCTATGATCATATTTAGTCAATCTCAAAAGTGGGCTTTGACTACTGCAGGATAATGGAGTTTGAGGACGGGTATTCGGCGCAGAAGCTGTTCCATCAGGGTTATTCCTACACATATGATGATGTCATTTTCCTCCCGGGCTATATAGGATTCCCAGTGGAGCAGGTTGACCTCTCCACCAAGCTCACCCGCAACATCTCCCTCAACATTCCATGTGTCTCCTCACCGATGGACACTGTCACAGAATCCTCCATGGCCCGAGCCATGGCAGCTCTTGGCGGCATCGGCATAATTCATGCCAATATCCCTCCCTCCGACCAAGCCTCCTTGGTCAAAGCGGCCAAATCCTCCTGCTTCCCGGTCCTCTCCAATCCTGTCTTTCGATCTCCCTCAGATTCCATCGTCTCCCTTGAGGATTTCGCTGACACTCCTTGTATCCTCGTCACAGACTCTGGCGATTGCCGTGGAAAGTTGGTGGGCTATGTGGCCAAGTCTGATTGGATGAACCTCGCAGACCAGGAAACACGGCTGGCTGATTACATGGTCAAGTCCTCTGATTTTGCCCCTTGGGATTTTGATTTGGCAAGGATGATCTCCTACTTTGAGGAGAAGGCAGGGAAGGAATTTACACCAATAGTGAGTGGAGGAGAGATAGCAGATGTCGCGGGGAGAGAGGATGTTGAGAGGTTGAGAGGCTACCCCCGATTGGTGGGAGGGGGTTCAGTGGGTCCTAATGGAGAGTGGATGGTGGGAGCAGCGATTGGGACAAGAGAGGCCGATAAGGAGAGGCTGCATCAGCTCGTCAAGGCTGGTGTCAATGTGGTGGTGCTCGACAGTTCTCAGGGAAATTCTCTTTATCAGATTGACATGATCAAGTACGTGAAGAAAACCTACCCTGAGTTGGATGTCATTGGTGGCAATGTGGTCACAGCATACCAGGCAGATAATTTGATCAAGGCCGGGGTTGATGGTTTGAGGGTTGGCATGGGGTCTGGTTCTATTTGTACCACCCAGGAGGTCTGCGCCGTTGGACGTGGGCAGGTAAAGCCGCTTAGCATATTTTCTTTTAAGGCTTTAATATAATAGGTCGGATGCTTAATATCTTTCTTTTTTATGAGATATGACTTAACACAGTGAGTGGACGACATACTCTCAGGGCAATAACTTCTTATAGAATAATTCTTTGTTTTCCAATTACTATGTGCTGAGATGATGGGACGAGTAAATGTCCTTGAAGTAATTTTGTCAATCTTCCTTCAAATTGCTTCCTTTAAGCACTCCTTCTGATTAAGATTTCCTTATTACCTTATTCTTGTAAACTTTTCAGGCTACTGCTGTCTACAAGGTTTCATCCCTTGCTTCTCAATATTGTGTGCCCGTCATTGCGGATGGTGGCATTTCAAACTCTGGGCACATTGTCAAAGCTTTGTCCCTCGGGGCATCCACTGTGATGATGGGAAGCTTCCTAGCTGGGAGTACTGAGGCTCCTGGTGCTTATGTGGTTCAGGTAATTTGCAGTAACTACCGTTTATGCGTAATTTTTATGCTCTCCATAAGGTGCCACATGTTTCTCATTGGTGAAAAATGATCTCTCTTTCCTTTATATCTCTTTTGCTGTTGACATGTGCTGTGGTTGGATGAAGAACTCTGAAAGTCCTGCCCAAGTGTTGTTTGCAATTGGTTCTGAATTACTTTTGGTCAATTGAGCATTGTTATCCAAGTGCTCTCTAAATAATATTTTTTATCACTTTCCTAAATATAGATATTCTGTTTGTTGGAGTTTCAAAATGAAGCTTTCGCTTGTTCTGACTTCTGTCCTCTAACACTTGAAGAAATAGATGCAAGAACTGAGATCGTAATTTTTTATTAAACTAGATTTTTGGCTAGGGGAACTATACATGTTATTTCTTTAGCAGTAATTTGATTGAAATCTCCCAGAAGCACTTCAAAGGCAAGCTGAGAATCCTACTAGTTTTCGTCCAAGAATGTTGCTAAACGAATATTCAATTTGTCATATTTTGTAAGGGTTAATATGGCGGGGTGTGCTTCTTACTTCTTAAATTCTGTCTATACAGACTTACAGCTACCTCTTGCCTTCACTGAGCCAGGAAAGAAACACTACTACTCATATGACTATCCTTTTGTGGAACATGTCAGGTTGTCCTATCTTGTGACACGATGGTTGCAGGGTTTAATCTTACTTTTATCTAGCTTCTATTAACTACCATGTGCATCACGTAATGGATACAAATGCATCAAATTGATATAGTCTAAGTGTTGATTTGGCTGTCATTGACCGCAAGCATGTCATATGAAAAGTTGGTTATGGGCTTGGTCTTTTTTAAGAATTGTTTTAGCAGAAACATTTTCAAAATTAAACTGATAAGTTTGCATTTATCATCTTTGCACGGACTCATTTGGTTCCTATGGATAATTTATTCTGTCCTATATTAGTGAAGCATCTTTTGGCTTATTCAGGATGGCCGTCGATTGAAAAAGTACCGAGGCATGGGTTCACTGGAGGCGATGACTAAAGGGAGTGATGCAAGATACTTGGGTGACACATCCAAACTCAAGATTGCACAGGGTGTTGTTGGTGCAGTTGCAGATAAAGGGTCGGTCTTGAAGTTTGTCCCTTATACCATGCAAGCTGTTAAACAAGGTTTCCAAGACCTTGGAGCTCAGTCTTTAACAGCTGCTCATGACATGATAAAAACAACGCTGAGGCTAGAGGTATGGCCATTCTATAGTGTTATGATTTCTAAAAAGGTTTGTTTTTTTTTTTTGGTAAAGTAAAAAGGTTTGTTTTTTTTTTGGTAAAGGTAAAAAGGTTTGTTTTGGTTTTTACTTTTCTCAAAAGTCTTAATAGGTTGTCTGAATTTTAATTAGCGCTTGAAGTTTTATTGGAATCTGTTGAATGGTGCTGGGTACTTGTTAAGCAATTAATTAAGGGAATATTACAGTTTATGATGCTTTAAAATATTATATATTATGCTTAAGTTGTGCTCAATGGTATCCTTTTATCCAATGTTCTAGAGCATTCCCTTTCTCTTTGAAACAATGCTTGTTGAAGGGGAACTGAGAGATTTTTTTTTTCTTCGCGAATAATGTTGCTTGGATCCTATCAATGAAACTGAGGGAAATGGCACTATCATTGGGGTGTTTTACATTGACAATAAGTGTACCGGTTCATCATTTATTTTGTAAGTGAACGCTTGTTATAAATGTTCCCATTACAAAGAGAAATGTGATAAGTAAAGTAAACCTGACGAATTCTTAATTGGTAACGATTGTTAGAATAATTTCAACAGTGTTGTTGGATTGCTATTGCAATCAAAGACAGTTCCAAATATAAGTGAACCCTGAGAGAAACGTGGCTTTTTTTTGTCCTTACTTACATGTATTAGATTACGAAAGGTTGATGGATCTGTTTGATAAATTAGCTGAACTTCACTGTTTAGCATTTGTGTACCTTGCTGGATATACCACTTGCAAGCCAAACCTTTTACTAGATGGAAATTAGATCATAAAATCCCATTATCTGTAGTGGAAGCTTTAGTGAAATGAGTAATCGTTTGGTCTGTTTGTAAACTCTCACAGGTGCTTATGAGATGTACAAGTGCGCAGTTTCCTCACGCTCTTCTTTTGTTACAGGTAAGAACGGGTGCTGCCCAAATTGAAGGCGGAGTCCATGGGCTGGTCTCCTTTGAAAAGAAACCGTTCTGAGATTCCTCTTCCTGTCAGAAGTTGATCTTGCCAGGTCAAGCAACATCAAATTCAAGGAGCTGGCAATTGAATGAGCCATTCATTGTGTTATTGGCATTGAATGAGGAAGTAACTGCTTGGGAGTAGGTCATGGTAGCCAGAGCTATCTTTGCGTTCGTTGGAACTTATCTCGAGCTCATTTTTACGCCCTCACATATCTTAAAATAACATGGCGGATTATATCAAAGCTATCTGTAGGCGATTCTTAGATAAGGTTATGCAGGGATTGAAGCGGGGAAGCATTGGGTTGGTTTTTGCTATTTAAAGGTTTTGCTGTTAACTTGATGAAGAGTTAGACCATTCACATTGTATTTTATCCCTGCATGTGAAGGGCCGGCAGGTTCATGAAGGTCTTTCAGTTTTCATTTTTCACGGAAAACGAAAATAGTTTCTGTCTTCATTTTTTATTTTCTTGAAATGAATTTACCACAAAGGAAGCTAATGATTGTCTGGCTGCTGATTCCTATTTGATTGTTGTAGGAGAAGTTTAGTTTGAGTGCATCTTTTCATGAATTACTTATTCTATCTGGGAGGATGTCGAGGGAAAGACTGTTAGTGGATAGTATTGTTTGAAGAAGAAGAAAAGAAGAGAAGGGGATGAATGAATTGTCTAACCCTTTATGTTAGCATGCTCTCTTATTTATACTAATAGTGAGGGTACATAGTAATGTGATAGATATTCTCATACATGATAGTAAATAATAATAAAATAACTCATAATAACTCGTAACACCCTCCCTCAAGCTAAGGCATAGATATCGACCATGCCTAGCTTGTTACATATAAAGCGAACCCATTGCCCAGCTAAAGATTTAGTAAACACATCTGCTAGTTGATCGCCAATACGAACATGTGAGAGAGTGATACTCCCACGCGTAAGCTCCTGTCGAATGAAATGACAGTCAATCTCAATGTGTTTTGTTCTCTTGTGAAAGACAGGATTTGAAGCAATGTGAATCGCTGAACTACTATCACACCATAGCGAAGTCGGACCACTCAACCCATATCCAACTTCATTCAGAAGATGTCTAGTCCACACAATCTTTGCAGTGGTTGCAGCAATGGCCCGATACTCTGCTTCAGCACTATTCCTCACAACAATGTCCTGTTTCTTACTCTTCTATGATACCAAATTACCACCAACATACAAAGCATATCCAGAGGTAGACCGCCTATCAGTAGGGCAACTAGCCCAATCGGCATCAGTATAACACTCCATGCGAGTGTGACCATGAGCGGCAAAAACAATTCCCTTGCGGGGACTACCTCGAAGATATCTCAGAATCTTCAAAACAGCATCCCAATGTGGTTGTCTAGGTGCTGCCATAAACTGACTAACTACACTAACCGAATATGCAAGAACAGGTCTAGTCATCGTAGCGAGATAGTTTAGTTTACCAATAATACGCCGGTATCTTTCAGGGTGTTCAAACAACTCGCTGTGATCAGGAAGAAGCTTCAATCCCGGTTCCATAGGCGACTCTGCAGATCGAGAGTGCTGCATGTTAAATTCAGCCAAAATATTTAGAATATACTTACATTGTGACAAAATATTTATACTCCTCTCTGAATGATTTCTCGCGACTTTATGATATTGTGTGTGGGTTGTTAAAGCCGGCTTTTGCCGGTTGGCCTCTGCAGGGATATTATGAGGATTTTAAATCCTTTGCTAATGAATTTGATCGATTAGTCCCGTTTACGTCTAGTCGGACTACTTTTTAAGAACAACGAAATCAGTTTCTAGTCACTTGCTATCTTAATGGGCTGGGAGCTGAGTTTGACACTGCTCGCTCACAAATCCTTTCAGATGCTCGAGTTCCTTCTCTTGGAGAAGTTCATTGTCATGTTCTTCGTACTGCGAGTCGTAAGGAGGTTAAAGCCGCCCCCTCAGAGGTTGGTGAATAGGCTACTGCTTTATATACGAACAAAGGAGGTGGCCGTGGCAGTGGAGGCCGTGACCGAGGGAGAGGTCGTGGTGGTACTGTCGGTCATGGTCGGGAGACTCGTACTTGCAATTATTGTGGTATTGTTGGACATCTTCGCAGCTATTGCCGAAAATTACAAGCTGCACAGGCAGCTTCTGGTTCACGAACCACATCTGCTCATGTTGCGCCTGAGAGCGTGCCTATGGACCAAAAGGTGATCACAATGAGTCCTGAGGAGTATACTCGCTGCTTGGAGTTTCAGACCTCAAGGAGTAGGACAGCGTCTGCCTCTATTGCACAACTAAATCAATCATCTAATTATTCCTCTACCTCAGCATGTGCAGCTCTTCCTTCCGCTACTTGGATTATTGATTCTAGTGCTGGTGCTCACATGACGGGTAATAGAGGTATTCTTACTGCATATCAGTCCTTAGCTCCGTTACGCCATATTACTATTGCGAACAGGTCATCCTTGATGGTTCAGGGACACGGAGTTGCACGACCTTCCAATGAGATCTCCTTATCTTCTGTTTTATATACTCCCGACACGCCATTTAATTTGTTATCTGTTGGTCGTATCACACGGGATTTGAATTGCTCTGTGACTTTCTACCCTGATTATTGTGTTTTGCAGGATCTCTTGACGCGGAAGACTATCAGTAAGGGAAGTGTCAATGGTGGGATCTACCAGCTAGATAGTGCGTCTACTCCGGCTACGCTAGTGAAAGAGATAGATGTTTTAGACGTTCACTATCGTCTGGGACATCCCTCTCTATCTATGTTGCAGTCATTGTTTCCTCATTTTCGTTCAGTGTCTACAATAAATTGTGAGTCCTGTCAGCTTGCAAAGCATAGTCGTGTTTCTTTGCCACCAAGTGTATCTCAACGAGCAACTGCTTCGTTTGCCTTGGTTCATTCTGATGTGTGGGGACCTAGTCCTGTTATGCCAGTCTTTGGTTATTGTTACTATATTCTCTTTGTCGATGATTTCACAAGAATGTCATTTGTTTACTTAATAAAAGAACGTTCTGAGTTATTTTCCATGTTCCGTGATTTTTATTTTTCTATCCACACTCAATTCCATCATAACATTCAGGCTTTACAATTTGATCGTGGGGGGGAATATATGTCGGATCATTTCTATCAATTTCTCCGTTCTCATGGTATTCACCATCGTCTTTCATGTGCTCGCACACCCCAACAGAATGGTGTTCCTGAGCGGAAGAATCGCCATCTTATGGATACTGCTCGTGCTCTTCTTATACATATGCATGTTCCACAAAAATTCTAGGGGGAAGCTGTTCTTACAGCGTGCTATCTTATTAATCGTATGCCTCTTTCTTTTCTTGGGGGTAAGACTCCACATGGGCTCCTCTTTCTTAATCGCAGTCTTTTTTCTCTTCCCCCTAAACTTTTTGGGTGTACTTGTTTTGTCCATGATGATTGTATGGGTATATCAAAACTAGATCCTCGTGCACTCAAAGGGTTATCATTGCTATTCTCCTACCTTAAGAAAAATGCTCACCTCCCGTCATGTCACATTCATAGAGTCTCAACCTTACTTTCCTGCAACTAGCTCTAGTTCATCTGATTTAGTCCCGCAATTATCTGAGTCCACATCTTCTGACCCTGTACTTGTCTATTCTCTGCCAATGGTTTCTCATCCAGTTATCTCTCCAGCGTCTTCACTAGACATTGCCCCCGTTGTCAATTCTCCCTCTGAACTAGTCTCTCCCGTGGAGGATCCTCCTGTTGAGCAACTCCCTCCTATAATTGATTCACTTACTGAAACTAATACAGCCAAGCAACCTATTGCTCTTTGTAAGAGCTACCGTGTTTGCAGGGATCGCCCTCTTTATACACATTCCTACAAGGGTTTATCAATGAGTTTGTCGGCTTTTGTGGCTAATATTGATGCTACCTCCCTACCTATTTTTGTTCCTGTGGCTCTTCAGCATGCAGGTTGGCGTTTGGCCATGGAGGAGGAAATGAGTGCCCTCCAACGCAATCAGACTTGGTCCTTGGTAGATCTTCCTCCTTGTGCTCAGGTTATTGGTTGTCATTGGGTGTTTGTCGTGAAGGTCAATCCCAATGGAACTATTGCTCGTCTGAAAACCCGGTTGGTTGCTAAGGGTTATGCTCAAACTCATGGTCTGGATTACTTTGAGACCTTCTCCCCGGTTATAAAAATGGCATCTGTTTGGCTTTTTTTATCCCTTGCAGCTGTGCATTCTTGGTCTCTCCATTAGTTGGATATCAAGAATGCTTTCCTTCACGGTGACCTTGCTAAGTTGGATACCATGTTTGAAGAAGAAGAAAAGAAGAGAAGGGGATGAATGAATTGTCTAACCCTCTAGGTTAGCATGCTCTCTTATTTATACTAATAGTGAGGATACGTAGTAATGTGATAAACATTCCCACACATGATAGTAAATAATAATAAAATGACTCAGAATAACTCGTAACAAGTCTGTTTCATTGTTTTTAGGAGAGTATTAATTGTTTGGTGGCGGATTTTTTTGGTAATTGTTCAATTAACTTGATGAAGATATGGTATGCTTAAGCTTATATGCTTATGCTTAAGATAGAAATACAGGCTGAATAATGATGGGTAAAAATACCGTGGGGTGTTGATGGTGGCTAATCCTCACTTGTTGCGTACCTGTTCTGAACATGTGCATTAATACTCTCCAGGATGTTTGCTCCAGAGACATTATTAAAAGATGGATGCTGGGGTTTAGGCACGAGCTGATTTCCAGTACGACTAAAGTCACCTTGCTTTTGGTTGGTAAGAGTTTTTCTTTCCCGCGTGATCAACGACTCCCCCAGCCTGAATTTACATCAAATCAAACTATCTGAGAAGTGAATGGTGACTTGGAGACAGATTTCCCGGTTCCCCCAAGGTATGGAATTTGGAGAATCTTTCGGCCGCGGGCTCGCTGCTTCGGAGTTCAATTTAGGATTCACCTAAACAGTAGACTTGTCAAAATGGGAAGATCGGCTCATATATGATGGGAAACCCAATCGATTTTTGTAACTCTTTCTTTGCCTTTTACGAGAAATTAAAGGACTTTCTCAAGCTGTTTCAAGTTCAGAAAAGTCTTGGTGGACTTACAAGAGGAGTCTGACTTGACCCTTATTAATAATATCAAGAAGGCTTCTTTTTTTCCTCATAATTTCTTATTTTTTTTAATTTGTAAGTTTTGTCTCTTAGTTATCGGAGCACATTTTTCCTTGGTTGCATTTTGCTTTGTTATTTTTACGTAATATTCTAATATTGGTTCTTGTCATTGCGATCCATAGTCGCATAAATCATCTTCTTCAATATCCTACTTTCCATTTAATGAAAATTTCGATACCACGTTATTTGTTGCTATAATTTTATAAATTCACTATTAAGTATTAACTTTCTTTTATTTCGTCATTGTGAATCAATACAAAAATTGAAAATTCTGTGCAATATCGAAAGCCAGTTCTTCAACATCTTATAGTCCAAATGGCGATTTTATCCAAAATAATATATACACATGAAGAGCTTAAAGCGGTTAACTAGGTGGATACGGATTATCATAAGCCGGATTAAATATGGAAATATTTTAGTAAATGGGTCGGATCACGTACGGGTGACTAAATTTGTATTGCATATAAATGGATCAAAACGAGTTAAATGGATCAATTTGGGTCGGACCATTTTCGATCCAAAACCCCACCCGATCCACCCGTTCAACAACCCAACTAAACAGTGACAAATTAAGTGTTGTTCTTCTTGTTGCTTTTGCAATTGAGAACTGGAATTTCCCGCTTTGAAGGTTTGAAGTGGCTCAGCTGAGCGATTCTATTTCTGCCACTATGCGATGGCGCTTTTGGTTGTTCTTGGATGCCATTGCGACGAAGGTAGCCCAACCCCGAGGCCACTATACTCACGGAAGAAATTGTCTAGCCTGATTGATCATGTGAGATTTCATCGCCATACCAACTAATAATCTTTCTGGTTTTAAGTTCATCGCATCAGCCTCTTCCACTTTCCCCATCATTGTCACCTAGTTTATGAATCCACGTACTGCAAGATTGATGTTATGTTACTGCTATAAGATAGCACGCGACATGCCCGTTTCTTCTGAAATGATCTAGCTTGGCCGGAGGGTCGGTACGACTCCTTGGATGATTATTCACCGAAGATAGAGGAAATCGGTAGCACTTCGAGACCAATGGCGTCGTTCGGGGAGCGACGAAATGATTGTATTGCCGAGTTATCAATGATGCTTCTCAAGCATAGTAGAAGATGGCAAATCAGATATGTATGGGAGAACTTTTCCATTTGCATTATTTGGCTTCACATGTGATCAGCAGCCCAATGTTTTCACGTGAACCAAAACTCACCACGCCCTAATTGTACCTTCTGCCCTATTGGCAATAGGTGTGGATTTGTAGCCGCTCTTTTCCTCGGATGTTCGTCTATTTACACGCGCATTTACGATTCCATTATTATCGTACGAGGCGAAATAATAAAAAGAGAAAAAATTATCCAAAAATTCATAAATTTATTGTACGATGACCAATGCAGTCCTAAATTTTTTAATTTTTTCAATATAGTTCTAAACCTTTTGATTGTGCCAATTTAGTCATAAATATTTTGATGATTTGTTAATTTAGTTCTAAACCTTTTAACGATTTTTCAATTTAATTCTTTCGGCCAATTTTGGCCGGAGATCATTGACGTGGAAATTTTTTTACATTTTTTTAAAAATATTTCCAAATTTTTTTTTTTTTTTGCCCCCTTTTTTTTCCCTTCTTCCTCTGGTTAATCGTCGAGCCTTGGTGATGGCTAGCGACAAACCAGGGACGAGGGTCACAAGGTCGACCTCGCCCAACGACGGCGAGGTCAAGCCTTGTCAATGGTTGAATGACCTTCACACACTATCGCTAGGTCAGGTTAACCTAACCCACCACTGGCGCGGTTCGACCTTGCCCTGTCCCTTGCGAGGGCGAGCCTTGCCTGAGGCTAGCGATCGGCTAGAGGAAGATGGAACGAAAAAAAGAAAGTAAAGGAAAAAGAAAAAAAATTTATAGGACGACTGATGTTGGCTAGATAACTGCATTAGCGATTTCCGGCCAAAATTGACCGAAATGACTAAATTGGCAAATTCGTAAAATGGTTTAAGACTAAATTGATAAGTTGCCAAAATGTTTAAAACTAAATTTGCAAAATTAAAAGGTTTATGATCGAATTGACAAATATGAAAAGTTTAGTTCTGAATTTGCTGCCGTATAATAACTGTTCGGAATTCGCATAATATTTTTTTTTGTCCTTGAATGTGATGCAGAAGGAAACAAAATAAGCCATCAGAGCCAGCAACAAGGCCAGAGCAACAGCGACCCCCAATAAGAAAAGAAGGGAAGAAACAACAAATGGGTCGTTTTCGCACTTCCATGGCTCTGAATTCCCCCTCATCAGCGTTCCACGGAAGCAATCAATCAAAGAGCACTCAAGACGGGCGAGACTGTCTAGATAGGAACTTTGCCATTGGATTGGCTTTTGAAAAGAAAAGAAAAAGCCCAAAATAAACAAACGAGCAAAATAAACAAACGATATATAATTCACATAAAAAAAAAAGGAAGTGTTTAAGATACGGGAAGATATATATTGAAGAGGGGCTGACATAATGGATGGGCCTGCCTTGCTTTGTGCTGTGTCTCTCTCTGTTCTTAGCTAATGTTCCCCCAATTTCTTCTACAGTGGTCATTTCTGCTTGTCAATTCAAAATTGGGATGCAAGACAAGTAATCACTGCTATTTCTTTGTCCTAATGGATTTATTCGACAATGAATTAGTATAAGCGATGCGCGCCCCGATAGGTTGAGTTGATCATCATGAAAATACGATGAGGCTAGGCTTTAGGATCGGTCGTGCTGAGGACTGTGGATTGGGATTAATGTTCTCGACGTTTGTTTTTTCTCTGTTGGCGATGTTTGAGAACATGTTAGTGATGAAGAAAACGCAATGTGTATTTACATTTGCTTATGTAACACATTGGGCCAAGGCAAGACGAGAGCGAAAGCTCGATTGAGTGGCATGGCGCGAACGCATTGTTTGCCTTTGATAGCTAGGAGGAATTGAACGCGTGCTGCACGTCTAGTTCACGCAAAGCGCACCGAGTCTTTTTTAATAGTTTGCTCAAGACAGCACTCCACAGTGTCCTAGAGCCCATGTTCTTTCCAAGGGGGTTTTCATTACCATGTGGACCGAGCACACTGGTCAACAAAAATAGATTAGAGAAATGATCACGGCTCGTGCATATCCGAACCAGAAAAGGCAAAAAACTGAGGTGGGCAGGAACACAGAGGGACAGAAACATCAGGAGGAACAAAGTAAGGAGATATCATGATGAGGCATGAAGCAACACAGTAGGCAGAGTTTCAAGTCTTCACTAGAGCACACTGTCTACCAAAACGGACGCACATCACGACATTTTGCATCTGTCGAGCAAAGGCATGGCCCCCTGAATGAACTTCACCGTCACAGACGATTTCGAGATCACAACGAGACATCTCAGGCCCGGATTTTCGCACGGGATCTTGCGAATCTTGTTTGCCATTGAGAGTAGGGTATCTGCAACTTACCGCGTGGCCCGGCTCGTGATATTGCGACAGCTCAAGTTGTCGAGAGCAGCGATCGTTTCACTTGATCCACAATGAATAATGTATGCGAAATGCCCGTGTAAGGATATAATCGCCCGTCGGCATCAAGGGTGTGCGTCATGTGAATACAGGAATGAGGAAGTGGAAAGATCTGATAAATGACGGGTTTTCATGCTCGGGATGAAAAATAAGAATCACAGGCACTGATGGTTGGTTCCCTCGTGAGTCCAAGGGCTGTTTGCTCAGGCCTGCTCGGACGACCAAGAGGAGATCGTTAGAGCGGTCGATATTAGTCGGGGAAAATTAACAAAAAATCCTAAATCTATTATATTTATATCAATTCAGTCATAAATCATTCAATTCGATCAATTTAGTCCTAAATCAATTGATGACGTGGGCACTGGCCGTCCTACATAACACGATCGACGCTAATGTAGAAATTTTTTTGAATTTTTTGAATTTTTTTCTTTTTTATTGTTAAGGGCTAGCAGAGAGCTATCGGCCACCAGTTGAGGCCCGGAGACCCCCGCCAACCACTAGACTAGGGTGTTGGAGTCCTTGTCGGTAGGTGGCGAGGGTTGTGTTCACAGCTAGGGGAGGGTTGTGAGCCCTTGCCTGCCACTGGGTGATGGCTCATGACCCTCGCTCACACAGTTGGGCAAGGGTTGTGGGTCACCGGTCCTTGGTTGGCGGTAGGCGACCCCCTGTCAACCCTTAAAAATAAAAAAAAGAAACGAAATAAAAAAAATATATACCACGTTAGCGTTGGGTGTACTGCATAGGATGGCCGGCGACCACATCATTAATTTTCTGCCAAAATTGGTTAGATGTACTATTTTGGCAAATCATCAAAAGGTTTAGAACTAAATTGGACAAATTAAAATGTTTAGAACTGAATTGGTACAAGTATAATTTGTTTATAACTTTTTGGTTCATTTTCCCCGTATCAGTTGCCGTTGGATATTTGAAATGTCCAAAACTAAACTTCGAATGGCAACATCCAGCTCGAACTATGGGGACTATAAACCGTCCTATTCCAATTGAAAAAGTTTCATCTAAACACACAATTGAGGTCGCAAAATATATTAGTGAGCCTTAAGAAATATGGGGACTATTTACCACCCAAGTAAAACTAAATCTCACAATTTTATGAATTAGCCTTCCTAGCTTCGACAATTCTTTTTAACTTAGGAAAATTTAGTAATAATAGTGTTCTAATTACAAGAGCAGTCGGCACCTACACATTGTGCCCTTGTTGCCATCAACATGACAAATGGCCAAAACATGAACAGTTCTCTCTTCCAGTTCTTGGATAATCTAAGATGATCTTATACCAACTTCATTAACAACAACGATAACGACAAGACCCCATTGATCACCAAAGCTACTGTGGTCTCCTAATCACCCAAAGCACAAACCAATTAATCAAAGCTTAAAAAAACAATTAACGCACTAACCTCAATGGATTAAGACCTCCTTACAAAGCCCCCAAGTACGTAGGCATCTCTAACTCAGCGTGCAAGTTAAAATGTAGCCCTGAATTAAATGAAGCACCCAACTTTCTTAGACCAAAAGGCCACGTGGATACATCGCACCTTGATATAAAAGATTAATGAATTTATAATATAAGGTATTATTAAACAATGACTGTGTGATGAAGGTCTTGGTGACCACAAAGATCTGTGATGGGCTAATCCACCACTGGCCAATTGCCTTCATATCTTTGCTGATGTTAACGGGAAAGTTCAAACATAAAGAGAAAAAAAAAAGGATAGGCAAATGGCTTTTGGGTAGAGGGATGCTTGGACCAATCAACTTGCTCCCTCCACATCCCATCACTTGGTGCCTTAGGGGCGATGCAATTTTATCTTTGTTGCATTGCCACTGCTGGGGTAAAGTGGGATTTTCCTTAAGCCACCAATGCTTAGCATATGGGATGTTGGTCAACAAAGAAAAAAAAGGAAAGTAGTGGGGATAAAGAAAGATAATTGTCATTATTTTCAGGAACGACTGTCGGAGTCGGGAGGTGTTCGGGTCGGTCTTCGCGCATCTCGATTAGTTCGACCCTATTTTTCGCTATGATAATGTTTGTGTTAATCGAATGGGAGATTATCGATATCATGCACGGAGGAAGCTTTAATAGAACAACAATTAAGGACAATCGAGGAAGGTAATGTATACGCATAAATGAAATTCGCATGATCGTGTGAGATCGCAACATCCGAGTATCCGTCTCTTTCCATTTGTACTCCATGTATCAGTAGTCGACACAAAACATCTATGCCCACTTAAACGATCGAAACGATTATCCCGTCCGTACAGGCTTTTCTTGTCCTGCACGCAACAGCCGGCTATCCCTCCACTGTTCTCGATCTCAATAAGCACACCATCCACGTTAATTAAACCTCGCGAGGCAGCATGATTAGGAGCTGGTTTATGTCCTAATTGGTCATAGTTGGAGATACATAGGGTGTGAAAATTTCTTTGGCAATGGGTCACCTTAGTGGGGTGCACGATTGGTGCAAGTGACATTGCCCCAAATTTGCATACTTCTCCATGGTTGTGGCAAACCTTGAAAAAAATTTGGAGAGAGATTTGCTTTTGGAGATGAGGTGACAGGTTGAGCAATGGGGGAGCCGAATGGTGCATCGGACGCCCATGCGCGCTTGTTAGCACGGGACCCACACGTGACATCTATCATGCGCCCGCGATTTTCTCTTCCCCTTCCCTTGCTTTTCTTTTCTCATGATTGTTGCATATTTTTTTGGCGGTACAACTTTTGCTAGGACCTCCATATTAGGTAGTGGCGCAAGCCTACCTCATGTTATTATTTTTTTGATAACTGCATAAAAACATGAATGCGTAATTTAATATTTTAATGAATCATTATTATAACAATAGAAATTGACCTAGAGTCAAGACCCATAAGGATTCTTTTTTTCGTTTGTTGGAAATAAAAAATCTCATTAATAGGAAGTTATGTCTTCACAAATGCAATACTTCCTATGGTTTGAATTTAAATAAAGGGAAAATAAGTCGGAAGAATTGACTCAAACTCGCTTAGCTTCCGAGTTGGCGACTTTGACTTTGGAACCGGGAATCGAATCGGTCCCGGCCAATTTTGTTTCCCAGAGCATAACTTGGAACCAAACCGAGAACTGATTTTAAGCCGGTTGTGATCTCTAGAGCGGATTTTGGAACTGATTTGAGTCTCCTCGGAACTTGCTCTAAACAAGATCGTCCGAGAATAAAGAGTAGAAGGATCGCTTCAAGTAATCTTTCGAGACAGCGTGACGCCATATCTTTGAAAAATCCATATATGCCTTGAAGATTTTTAGTGGAAACAATTGTGTCCGCAGTGACTTTCGATTTTGACTTTCGCTTTAATTACTCTTATTTTAATGAAGATATCCCTAATTTCTTCGATGTTTTCATGAGAATGTAAAACGTGTTTTTCTCAAGGCTTGAAGTCTAACCTGGTGCATCTTCATTTTTCATCGATAAAATATGATAAGTATGTTACATCCTTTAATTAACTTACTCGAGATATTGTTCACTTAGACCCGTTCCTTGCTAAGGGTCACGGTTTTGTCCTTTGACATATAGACAAACACCTTTCCTAATAGGTTACCCATCTTGGTAATGCTTTAACTTGAGCATGCTTAATTTTGGAGTTACAAAGCCAAAACAAAGATTGTCGTTATGTTAAAATGCGTTTCGTTAGTTAATTATGGTTTTCAAATGTATATCCCAAGCACGCTTTGTGCAATTTGGTTCGTTCCTGCCCTTTTCGCCATCTTAGACGCCTACTGATAGCCTCTCCTTGTCTGAGTCCTCTAGCTTGACAACCTCTCTCCACCCTCATTGAACTAAGCCGTTATAGGCCCATTAGCTTCTCATGATTCATCTCGGAATCACATACCCATTAGAGGGAGTCCCGCTTTGATACTATATTGCAACATTCCTAGATTAACTCACTTGAGGTATTATCTGCTTTGGCCCATTTTGTACCAAATCTCATGATTTTTTCCTTTGGCGTACAAACATGAATTTTTCCTAAGAGATCATCCATCATGGTAGTGCTTTATATCCTCAACATATTTAACTTCGAAGTTCTAAACAAAAAACTTGGCACTCTTGTGAGTTAATTCCAATTTTCGCATGTATATCCCGCACACGCTCTTCTTCTGTTCGGTGTGCAATTTGATTCATTCCTACTCTATTCGCCATCTTAGAATAGGAGCTGCTTCTTATTGAAGCCCTCCGGTCCCAATGACCACTCCCCCCTCTTGTTGAATCAAGTCATCATAGAGTTTATCATGGGATTGAAATTCATAAATTGGTTTGATGAATTTCGCAATAATGGGGAGGCATAGGATCGGATCCTTTGTGCTATGGGGTGGTGATTTCGCAGGAGAGATATTCGCATGTGGCCTTTCTAGGGTTAAAGAGAATCTTGGGATGGTACTAAAAAGGACGTAGCCGTTAAATCGAGTACCCTTCCGTCCAGGACCACTTTCGGAATTCTAGGGCAGTGTCCCACGCTGAAAGTAGAATTATTTCGTTCCTCTCCCAAACATTAGTCATTGGCAATTATTCCGCATGATGGTGTACAATTTCCCAAGAAGTAAGGGCATGATTGAAAGAGGGATAAAGAACATATTCTGTCGATGGTAGTTTGTGAACATACTAGCATAACTCCATCCGTGTAATCCCATAACCATGCATATTCTTCTCTAAAGTTACCATCAATGTGAAGAGCTTGTGAAGATTATCATGTACACTCCGAGAAAACGTTTATCGCAACTTTTGAAGAAATGATAGTGGAATACAAAACTATATTTCATTTAATTGATCTTGCCCCATTCTTGTTTTTCCCCCTTTTAACGATCTTTGTCTGAGAGCTAGCTCCATGCCTATTCGATGCTATGATGCATGTCACAATGGCTGCCATAGTAAGGTTTAGTACGTGTAGTCGACTCTTTACTGCAGATTGCAGTTCTCTGGAGATATTTAATATCCTCGCCTGTTATAGATACCAACTGAATACCCATAACAAGCCGATGAAAACTCATTCATGAGGTAAATTCTAATCTCAATGTTCCTTACACTTGCAACTTCATTGTTAACGGTGGAAACTTAACTGTGTGGTGAGCATCGAGCAGGACAAGGATCCTCTACCTTGCTCAGTGCCTCAATTGGTGTCTCAATAAATACCAATCACTTATACATTATGTGAGACCCCTGGGTTTGCTAACTCCATGAATTGTCCACTTTAGCCGATTCCATATCAAGTTTCATAGTCTTGTCTTTTGGCAAATAAGTAAGTACTTTTTCAAAAGGTCATCAATACCGATAGTGCTCTTCACTTAGCATACTCAATATTGGAGTTCAATGTCGAATGACGTCACTATTTCAAAAGGTGCATCTTAGTTTCCAATATATAGTCCACGATCGATCTACTCCTATTCTAGAAGTTTGCCAACAGTTGCACTTTATTCGAGCTTGCTTGCCCCGATGGTCACTCTATCCCCTTGTCAGACCGGGTTGTGACAAGTTCACTAGCTTCCATGCAGTTCGTCCTTGAACCACTCACCTACTGGAAGAGGTTGTACTCCGATATCATATTGTGATATCTCCAAATTAACTCAATTTCACTTGTAACCATTTTCTGATGAGGTCATCTATTCTAGTTGTGTTCTCTCTTGACCAAACTTAACAATGTAAGTTAACTCCGTTTCACATTTGTAAACCACGAATGCTTTTCCCTTATTTGGTGTGCTACTCGATTTATTTTCTCCCCTTCTCTGTCCTAGAAACCCGCTAGGAACCATACCTTGTCCAGATATTCTTGCTTCGTTGATCACTCCCATACTTTTCGGAGTGGATCGTTACACATTAGATACAAATTTCATCTCCACCCTTGTTCAGAGAGATCAATAATTTGAATGGAAAGACACTACCTGGGGGAAAGGATCTCATCCCATGGAGCAAACTTTAATACTTTTTCTTTCATGATGAGAATTTTTTTATTGGTGGATAAGTTTAAGACGCATCAAACACCCATTAACCTTGTGGACCAGCAAACTTTAGTTTCATTCAACCTCAGGAGCATTTTATCAGTACACAAATTTGAGGGCAAGGGGACAAAAGTCCAAGAAGAAATATCACTTCTACAACGCACTCACTGATATGGTTGGAACTAGAAACACTGAAAGCATATCTAATGATGTGATACCACATGAGGACCAAATTGGAGCTGTGGCATAGTAACAAGGCATGAACGATGGAATGGCTGTAATCAGTTCCAACACATTAAAAAACTATTTGTGTAGACCCAGATTTGACCATATGGGCTTCGATCTAATCCCATCCAAGTAGTTTATATAGTTTATGCTTTGCTAAGCAAAATGCCCTTTTGACAAAAGCATGTCTTTCGATGAGCCATCCCCATCTCACGCCCGCTTCACAAAAAGACGATAAAGCAAAGCGAATTCAAAGGTGAAAGAAGAAATCGAATGGAGACGAGGAGCAAAAGAATGGCACCAGTCAAGAGGAAAAAAAAGAAGGAAAAAGATGAGGAAAGGGAGAGCAATCACTAGACAAGAAATGAAAGGCTAGTCTATATCTGTCTCATGATTTTGTTGACTATATTCCTTCCTTCTTGAGAGAGAAGAGAGAGAGAGAGAGAGAGAGAGAGAGAGAGAGAGAGAGAGAGAGAGAGAGAGAGAGAGAGAGAGAGAATCCCCAAGCATTGTTTTCCAGAGAAAGATTAGGTGTACTAAGACTGAATTTACGGTACGGATCTACTAAGTGACGCAGCTGATTCTTTCTAAGTGGCCTGTATGATATGATATGCTTATTTGAATGTCCACTCGTCATCAATCATATTAATTGGTACACCAATTTTTAAGCGAATCTTCCTATACATTCATTGCTTCTTTAACGCGTTACAATGGAAGGATTGCATTTCATAGTACATTTACACCACATTTTTTCCTCATCCATGGCTCGTTTAATGTGTTTAAGATTGATTCACACAATTGATTGGCTCATTGTGAAACCGTACATGGCCTATTTATCTCAATATCGATTCTCAATCTATCATATTATTCGGTATACTAACTTTATAAATACGTCTCGATGAAATCAGCATTAAGTGGTACTACTCACTTTGGGGCTTCACGTACGATGGAAAGATTGCGTTTCAAAGTACATTCACACCACCATTTCCCACCCCAATCCATCACCCATTTCACTAGGTTTCTCATTCATTGTGACTGAGACCGGTCGAGTGCATCAAGTGCCAAAACAGTCAAAATGCAAAATGAATAGATGGAGAGATCAATCATCTCCATGTTTGTGGCAATAATTTGACCAGAGGCAAGTGATCATGCTTCCCTCATACATCATACCCAAATTCGCTGCACATTTTCTCAACCATGGGAAATGGGGTTGGTTAGAAGTATTTGGCACCTCATATTTAGTTCTCGGGCCCCCATACCATTCTTCCTTTTCAGAAATTCATCTGGAGGATCAATATCTCGGTGCATAAACAGAGCATATCGCTGTTTCAGTTCCTATTGCATATTGTTTGGATTTATCCCCTAAAAGTTCAGAATATTAGGTGTGGACAGAGACTATGTACATATGACCCGGGTAAACCCCATGTGGAAGTAGTGCTGAATAATATAACATCCCATCTCACACGCAAATCGGGTGGAAAATGTTGCATAGAATTCACGAACAGAAAATAAAACTGACAAAATGCGTAATTGGACTCAGATGTCATATTAGATTTTCAAGCTAAAAGTTTAAGTTAATAAGCATCCATATGGATTTCAGCCAAAACTGGTTATCTATCTTCCATTGTGTTGCTTCTTCTTGGGTAAATTGGTTGGAGCATTATATTAAGCTTAGCACATTATCTTCATCCTTTTCCTGCCAAGTTCAATTGCACTGCTTGTACTTTGGTTTGTCCTATTGAGGTCAGCCAATATATGGCATTTTTCTGGGTTTAAACAAATGCGGCAACCTTTTTAAGCTAAGCGATGAGTGGCCAAGAGAAACCATTGTCCTCCTACAAGTAAAATTAAAATCAAAATGTGGCAACTTGGGACACTCCAACTTAGCCCCCACTAATTGATTGCCATCTTTTCTCCCTCCTTTTCTTTGCTTTTGAGTTCTCATATCTAATCTGGTTTTATAGGATTAGTTAATATTAGGATTATCTTTTCTCCCTCCTTTTCTTTGCTTTTGAGTTCTCATATCTGATCTGGTTTTATAGGATTAGTTAATATTAGGATTATCTCTCTCTCTCTCTCTCTCTCTCTCTCTCTCTCTCTCTCTCTCTCTACATCATCCATGGATATACGTACCTTGAAAGAGTGGTTGCTTCTGTCATCAATATCAACAATATGACTAGGTTTTCCGCAAGATAGATAAACTATTCCTATCTATTGCAGAAAGAAGCTACTTCATATTAATGAAGCAGGGTGGTGCGTTTGCCAGTACATTCTAGAAATGGAGAGCCTAGAAAGGTCATGGATATGCCCATTTTCACAACTCTGCTAGTGTAATTGTACTCGTTAGTAATGGCTGATTTTTGTGTTGGCAATTTGGACGCGCTAAATGGCTGGAGTTGTAAAGCAAGAAATGAGGCGGACCTGCAAAACCTTACCCATGTTCATGGGCAGAGAGGAACTGACCAGAATGAGAAAATAATGACACACCTGAGTGAACCCAGAGTCCAAAGACCTTGAATTGAACACCAATCTCTGCTGAACTCAAAGAGTAACAAGATAAGACTATTCTTCGATGACATAATCAGTACCTGCAGATTAAGAACTTCTAGTTTCTTGATAATATATTATGATTCAGTGGTCCATAATCTAAGCATAACGTATCCAGAACACTTCTAAGGCATCTAATTTAGTGATATCTGCACAAAATTTGATCAGCAAAAGCACCCTCAATTCTGAAATCTAATGATTTCTCAAGTCCATCTGAAATCTCGGTCCGTGATTGATGTTTCAACAGTACACTACAACTCCGCTGCTCTCTGCTCTTTTGCTTCTTGAGTTCTTGTTAGTTACAGTTGCCGTCTTCATTCATGACCGGTTAACCCCATCTTGACTTTTGCTTGAGAGGAAAATTTCAGGACGTGTTTGTTGTGATTTGGACGAACAACACCTGCACTTGCTTATATTTACTCTAGTCATGATGTGTAATCAACTGGAAGTGGTTTGTTGAGTCATTAGAACACAAAATCTTTCTGCAACTTTAGGAAAATTGGTCACCTTTTCAACCTCTTTACACATCCTATTCCATACGTCACAGTGCTTTATTGGCTAAGAACGGTTAAGTGAAACCATCCACTTCTTTCTGAGATTGACTTCTCCAAAACTCCATTCCTCTCATCTTTTATGATCATTATTATTATTGCTGTCACTATTTTTCCTTCTCTTTATGGCCATATCATATATCTCCATTCAGATAATAACACCCCCCACAACATGATTAATTTCCCCAGAAAGCCATTCTCTCTCTTTCTCTCTGATGTAAGCATATTTTGTCTGAAAAAAAATGATTATACACAAACCCACAATGGCCTTGTCGCCATCTCATAATTATTATGATCTATATGCAAGGGCATGATCTTGAGAAGAAGCACATCTTCTTCTAGACATGGACTCACTGATGTATGCACAGTAGACTGTTATTTGAAGCGAAACAAATCCCATGTGAGACGAACTCGATGCTGTTCCTGCTGTTCACAGATCAGAGAATCCTTATTAAGAACTAAACCCAAACTAAAAGAAGGTACCCCAATGGACACAAACCAAACGCCCTGAGAAAAAATCATGTGTCAAACACATAATTGGGAGATCAATCTAATCTTCTCATAATCAAATGGCCTAGGGTTCATCATACCTCTCCTACAATCAAACTTGATTTTGTTTCTTTCTCAGGTAGTGGGGTATGTTGAAGCCTTTTCCCAGCCTATAAAAACCCCTCTTCCTCCTCCACATCCCTCCCCCCTCACTCACTCACTCCCTCTCTCTCTCTCTCTCTCTCTCTCTCTCTCTCTCTCTCTCTCTCTCTCTCTCTCTCTCTCTCTCTCTCTCTCAGAAACTCACAAACTAACTATTCCACTTCCTCTAAAATATTTGCAAGCAATCAGATTCGCTTGAAAGGTGTAAAAAAAATGGAGCCTTACATCATATCTTCCAACACATCCCAATTTCCAGTTCATTTGAGCATGATCCATGACCAACCCAACACGTACAATCACTACAACACCTCATCTCGTACATTCTACAATGGCCAATTCCCATCTCAGGTCCAGGAGCTCGGAGTGCCCTCGCCTTGCTTCAGCAGCAACCACTCCACATCTGATGAGGCGGACGAGCAGCAGCTGATGCTGATCAATGAGCGGAAGCAGAGGAGGATGATATCCAATCGGGAGTCAGCCCGCCGTTCCCGAATGAGGAAGCAGCGGCACCTGGATGAGCTCTGGTCGCAGGTCGTCTGGCTGCGCAACGAGAACCACCAGCTCATGGACAAGCTGAACCACGTGTCAGAGATCAATGACAAGGTTCTCGAGGAGAATGCCCAGCTCAAGGAGGAGACCTGCGGGCTTCGCCAAATGGTTACTGATATGCAACTGAATAACACTTACTCAACTCTGAGGGACCTCGAAGATGTTCCTTGCAATCTTGGAACTCAATCCTTGGACTAGACTGTCACCGGTTCTTTGGATTCCTTAGGCTAGTTTTAATGCCGGAAATGGCCTGGTTTCATTTTTTTTCTTCTTCCGCTCCAAGTGGATTTTTCCTGGTGTATTTGGGAATTGAGCCAGTCCTTTTACCCCCTATCTCTGAGTGCATGTATGAGACTAAATGAATTGTCAATAACATATTCCGAGGATTTCGTTGACCTTTCTTATCAATCCTGCAGTAGCATTATTAGATCCCAGGTGGTTGTCTTAGCTAAACTAGATTCCTAAATCTCATTTAGAACCATAACTTAGTCATTGCAAGAATTCCTGGAAGGAACCCTGCAAGAGGCTTCAAGATCTATCCCTTTCTCCAGAAATAGTCCTAGCGTATCACACTGTACTCATAGAGTCACCCGAAACCTAGATCAGGAAGCTTGATAAAAGGAGGAATGAACGAATGAAGTTCACAACTTCTGATGCATACAAGACAAGATGCATTATTGAAGAGAAAAGAAAGGGACCAAGTAATTGGTGTCAGGTGTGTACAGGATACAGAGGACGAAAAATGTTTTAGTGGGTTATTTGGGGCATGACATAGAGAGGTCTCAAAGAGGTGGTGGGGGTGGGTATTGTCGTTCTTTGTTTGATACACACGCGCACACACGGCACAGAAAACAAACAGCGACCATACAAAGAAAAACATATGAAAGTGCTCTCCACTACTTGTCTATCTCCCTCTGCCCAAAAGAGAGAACTGTTTGCTACTTTTTTCAGGTGCCGTGCTGATTTCATTCCTTCTTTTCCATCGAAATGTGGTCCAGAATCACCTCCGCACCCTCATGGTCGGGGCTTCTATGTGGCCCCTTGAGAGACCGATTCCACCTTCATAACGTGTCTTGCCTAAGTGCCATTTTTGTTGTAGTTCCTAGACAAAGTGCTGTAACACGCAAACTGTCATGGCTATTGGCGATTGCTCCTAAAACACAAGCATCTTAATATTTACTTTTCCAGGAATCCATACCACGTTTGCAATGCCTTGTGGATTTACCTCAGCAGTTTACATGGAGAATACAGGAAGATTTTACAAATGGTAATAATAGTCTGAGCTAGCTAATTGATAAAATTGCTTGGCAGTTGGGCTCAATCAAGGATCACTTATCATATTGCATATATCTTCTACTGTTATATTCTCTAGGAGTTCGTCCTTCTTAAAACAGAGAGGACTGGAGACGTGATTGTTCAACCTGGTACCGGGAAACTGCGACTGTAGGAGCTAACCATGGCTTGAAGCCTTCTTATCCGTCTCTAATTTGGCATGATGTTCATAAAAATCATTTCCAGTCATGAATCTATGCCAACGCTCCAATCAAGGATCCCGTGTCGGACATCGCCTTCATCTTAAAGCCTTCGAACTTTGTTCTTAGTGCTTCTCTAAATTAATGCACCGGTTGTACTGACCTGCCTGAATTCTCTTCAGAAAAGCAGCTGACCACTTTATATACTGTTACCTCACTGAACTACAGCAAATTTTGATAAATTTTGATTTTATACTCTCAATCTCCAGCGAGCAAGATAGCTCCTTCACATGAGTATCTTCAGATTTAATCGGGGTGGATAAAAGGAGCTGGAAAACAAAGGCATAAGCTGTAGCCTGCTCACACGACCGCAAATATACTTGACATACATGATACCAAGAGAAAAATTACAGAGAGTTGATTGCCAAGTACAGAATTGCCGGATTTTTCCGGGTAAGACTATGTTAATAGGCAGATGCGGAGTACTAAAATAAGACAGACAAAGAAACTGTCATAGCTAGGGCGAATTTCACTTCATTTTATTGACTCTCCTATCACCTCACAGATTAAAATCTCAGACAAGTCGATTCATGCGACAACCTAAGGTTCCGTGACATTTTCGTGCTTTACAACAACAGTTGACTCGTTCCTGCACAACCAAATTTTGACATGATGTATGGATCAAAGACTCTCTTAGGGTTGCTGCACAAGAAGATCCTGAAGTTGAATGTCAGCTTAACATATATGGGCTACCTGTAAATGCCAAATGTCTCTTATTGATTTTGTGCGTTCTCTCAAGCATAAATTTCGCTTGGAGGGGTTTGCTCCTTTGGCATAACCCTACGTAACCGTGTTCCTGTGACATGATCTGAATAACGCGCAGACAAATCACGGGCTTCAGACATTCATGTTCCTCTGCATCATAATCTTCTCTGTTGCTGTGTAACAACAGACATCTACAAGTTCAGCTAACGACATCCTGAACGGCAAATCACGCCGTGCACAATGCTGAAATCCCTCGACTGAGAATCTGTTCAGGAATAACATCCTGGCAGTGGACTCTCCAATCACGTAACCCCCTGATCACCTTATCAAAAGAAGAAACTCGCGACATTCAGTGAAAATACTTCCGTTAACATGGCAAAGCCTCGTGGGTTACTTGGTGGAAGAAATGTTCTAGTAAACAGACGAACAGCTTGTGCATAGATTGATCGCGCTAGTATTCGAGTATAATCCCAGGTCCCAAGCCAGCAGAAGCATCCTTTGCCTGTCCATTGAACTAGGGGTTCTAGGAGTGAGCGAATCATTCAGTGCAACGCGGGCTACTTCAAGATGAGCATCATTCCATCCCCTGAAACGATGAATCGCGAGTAGGCAAGGACCTGCGATCATCAATCGCGCCTGTCGAGAGACCGTTCCGCTTCTGGTTCGATCCGATCCTGATTGGCAGCGCGCATCAACTTCGACCTTCTTCAACCTCCCCCGGCTCGTCCCCTCGACCGTAGGCTTCCCCAACAGATCGGGACCGGCACCGACATTGCTTTCTTGTTCACCATTGTCTCAGCCTCGCCATTCCCTCTTCTCTATCAGCGCGTCCCAAGACATCCGAACCGCTTTGCTCCGTATCCTTCGATTACCCTGAGACAGCTCCGGACGTCATGCGACCGCCAAGCCGGGATCTTGGTTCTGGTTCTGCACAGATTCGTAACGTTACCCAAATGCTGGCGACAGTGGCGAAGTGGCAGTTGACAGTTAAGTAACGAACTCGCCCTGGCTCATAAATATCCGTGCTTTACCAACGTTTCGCGTTAAACAAAATCCGAAAGAATAGAAAAAAAAACGCTCGATTATAATTTTATAATAATACGATGCAATAAAAAATGAGTTAATATTACGAAAAATCTCAAATTGGTACGGCCGTAGCAAATTCACCTTACGTTAATTTCCGTTAAAATTTACTATCAAATTACTCAGTTAAATGACACATGGGCGTTTACGGATGTACCGTTTTGGGGTTTTACCCTCCGTTAGTTTCCGTTAAAACTTACTGTCAGATTGCTTAAGTCAAATTACATGTGGCAATTTACGAATGTACCGATTTGGGATTTGAGCTTCCGTTTGTCAAAGGGTCTATCAGTCTGTGATTATTTTTTATATTAATCCAATCTGACGGAAGGTAAATTTGTCGAATGTTTTTTAGTGGTCAAAATATTAGTCCGGGATAAATTTGTCGCGGGAATACCGGTTTAGAGTTTTTCTGCAGTTAAAAAGTTAGTTTTTGATAAATTCGTTACAGGTGTAGCGATTGGAGGCTTCCCGTGGCGTCAACTCCGAAAAAAAGAAATCATAAAAAAAATTCGAAAAACGGAGCCCCAAAAGGGGAAAACAAAAATCGCCCAAAATTTCCGTCGCTCTTCCTGCTCTTCTTCCTCATTCGATTTACTATCTTTCTTTTTTTCTTTTTTTTTTTTAAATCCGAGAGGAAATCGCAGGATTGCATCGTCGCCGAATCCGCACTCGGCATTAAAATAAAAATAAAAATAAAAATAAAAAAATGAATAAAACAGAACGCACCGTCACCGACGCGGTGTGATCTCTGTCTCCCGACCGTACAAAAACTCTGCAGATCCTTCCCCCTCCCTTCTTCCTCGATCGAACCCCAAATCTCTCAGATCTCACCTCCCTCGCCATCTCTACCTCACTTCACTTCTCTGCTACTAGCTGCTGCCGCCCCCATTCGTTGGAGCTCCGCGACGAGCGGCGGCGGCGGCGGCCGCCATTGCCGAGATCCGACCCGGTCCAGGGAGCCCGGATCGCGCGGGAGGGAGCTCCGAGAGGAGAGGGAGAGTGTGTGTGCGCGGGGGGGGGGCGCGGCTTGTCTGGTTGGTTGGTTGGTTGGTGTGAGGGGGGAGCTCGCGGCTATGGCGGTACCGGTGAGGGGAGGCCGTGGAGGAGGGGGAGGGGGAGGAGGAGGATCGGCGTTCGGGGGATCCGGCGGCCTCCGCGGCTTCTGCTCCTACAGGGTCTTCATCTCCGCCATGTTCTCCCTCCTCTTCCTCGCCACCGTCTCCGTCATCTTCTCCTCTCGTCGCGATTCGGTAAGTCTCTCTCTCTCTCTCCCTCTCTGATCTCTCTCTCTCTCTCTCTCTCTGATCTTCAATTCCAGAAAAAAAGAGTCTATGGATTCCGGCGTTCGTCGCCGGAAATGGTGGTGCCGCGAAGGCGAGAGATTGCGTCTCGGGGAGTCGGGGCCGAGTAGTTATCGGCGGAGTCGGTCTCGATTTCCGTCCGTGACAGTCGAATGAGAAGCCTTTCGGCTTTGGGCTTTGCGCATCGCATTTCCTTTGTTCGTTTAGTGATGTATGCGTCGCGTGAAGGCTTTAATTTCTCTGTTGATCTGGGTCTAAATTAGTGCATTGGCTCAGTTTCTTGAATCCCGTAAGCGGAACACTTAAAAATGAACAAACTTTGAAAGAGCAGACTTCATAAAGATCCTCTGTTTTTTTTTTATTTTTTTGTGTTTGCTGTTCTCTAAGTTATTGCGAATCGTCCGATTTTCTCCGCAGGCGCCGAGCGAGAAAGGGTATGTTCACCACACAATTTTAGCATTGAACTCCGACCCGCTGAAGACGAGGCTAGATTTGATTTACAAGCAAGCCAACGACCATGTTACGCTCGTGAATGCTTATGCCGCGTATGCTAGGAAGCTCAAGCTCGAGATTTCGAGGCAATTGAGGTTGTTCGATGACCTGGCGAAGAACTTCTCGGATCTCCCGATGAAGCCAAGTTATCGGGCTTCCCTGTTCGAGCCGGAAGGTGCTGTGGACGAGGATGTGCTGAGGCAGTTCGAGAAGGAGGTTAAGGATAGAGTGAAGTTTGCGAGGTTGATGATTGCGGAGGCGAAGGAGAATTATGATAATCAGATGAAGATACAGAAGTTGAAGGATACTATCTTCGCTGTTCATGACTTGCTTATTAAAGCCAAGAAGAATGGGGTTGTCGCGAGTTCGATTGCGGCAAAGTCGATACCAAAGAGTTTGCACTGCTTGGCTATGAGGCTGGTGGAGGAGCGGATCGCTCATCCAGAAAAGTACAGGGATGAAGAGCCGGAACCTGAGTTTGAAGATCCAAGCTTGTATCATTACGCAATAGCTTCGGATAATGTGATTGCTGTGTCGGTGGTGGTGAATTCGGTCGTGAAGAATGCGGAGGAGCCGTGGAAGCATGTTTTCCATATCGTGACGAATAGGATGCTTGTTGCGGCAATGAAGGTGTGGTTCAAGATGAGGCCTGTCCAAGGGGGTGCGCATGTCGAGGTGAAGGCAGTGGAAGATTTCTCGTTCTTGAACTCGTCGTATGTACCTCTGTTGAGGCAGTTGGAGTCTGCTAAACTCCAGAAACCTAATTTTCCGAACGAGGCTGACAATGCTATTAAGGACACAAGCAGCGTTAAGTCAAGGAACCCCAGTGAGTTGTCCATGCTGAACCATCTTCGGTTTTATTTGCCAGAGACGTACCCTAAGCTGCACAAGATTTTGTATTTGGACGACGATGTCGTGGTTCAGAAGGACTTGACAGGGATGTGGAATATTGACATGGCAGGGAAGGTGAATGGAGCTGTTGAGACCTGCTTCGGGTCTTTTCACCGCTATTCGCATTACTTGAATTTCTCGCACCCACTCATCAAGGAAAGATTCAATCCGAAGTCCTGTGCCTGGGCTTACGGAATGAACTTATTCGATCTCGATGCCTGGAGGCGTGAGAAATGCACAGAAGAGTACCACTATTGGCAGAACTTGGTAAGTGTAAATCAAGTCAGATTACAATGCATTTTTTACTCCCGGTTTTTTGGGATTAGTATTTACTGGCGTTGATTCAAAACTGGAATGCACGTTTAACCACTGTTTGAGAGTAGATAATAATTATCTCATGGTGCTAAGACCCGTGGTTCTTTCAAAAGCCAGAACCTTATTATTTGCTTACAATCTCACTCTCTCATTGCACCTTTACTAACCAATGCTAGATAGTGGCATCTGAAATCATTCATTGACTGTTTTGTTCTGACGTTTCTTCACAGAATGGAGATCAGACATTATGGAAATCAGGCACTCTTCCACCTGGCCTGATCACCTTCTACTCGTCAACAAAATCATTGGATAAGTCTTGGCATGTTCTCGGGCTTGGGTATAATCCAAGCATTAGCATGGATGAGATTAACCACGCGGCAGTTATACACTACAGTGGAAACATGAAACCTTGGCTAGATGTTGCTTTGAACCAATATAAAAACCTCTGGACCAAGTATGTCGACAATGACATGGAGTTCGTCCAAATGTGCAATTTTGGCCTTTGAGAAAGAACTATGCCCACGCTCAATCAGACGAGGTAAAATACTTGGTCATTATGATTTGCCCATTTCAAAAGTTTTGGAGCCAATAGTTGTATCCCTGTGAGCAAAGCTCAGTGATATGATCCATTCTTCAAATTATGGAGTCAGTTTTTTTTAGATTTGTTTAAACTCTTTTTCCGAGAACTCCGTCAAAGTATAATCAGCTCGATTGCTCAATGTACTTGCTGAACTTTTTTTTATGATTAAGGCGTTCATACATATTGACTGAGTCTCAGTTTCGCACTTCATCATGGACACCATTATGTTTGATTGTCAATTTTTTTTATGATGAGTAAGCCTGTCATAGGAAAGGTTGGTTCCATGGGTTGGCCTACTGGTTAAAACACACAAGAACTGTGCTTTGATGTACCAAGCAATGCTTTTGCATTTATATTGTGTCCTGTCTTACTAATTCGAAACTTGTCAAAAGAAATCTGATAGCTAGTTCTGTCAAAGATGGCGATCAGCACTTTTTTTTTATTGAATGGACCCGAAAAGAGAAGGGATACGGAGGCATTTCATTCTTTGCTTGTAAGTAATTTTTTGGACTTTTTTCCCACCGTTCAACGTGGATATTTAGTATAACAGCTTGCAAATGGCCACTATTTTTCGCTCGTAACAACAGAATATTGCAAGGGGAGAAATATACATTTAGCTCATCTTTCTAAAAGGAAGTTCGTTATTCTTTCGCGAAATTACTGCTAAGGTTGCCTGGAATTCATGCTTTGCGAAGCTGTAAGGCGTCTGGGAGGGTCGAGGGGACTCTTGCGCTTGCTTTCATTGTTTCCATGTGCGCTAAAATTTAAGAGGCGGCTCATTGTATATGGTAGTATGTGTGCAGACGAGCTTGCTTTGCGGGTTTTCTTCTTCTTCTTCTTCCTGGAAATTCAAATTTTTTTAGCCGTGGAATGACCGACTGGTGAGGAAGGAGGACTGATGAGTCGGGGACAGGTCTATGGTTTCAATCATCGATCGATCTCTTCAGCAAGGAGGGGACCAAGATATGAGTTCGGAATTGGAGCTGATTCTCTGTAGTAGGGGAGTTCCATGGACATTGGTTACGATATAGTGCAGTCTCTTGAAGGCTAAGCTAATGAAAAGCAGAGGCCCGCAATCCAAAGGGTCTTCCTTCTGATTTTCACGCCTTGTCCTAGCAGAAAAGGAGGCTACGTGCTCCGGCTTTCCGCTAGGGAGACTTGAAGGCGTGGTGTTTCCGTGTGGTCCTCCACCGTGATCCTCCTTGCTGTCGGGATCCCGTCGAAATCGTATGCATTTTGTGATAGCTTGGACACAAAGCTCGAGCACGCAAAAACGTCAAGATTGATGGGGCGAGCTTTCCTCGCGTTTTCATTCAATGGCTAGCCCCTTCGGAAATTACGTCGTGCAAAGTGCAGCCATCAATAAGCAATGAGATTACCAACTTCAACTGCCTCCGAGATTTTCGGCTCCACGCTCATGGTATTTGATTGCTTACGGATAAGAGTATGAGCAGTCATAATTTTCAGAATTTCTATTAGTTTGACTTCCTTCGGACGACTCCATTTGTTGTTGTACGTCGATAACTACCCTGGTGTCCCTTTTATTGAAGGCATCGTTGACTACCTGAGTCAACCTTACACTTGGTCACACTTATCGATCTGTGACCACGTCACTTGACTCTTTCATGGATAATTCCATCCCAACATCTCTCGCTAAACCTTGAATCATCTGTCGGTGTCAAACACATGCATTTTGTGATAACTCAAGCACAAGGTTCGAGCACGCGGAAACTTAAAAGATCTACGATATGACTGGTGAGCTTAACTCACGTTTTCATTCAATTGCTAGCCCCTCCAGAAATTACATCGTGCAAAATAAGGTAAGAACGAAAATATTTACTGCCGCGGCAAAACATGGACTGTGTTTTACGATGTTTTTCTTGTAAGGACTACCAAGAGGAGTTTTGTTCATTCTTAACTTCATTTGTTCTACCTGAAAGTCGGGCTTTGGCAAACTTTTAGATCTGGACTCGAATCGACTTTTCAGGACGACCCAGCCCACCCAGAATTCAGTGATCGAGCCTCACCAATATTGTGTCGATCGAGAGGGAAGACGAACCTACAACAAGCCACACCAATTGGTCAATTTGCTCATCGAAACCATAGTATATAGTTTATCTCGGTACGCAATTCTAACCTTAGCTTCAGGGTATTCGCCGGAACATCTTCACTAGTAGCGGTGCCCGGGGACTCTTCAAGGAACTCGGCAAAATATCCTCGAGGCCGAGGTGCAACGTCGTTCTCTGTGTAAGCATATCGTTCCATGGTTTCTAGTTGCAAACCTAAGTATAACGACAGATCGTTTTTCTTCGGCAGGTGGCTGGTTTAACACCGTCTATAGGAATGATACAGTGCTAGAAAGCAATTCGGACACGTTTAAATTGTTTCAAAGCAGTCTATCAGGACGGCTTCGAGCGGGCCGAGGACAGACGTCAGTTTGTCGACGTCGGAGGTGGTCGATCCCCATCGGAGGAAGCCGCCACAAGTCGTGCCCGAGTCAGCAGGTGTGTACTCGAAATCAAGCACATCTTCCGGTGTCGGACCAACGGTGGAACCACGGGGCGACAGGCAGCGGCGACACACAAGGGGTGCCTTTTGTCAAGCTCGTATCGATTCGAATCTCGCGAGTTAGTGTATTAGGCTGAACATCTTGCTCGGTCACTTGTCGCGACATTGAGCCGGCGGCGGCAGTAGAGGCGGCGACGCCGATGCCGTCATCTTCCGCCCGCAGAGGGGTGGGGATGCAACTAGTGCCGCGACGCTCCGACGACGATGGAGAAACCACAAATGTTGGCCCCCGCTCCAAGATTTTCCCTTACGCGAGCAATGCGTCACGCTTACGTGGGCAAATTGCGCTTTCCTTGACCTTTGACCATTCCATTGTAAGGAGCTCCAGTCAATCAAATCCAATTGAGAAATTGGCTACAAATTTGGGCACAAGAGCCTAAACGTGCAAAAAGGAGCTGTATAGCCTTAGCAGCATCTCGTTTATTATACGACACGATGTCATTTGACCCAAAAAAAGGGTGAGGGGGAAAAAAGGTTGGAATGAATGCAAAAAGTCTAAATTATTCAGCCACGTGGTAAAGTAATGGAAAAAAAAGTCCCATTTTTCATCTTGTGTCTCGCCTACCCTTCGTTCTTCGCCGCAGCCTCGGAAGAAAACTCTCCTTGCCGCATGTAAAGAGAAGGGATTATGATATAAATGGTCTATGAACTTTAGCTCGATATGTAATGTGGCTCTCAAACTTTACCTAAATGAGCAATGTGATTCCCGAACTTTTGATTTGTTCAATATGATCCTTGAACTTTTGGTGCATGTTCAATTTAATCTTTAAACTATATGAAAATGTTTATTATAGTTTTTCCATTAAATCAAGTTCAGGGTAAAATACATGGACTAAATTGAACATGTACTAAAAGTCTGATAACCACATTGAGCAAATCAAAAGTTCAAAAAACCACGTTGAGCATTGGGGTAAAGTTCAAGAGTCATATTGAATAAATTAAAAGTTCATGAATCACAATATATGTTGCACCAAAGTTCAGAGACCATTTACGTTAGTTTTCTTAAATGGAAAGTAAAACATGGAGTCGAAGGAGTATAAAAGTACCAAAATATAGCATCTCATCGTATAGGTCGTCTTGAGGTTTTCACGATTGTTCAAGCAAATCCTATGCCTACTTGCTTTTAAGCTCGAGCATATCTAGTTTTCTCATTTTCAATATTCTGAAAAAGACACGGTACAAAATCGCTCCCAACACCCGAAATTGCAAATAACCCCTTGAAGTTGCTCGATTTCGCATGATAACCCCCCGGGGGTCTGAGTTTATTTTTGAATCCACCCCTTTGCCTTTACATGGATGGACCGCGGTGCGAGAGTTTCATGGGGTACGTGAGAAAATAGAAAACAAGGAGGGAGTCCCTTGTACTCGCCACGGCAGCACGGCAGCGGGGCTGTCCGATGAGGTGGCAAGTCCCGACCGGTTTCTAGGTTTAAGATAACATTCGTTGGTTTGCGAGCGCCACGTCGATCACTGACGTGGCGTGCGTTTTTTGGCTAAAGTCCAATAACAAATTTACACGTGTCTGCTGAGTTGGATTAAAAAAAAAGATTTTTAAGTTCCATCGTTCTTTCTTCTCCACTCATTTTTTCCTTCCACATCCGGCCGTCGTCCACGGATGCCGGCGCTCGTTCGTAGCCATGGCTTCTCTCCTCTTCATCCTTCATCCAAGAGTAAAATTTACCACAGGTGTACCAGATTGAGGTGCTTTGTGGTAAAAAAAAATAATTCGGAGTAAAATTGTTATATGTGTATCAGTTTAGGGTTTTTCGTGACATTAACCTTTTATGGAAATCCAAGTCGGTTCATACGTGCCAACCTGTGATTGGTTCAGGGTAAAATAAAGAAAAATTTGCGCGGCTTTGCAAACCACCGAATATTTTCCTCCGGTTTCTTTCCCAGGGGAGAACATCCGCCCCCCTCCCTATCTATTTTCCTTTTGTCTTTTTCTTTTTTTTTTTGTGTGTGTGCGGAGGGGCGCACCGACCGGAAGGTGGCCAAATTTGACTAGCCCACGCTCGCTCCTTTCGCGTCGTTTGCGTCGGGGGTTTGGTCGGTTAGCTGCTCGCCTGTCCGGCTGGCCAACGTATATCTCCACGCCCCCCATTTCAATTCCTACCCGCCTCCTCCTCCTCCTCCTCCTCCTCCATTCTCCATTCTCCATTCTCTCCCTGCGGTGTCTCCTCCTCGGAACCCAGATCTTCGTTCCGTCCCCATCTCCTTGTTCCTGGGTTTCGTTGGATCGGAGCATCGCGATCCGGTCTTCAGTTCGTGCGGTCAGCCGAGACGAGAACCCGGGCGTACGTATTCCTCAGGTTGGGTGGTCTCCCTTTCTTTCCCTCCGTTCCTCCTTTTGTTGCGCTCCGTCTCGCGCTCTTTTCTAGTAATCTTAGGAAGAGGGAAACGGATGATTTCTCGGGCTGGTTTTTTATTCTTTCTTTTTTTCGTTTTCGTTTTTGTCTTGTCGTGATCCGGTGTGATGATTTTTGCCTGGACTGGAAATGCTTTTGTACCGCGAGTTGGTTTTTCCGGGTCGGTCGAATCTGGTTGTGGTCGCGGTGGCATTGGGTTCTTGATCGATCGCTAGTTTTACAAGATGGCTGCTTGGCCCAAGGGGGATTGGTTGTGGTTTTGGAATTTGCGATCTGGGTTTTTGTCTGTGTGAGGATCTGTTCGGCTTTTGGACGCAGTTGATCCGGTGCTTGTGATTTTAAGGCGTGTAGATCTCCGTACCTGTGAGTCAACGTAACTTTTGATTTCTTCTCCCTTCTGCACGAATCTGGGGATCTTCAGATTCTCGTCCTGCGGAGAATTTCCGTAATTTGTTGCGTCTTCTACCTCTTTCTTTACTTCATTCGGCGTATTCTTTCTTTACTTCGTTTATTTCGAGGCCTTCCCGACGAGGATGGGTGTCTTTGCTCGTGATTGCTAGAGATGTCTAGATTTTTTTGGGGTTTGAATAAGAAGTTGATATTTTGAGAAGGCCCTACCAGGACAGCGGACAACAGTAGATCGGGTCGCGACACACATACACACTCTAATTCTATTTTTCATTGTGGGACTCCCACATTTGCTTTGCCACATGAAATGTAAGAGATGCCTATTCACTATTGTATTAGCATAGATTAAAATGCGCTTTTCTCTTCTCCACATTTAAAATTTGAAGCATTTGAACAATGGTCCTTATGGAGGATAACAATATTTGGTAGCACTCAAGGACTTATCATTTGTATCCACTTCCACCTACACGACAGACCAGTTGGGTACCTTGGTGGTGCGGGAAGCATAAAACAACCCTTGCATGGCCATTGTCATCGTGGCGACCAATGACTCTGCATGGTTTATTATATTTTCATCCGGTATAATTTGAGCAGAAAGCAAATTTGGCCGGTGAAATGAGTTGTTTACCAATTAACTTTCTCTAGAGAGTTAACTGTAAATTTTCTTACGATATTTTGTATTGGGCAGGCAGGGAAAGAATGGCTGCCCCTTCACAACCTCCTAGAATCGGCCTTGCTGGCCTCGCTGTTATGGGCCAAAACCTAGCTCTCAACATTGCTGAGAAAGGCTTTCCAATCTCTGTCTACAATCGCACAACCTCAAAGGTTGATGAGACAGTTGAGAGAGCTAAGGTGGAAGGAGGCCTCCCCGTATATGGCTTCCATGACCCACAAGCCTTTATTAACTCAATTCAAAAACCTCGAGTCATCATTATGCTTGTGAAGGCTGGGGCACCTGTAGATCAAACCATTAAGACACTTTCTGCATACATGGAGGAGGGTGATTGCATAATCGATGGTGGCAATGAGTGGTATGAGAATACCGAGAGGAGAGAGAAGGCTATGGCAGAGTTGGGTTTGCTCTACCTTGGGATGGGAGTTTCTGGTGGTGAAGAGGGTGCTAGACATGGACCCTCTTTGATGCCCGGAGGATCTTTTAAGGCCTTCAAGTACATTGAAGATATTCTCCTTAAGGTGGCAGCTCAAGTTCCAGACAGTGGACCATGCGTGACATATATCGGCAAAGGTGGATCCGGTAATTTTGTCAAGATGGTTCATAATGGTATTGAGTATGGTGATATGCAGCTCATTGCGGAGGCATATGATGTGCTGAGATCTGTTGGGAAGCTATCAAACGAGGAGCTGAAAGCTGTTTTCTCAGAATGGAACGATGGAGAGCTTCAGAGCTTTTTGATCGAAATCACTGCTGATATATTTGGAGTTGAGGATGATAAGGGTGAGGGATATTTGGTTGATAAGGTTTTGGACAAGACTGGCATGAAGGGAACAGGTAAATGGACAGTTCAGCAAGCTGCTGATTTATCAGTCGCAGCTCCCACAATTGCGGCTTCGTTGGATTCAAGGTTCCTGAGTGGGTTAAAGGAGGAAAGGGTCAAAGCTGCGAATGTATTCGAAGCGGGCGGTTTTGGTGATATTCTGGCGGACCAAGAAGTTGATAAGGAGAAATTGATTGACGATGTGAGGCAGGCTCTCTATGCATCGAAGATATGCAGTTACGCCCAGGGAATGAATCTGATACGTGCCAAGAGCATCGAGAAGGGATGGGACCTGACGTTGGGCGAGCTGGCTAGGATTTGGAAGGGGGATGCATTATTCGAGCCATTTTCCTGGACAGGATTAAGAAGGCCTATGACAGGAACGCAGATCTTGCGAATCTTCTCGTGGATCCAGAGTTTGCTAAGGAGATCATCGATCGACAATCTGCTTGGCGCAGAGTGGTTAGCCTTGCTATCAACTCGGGTATCAGTGTCCCGGGTATGTCCTCCAGTCTTGCTTACTTCGACACTTACAGGAGGGCAAGAGTGCCGGCCAATCTTGTCCAGGCTCAACGTGATTACTTCGGTGCTCATACATATGAAAGGGTCGACATGGAGGGATCTTTCCATACAGAATGGTTCAAAATTGCTAAGCAATCAAAGATATAAGCCTCCTTTCCGCTGGTACTGAGCATGTCAGCGCTCTTACTTGTGCCAATAACTGCTCCCAAGGATGCTATTTTCTGGGCTCGTTTATTTTTCCATTGTCTTTTCGCAGTAAATCCTCAATAAATGAGACATCAAGCATAGGATGTTTTGTTGCGTTACTGTTTTGGGATGTGCTTCTTCTATGATTGAGACATTAACCATTGGTACCCATAATTTTGGGGTCTTCTACTGCTACTTTAATCTTTTAATCCCCTGCCATGCGTATCAAAGACATGTTTTATCTTCGAGTGTCTTGTTTTCCTCCGGAGAGATCATTGCAGAGATCTTGCTAAGGTGTGCAATAGAATTTCCAGTGAGGATTCTGCGCCTCTCGGCGTCTTATTGTCGAACAAACTCAGGAGCTATTATTTGTTTCATCATCTTGGATCTAACGGATTGCTTTAGTGCCGAGGTAACCTTAAATTATGGACTATGGAGCAAGCTGTATCTGCAGAGTAGAAGGAACTTGAGCACAGGAGCTACTGACGTATGCTACAGTTGCTATTCAACCCAAGCATGATCGAAATCTGGTTCTCTACTTTATTCATATCCTAATAGGCAAATAATCAAATTCTGGGTTTGCTGGGTACGCATTTCAGGACCCATGTTAGACAGATCCACCGGGTTCTCGACCCAACTGCGTCCTCAAATTTTTGGGTTCAGGGACACACATCAGGATCTCTGTAATCTAAGACCGCGTTTGGTCATTAGGATAACAATTGAGATAGGATTGGATACAGTGGATAAAAATTTTCTTATATAGTAATGTGAATATATCTAATCCTGTCAAGTATTTGGAACAAGGTAAGACCGGAAATTACATAAAAAAAAATTCAATTACATTAAAAAGCTGAAAATTAGAAAAGTTAATTAAATTAAAAGACCGAAATAGAAAATCCTAGATCAAGGGTTTGCCGTAGGCGATCTAGACGATCACCACCAACGACTCCTCTGCACGGTGGTGCAAATATGAAGATTTGATACTGCAACCATGAGAGAGGGATCTCCAGCGACCATTGGCATCGCCTCTATGTTGCCTCAGAGATTTAGAGTGATTAAGTTCTGGCATCGCCTCTATGTTGCCTCGGAGTGATTGAGCTTGGGGTGGTTGACCATCCCGAAGAGTTTTAGCAAATCGTTCACCATCTTCGCCTCGCTTGTAAATACTTAACAAGTGATCTACCGAAGTCGCACCATCAAATGCGAGCACCATCAAATGCGAAGAACAAAGTGTAAAACCGCAATGCTTGCTTAGGAGCTTCCTCTACTACGTTAAGTGTCCGCAATGCTATGCGATTTGCAAGTATGGTCAATCGGGCTTTTGCCATCAAATGATCGGCATCACATTTTGCTGCACTCCTTGAGGTATGTCATCGTAAATTTGCCAGGATGCTTTGTCTTTGCATATAAGCAAATGGCCTATTCTACTTCAAACTTTTGAATTTGATAGGACATATGTTTCTATGGGAGAAATTTATAGGTCCGTTTGGGAAAATTGGTGATTGTCAATGAAATAAACAATGATTCCCATTTTGTTAAACAAATTTCTTATAAATTTTCTTATCCATTTTGTTAATTTCTTTTATAAAATTTTATTGTCCAATCGTCTTATCCCACTCCTCCCGGTTTCTATATTTATCGAGTTCTGAGTACGTCCCCAAATATCATATAGGATATCAACTAATCGAATTTATCAACTAATCACATTTGACAAGTCTTCATTCGTGTATTTATTGGCATTCAAACGAGGTCGGTTTGGATTTTGTTATACCTAAATGAGTCGCATTGGAATTCATTTTCAAACTTAAATTGGATTGGAAACGACTTCTTTTCGCTTTTTAAGTTAACTAGGAAATTCCACGTCCTAATAATAACCGAAATTACAGAGCCCAAAAAAGGAACAAAATATTATATTGTGTTTGGAACGAACTCTTGATGCAACAAAATCTCAACAAATGTTCAGAGTTCTCTAACCTTTCCTCGTATTTTTCCAAAATTTATTGCTATCCTAATCTAACTTTTATCTAACAGAAAGATCAAAACATATAAAATCCCACTAAAAATAAATCACACAAAACTTTTTTTTTTCATTATTAATGAAATTTTGAAAACGGAGGCCTCAGAGATCTTGGTGGATATGGAGTCATCAGATGGGTCAAGAAACCCATCAAGAGTAGCAAATATCTTTCATCTCACATCACCGGCAGCTCCATTTTCATCCGACCCAACTCAGTCAAAACCCAAAAAAACGAATTGATTTTTTTCACTTTGCAAACTGATCAAGAAAAACACAGACAAGAACAAGAACAAGACCATGAATGAGATCGAGTCGCACGATGTGTCAGAAGTAGCTGGTTGTTTGATATCATGTTCAACAAGAAATCATTGGGAATCCGTCTGATTCTTCTCATCATATCCATCGTCACGCAGCGACCGACCCAATTCAACCAAACACAAAAAAAAAACTTGATTTTTCTCACTTTGCAAACTGATCGAGAAACAACACAGACAAGAACAAGAACATGGACAAGACCATGGAGGAGATCGAGCCGCACAATGTGTCAGAAGTAGCTGGCTGTTTGATATCATGTTTAACAGGAAAATCATTGGGAATCCGTCTGATTCTTCTCATCATCCATCAACGTGCAGCGACGGACCTCCTCGCGAAAAACGTTTCGATGGGTAAAAGAAAGAAACGCGCAGAAAACCAAACACCCAGTGCAGATCGATGGAAATGGGAAGGGGAATGTATCTGCCTTGTCACCGAAAAACCCAATCTTTGCGGAGGATGATCGGAGCTGAAGGCAGACGATGCATATAAGGAATGCGTATATGCATCTCATGGCGTCGTTGTCGCCTAACGATAGATTCGTTGACCCACCATGTAATCTGGGTCAAGGAATTGCAATATCAGGCTCTCGCCACAGATAGCGTCGATAATCGAATGGGAACAAACAAAGGGAAAAGGAAAGAGATGATTTTTTTGCAGGAGAGGGGACTGGGAAAGAGTGTCGCGTGCGAGAGCGAGAGCGAGAGCGCCAATGGCTGACGGCGGGGACGGAGATGGGGGAGGAATGGTCTGGAGGGGTCTTTATAATGTGGGGGCGCAACGAAGGAGGTCCGGCTAGGGTTTTTGGTCTTGGTGGGTGCTTCGGACTGGATCCGATCGTGGGTCCGATCCGAAGCCTTGATGGGCTCGATGGTTCGGCCTTCGTCAGGTGGGCCTTGAGCTATTCTGGGTTTTCTCTCTGAATGTTCTTCTGTGATGACTCGAGGATGAAGATGGTGTCATCCATCTCGGTGGATCAGCAGGTGAATTCGGGCCAAAAGACGACCAAAACAAGTGAATGATCTGATGTTAAGCCTTTCTGCAACTGACTAGAAATAGAGAGAGAGCTCTAGCGGGATGTTGGAGTGTTTTGTGCCTTTTGCAATAATGACTGTTGCAAAAGAAAAAAAAATTGGGATGTGAATTTCTGTAAATTTATGAGTACTCACTCTATGAACAGCTATCTGATTGACTAGTGTTTGATTCTAGTGTGGAGATCCATTGTGTTCTCCACAACAGCAGTTTGAATTAGGCTTGTGCCAGTTGCTAGTGAAACTAGGCTGGATTGAACTTTGCTCCATTGCCTTGTGCTGTCGATAGTCATGTTTTGCGGTTTTTTTTTTTCGCTCCGATGAAGAGCATACCTTGGGATTAGACTAGGTGGGAGTGTCGATTTTGGGGCATTTACAATCTAACTAATACGCGCATGATCGACGATTATGATGCCGTTACTAGCTAGAAAGTGGCTCTGTCTTGTCAAACAAATTGTCGGTCTTAGTCAGTGCTGTTTGAACACTAATGCCAACTCTTGGCTGGAGTAGGATGATTGTTCATGGTTTCTCTTATGGGCATCGCTATGCGATTGTATGCCCTAGCTAGGGCTTACCTATATTTAATCTTCGCTACGAGTTCCATGACATTTTGCAGGTGTATGTTTATATGCTGGTGACGATAATGTATTGGTTGAATTTGAGTTGAAAAAAGGTACATGCACCTTGTTCTTGTCGAATGAGTCCACCGGCCCATAAGTTTTGAGACTGGATGCATTCTTATGGGAATCCTGAGGCAAACGGTTATTCAACTAATAAGCACCCGAAGAAACTTGCTTCTGATCTAGGGAATCTTTTCCTTCCTTTTGAATCGTTAAAAATGTAAAAACTTTGTGAAGGAGGATGCAAACCCGTGTCTAGAAAGAGCTCATAGAACTGGTTTCTGATCTAGCTTTGGATTGCTACTATTTTCAGCTTTGATCATTATTCATCTTAACCATGAGAACTGATACTCCGGAAAATCAGTATAAAACTAGGAAGACTCTGCATAGGTTTGGACATGAAGATGTGTTATGAATCTATGATGCAGTTCTCTCCTAGTTTTAAGCATAGGCGATGCAGCCATAACAACTTTTGTCAAAATACCTCGAAGGAATTCAATGAATCTCGCCAACATAAATGAATCTTGTGAACAACCAAAGAACTTACGGGATATCATAAAAAAGTCTAAGGAGAATTGTCGGGTCAACTGTGGGAAAACTTTTATTTGAAGATGTATTTGAAATAGATAGTTATTTGCAGCAATGGCAATATTTTTTCAAAGTTTTTGAAAGCATCAAAAAAATATTGAGAAGAACCAACAAAATCGATACTTTTAGGAGAAAATACCAGTGAAAGAATTTTTCATTTTATTTTGCTATGATATAGTTTTGTTGTGCTAGGATCTTAGGCTGAGTAAATCTTAATCGTTTGCATGTACATATTCTTCAATATGTTTGATTCTTATCCGGCAGGGACAGAACTTGTGAATCTTAATCACAGTTCGCTCATGGCCTATTCTCTGGTCAAGCATGGGATAGGAGCTATGGTGCAACAAGTATTGAATCAACATCTACTGATATTTTCACCTATTGAAGGGGACGACTGAAATAGAGAAACTAGTTCTAGGAACTTTGAAAGATTTTTCGCGCTCATGGATTGTTAGAGAGGGAGGCTTTTGTAATGTTTGTGTTTCTTTTTCCTCTTTTTGTTGCTTGGCAAGGTAATTGAGGACTGGGGTGCAAAACTTCCCAAGTCCTGGTGGCACTAATAAAGCTTCTGAAGCAGTCTCTTGCTTTCTTTGCTTGCAAATGTAATTTCTAGCTTTTCCCGTCCTTGTTATTTTCATGCATAATAGCAAAGAGTGCAGTGTGCTTTTTCTACGAACTTTAAGTACTCTTATATATACTGTTTTTAAGGTGTGGAGGTAGTTCCTGGTACAGGGAGGAGGAGAGGCTATGGTGGAGCTGGACTTATGGTGTGATGTGAATTTTGCAATATCGCTTTATTGGTGCTGTATTGCACTATGTCAAATTGATTTGTGGAAGCAGCCTGTCCCAGGAGCATATTGAGTCAGCATTGAAGGCTGCAACCTCAAACACCAATGGCTTTTACAGAGTGACCTAAACAAAGTGTTAGATGAAATTGGATTTACCTTTTTAGGCTGAAGTGGTAAATGTATTAGCAGTTGGTTGATGTCTTTACTTTCATGAGGCAGTATAATGATTGCCCAGAAATTTGAACTTCTGAAACAGCAGACTGTCATGCTTAATAGAACAGTTGTGTACAGAAAAACTTTGGTTGGAACTGTGTATATTAAATTCTTATAAGTTTCTTCTTAGAGTTAAGCTCTTGGAAATGGTGGAAATGGTAATTCATAACTGTTGTGGAGATTGATACTTTATGAACTCTTAATAAATCCAATAAGTACCTTGTAATGTTAGAACAGGGTAGTATGCTTAAATTTCTTCTTTCACAAGCAAACTTGGGCTTTGTTCAGTCTCTATCTGGAGACATCAAGGTTGGAAATCTCAAAGTTATTACATTAATGCAGAATAAAGTGGGCCTAGTCAATCCATAACACAGTGGAAGAACCGCTCCTTAAAGCACAAAGATAGATGCATTGTTGCGTTAAAAGCAGCAAAGGTCCATAAAGCTATAACATGCTATATAAGATGCAAAAGGGTCCGTTGGCTCATTGACAGGTGAGACAATTATCACTTTTTTCCTGCTGATATTTAGTCTCTTCGGCTCATTTTCCACCGTTCTTCTCTGTTAAGGGAGTTTACAGCACTGATGCTATCAAGAGCCACCCTGCTCCGCAATCCAGTCTGGTAGTTTGCAAATGCTATTTTCATATTATTGCATAGGACTGAAATTGTGATCAATCCATGTTTATAGCTTCAAATACGGTGCCACCTTTTGGGAATTCACTATGCAAAACACGTTTTGATTTATGGGTGCCTCCCCTCTTCCATTATGACAGAGAGGATCTTTTGCTGATGTTTCTATGGTTATAACCCAAGATGAAGTACCTTTACAGGTGATGCTGAATATAAAGCATCTTGTGGTTCAGGATTTACTTCATATCTAGACAGTGGACGATTTTCAACCAAAAGTAGGCTTTTGCATATGAAAAGTGCGCTGAGATGAGGAATTTTGTGGTCCATTTTGGCACTGTCTATTAAAGTTGTATGCGCTGTACTCGCTGCTGAGCCTGTAACTTGATATGGAACTTTATTTTCAAAATCTATTGAATGGAGAGAAATGCACCACCTGCACCGGACAAATGGAAATGCAGATATGGATTTTCTAAGGTCTTTTGAGGACCTGACCTTTAAAGAGGAAAAGTTCAGAACTGGATAATACTCAGAGCATACAAAAGGCATCAAGTGTTACAGCCGTGAAGTAGTAGCCTCCAAAAAGTTTTGTACTTTTACTTCCTTTTGAATCTAACATTATCTTTTTTTTTGTTCTCAAATTTTTAATCGATGACAAGAAACAGCGCCACTCCTTTTTCGGCTTGACCTAAGTCCCTTAGAATCAGAATACACTGCTTTTGATGGGGCCGAATTCTCTTGGCACAAGCCGAAGAAAAGATTTTGCGTGAGCCTCAAGTTACGTAGGTGATTTGAGTGTCCATATGATTTACCAGTATTTCCAGTGCCATAGGCTTCTATGATTTTTGGTAAGCATCCCACTTAGAAGAAAAACTATTCAATTATCAGATGTCCTAGTCTGCATCCTCCAACTTCAAGGATATTTCTAATGAAATGATATCTTAGGCCTTTGCTGTATGTAGATTGTGGAACCGATACTAAGATTAATCTTTCAAGTCTAGTGTGGCAAAGCTATACCCTAAGCTGCAGCCTTTGGACCTATAAGATATTCCTTCTTTCAGTTGATCAAGAAACAAGTAGATGCAGAAGAATGACTCCAGTAAAAGCACTACTGAAGCAGGATAATTTAAACATAGAAGTTTCATAACGACAAGCCATGATATGTAGAGGTGTCCATTTGAGCCATTGCCCAGGGACGAAGATTGTGCATCTGTACTTCATTAAAAGAGGCTCTCTTCTGGGGTATATTCTGTCTAATCTCTGTCATCTCTTTACAGAATTAATGGTGTATTCACCATTGCAGCTGGCGTGGAAAGCAGAGTGAAGATTCCTCATTTCATAAGGTGGAGCTTTCAGAGAAGTTTTAATTTCATGATTCTGATGTACTCAATCAGCAATAAATATCTGCCACTTGGTATGAGTATCACATGTTAAGAATCTTCCTCTTTCGGGCAGTGGGGTGTTGTGAACACTTGAGATTTTTTTTTTGGGGGGGTGGGTCAGAAAAACGCTTAAGAGTTGATGCAGTAAGAGTTGTGTGTGTTTCTCATTGTCGCTCCCTGGTTCAGGTGTTCTCAGAGAAGTCTTGGAAATGGCTTTTATTTAGTGAAAGGTTATTTATCCTTGTAGGGCTTAAGATTGTTAAATGGATTAACCAAATTCACATTCATTTCTGCGATATTCTTGTAGGGCTTAAGATCATCTCCTAGTACACGATGAAAATAGTTATTTGCCTTCGCCTGCAGGCTTATCTTTCAGCTCTTGCAGCATCATGTTGTCTCTTGGATGGCTATTCTACAAGTACATATTTGACTGCTACTAGTGAGTTCACACTCTAGTGAGAGAATCCTTCTTTAAGGTACAAAAAGGATGCTGCAACGGAGACTTGAATAAAGCAGGAGAATACCATAAAGCTATTGCATAAACAAAAGGGTCTGTGGGGCTCAATACTTCAGTAGGCATGTGAGATATTTCTTACTCTTATTTCACATTTATTTCCATTAGTCATCCTTTATGTGAGATACTATTTTCCATTCCGGTAATTTTAATCTACTTTAAAATCTTGCTCTTGCGATCTCTGGATGTGAATGTTGTTGAATTTTCTCGTTAAAAGACCGCGGTTACAACTAATTGAAGAAACTTCAATTGGAGATCAACAAAAGCACTTGGATTTTTAGAAAAATATAAGTATAGAACACATTTACAATATGGAGTTGCATAATATAGACATTAAACCATTACAAGTGAATTAACAGAATCACCCAGCATTTTTATCAATTATACGTAATAGATCAAGAAAGATACAGTATAAGCAAAAGATCTCCACTACTAGCTGCTACAACTCCAATCTGATAGTCTGATACTCATTTCCCCCTGAATCTAGAATGATGGGACTATGCCATATGCATTTTCTGTCATTAGTGTTGCAGAGAACATCCGGTCGACTTCGATCTCAATGTCTGTTCTCTTGGCAAAACGTCCCTTGATCCGAGGCCTGGTTTCTGCATATGCCTTCCTTGAGGCATACCTAATTGTCTTCTCAAATTTCCTTGTCTTCTTCTTTTCTCTGTACCTCAAGACCCTAGCCTCTCGGTCCATTGGTGAAAGTTGGGATGGCATCTGAATAGGAGGTCCCGAGAAAAGGTCAATTGTTCCTTTTGGAGGCCTTGGATGGGAGATTGAGATGTCAGTTTGAGTTGATTCTGGTACGATGCCCACATCCATGGATGAAATGCAAACCTGGTAGCATTCTCACAGAAATCACCATACAGTAATATGCGGAATAACTTAAGGAGGGGATCATGTAAACTGAACGATGATACTTTGTTAAACTTGAAAAGATGAATTCTATATGAACTAAAGGATGGAAAAGCATGACTTAAAATTGTTGCATCATGTCTGTTGCTAAGATTTTTCCTTTTACTCGTGAATTAGTTGAGAAATTTCTGAGTGATTTTTCCATCTTATTGAACATATACACATGCTTCCATGGGTGAAAATGTCTCAAAGAATTCACTGCTCATAAAGGGATATTACGTGTATCAAGGATATTAGTGCCTCTTAAGTACTTGTGATTCCTGCGCACGCATGTCTAACGTGTATGCATACTTTTGTGTGTGTCTGTAGTAGAAGGTGAAGATTCTGTGGATTACAGCTTTGCTCTTTTCTCTTTACAAAGGCAATAAAATGAGAACTTTAGTGCTCTTTTCTCTTTACAAAGGGAATAAAAAGACACTTTTAGTGCTCTTTTCTCTTTACAAAGGCAATAAAAAACAGAACTTTAGTGCTCTTTTTTTGGTAAGAGAACTTTAGTGCTCTTTTCTCTTTACAAAGGCAAAAAAATATCTTTTTAGTTGAATACCACTTGAAAGGCGATATCTCTCTTGTAAATGAGGATCCAAGGATTGAATTGCTAAGAACCCAATAATTAACATAAGGAAAAGGGGATTGAAGTGCTGTGTGAAGCTCCTAGGACCAAGTAATGGATGAGATGATTCATGATGCTTATTTCTGTGCGTTTGATATAAATTAGCAGGAAAAGGCTTACAGTGTGGCTAAGCGATCCGGTGTAGCTGTTGGCAGCTTTGGAGGGTTCATAGTCCAAATTCAACTGAAAATTGTGTTGTTGACAGTCATTATGCTGAATGGGCACAACACTGTCACCTCCATAATTCTTCCTAGAAACACCATAATGTTGCTGCTGCTGCTGCTGATGATGATGTTGGTTATACTGATCAACGTACTGATTCTCAGCACCAGAATTGTACTCCACAAGGTCCAGGTAGTCATCAACCTCGCCACCAAACATGAATCCATTAGTATGGTTATTGTTGCTCTTGACTGGATTTGTCAGCAACCATGAAGCTGCTTCATCGTCATCCTCCTCATCAATGGCTTCTTCATCCTCCGGGGCTAAAAAGCCTTCCTCAGTATCCGCTGCGTGGCCCATCACATGCCCACCAACGTTGCCAGCAGGGGGGCCGTGAAGGCACCCGGAGATCGGCAAGATGGGGACACGATGATGGCGGCGCGCGAGCGGGTTGGCTGAGTGTATGTCTGTATCGCAGGCGGTGCAGAGTGACGCTGCATCAGCCTTACAGAAGAAGGCGGCTGGGGCGCGCTCGCATGCTTCGCACACCCACACGCGCTCATGGCGCGAGGCCACGCGGTTGGCTGCGTGAATACGAGCATCGCAGCTGGAGCATAGGTAAGCCAAGTCAGCCCGGCAGTACACGGTGCATGCTGCCGAGCGGCAAGTGTCACACACACGTGCCCAGCTATTACTGTTGCTACCGCCACTGCCGCCACCGCGGCCACCTGGGCCTTCCTTCACCATATTGCTCAATGAACTCTGAAATTGGGGAGTGTATGAACTGAATGCAGTTGCAGTGGGAGGGAGGGTGGGGGTTAAGTGAAGGCCAGATGAAGAGAATCCAAGCAGTGCCACTTGGGGGTTAGTGGCCGCAAAAAGTCTTCCTTTATTTTGTGGCTGGCTGTTGTTCTTGGTGGGTCCAGGTCGAGTCAAGAGGTTCTTGTTTGGGGGCCCATTTTTGCTGTTTGGGCTTTTCTCTCTAAATCCCATCTACGTTGGAGGACTGTTTGGCTTCACTGTCAGAGTCACATTACGGACTGTCTTCATTGTGGGGGAGCTGCTTGACTCAGCATAGTTTTTCCTAGGCTTAGATTCTGCGTGTGCATGTGGCAGTGACGCAGCACGCTAACTACTGGTATAGTTCTGTAGGGTTAAGTGTGAGTCCACGTTGCCATTTGTCAGGATCTAAGAGGCTTTTTGTTGCCACATTGGCAAACACATCAGCTGTGAGGTGTGCTCTTCTTTACTTCCGGGCTTCTTTGTTTTCCTCTTTCCTATCTAGTCTTCTCTTCTCTCTGCAGTTTGGAGTCCCTTCTTGTGATGTATTGTACTGCAACTTTGGCACCATGTAGAAGTCATTTGCCGTAAAATTTTAGCATCTGTGGCTTAGTTAGCTTTTTTTACGGGCCTCCGGTGATTGAGCAACACAGTATACGTCCGATTAGTTTTCTGTGAACCCTCCCATTTCTAATCAAGACAGGACAAAAGTCAAGTTTGAACTATATATTAGTAGATTTAAGAAAGAGCCCTGGCTACTACTAATTGGTTCGGTTAAATCAATCTAGGAGGTTGGGAACCTCTAACTCAAGTATTACCTTCAACATGTGTAAATATTGTTAACTACCTAGCTCTTTTTTTGATCTTAGGTGTTTGCCAAAACGTATTAATTACAATGGAGTTCTTGCCTTAATTATGAACAATACCTCGACATCTTGTAGCTAATCATTCTTTTGGCCATGACATACTACTGTACCTACTCTCTCTCTCTCTGTGCGACAATTTTTGGAGATTAGATTGCTGATAAAAACAAGCATCATGTGTGCTTGCCCTGGAGTCTGGTAAATGCATGATTGGCAGATGAATAACCTCAGCTTTTTATTCAAGGTTCTTGCCAATTGGTATACACTATTCTAGATCCGGATTAAAGGAATGGCAAGCAGGTATTATTGGCATAACATCTATGTTTGAATTCGAAAAACGCGTAGCCGTCCTAAGAAGAAACTTTATATGCTTCCCTTAGAAGAGTTATTCAGTGTTAGCAAATCCTAGATTACCACTTCTCGAGTGGGCCAGAGATAATGAGAACACAACAGCAATAGGAGTGAAGCTGACCCATATCATTCTCGTGGCGCTTATGTTTCTTAATTTTTTCCTTTCGAGGTTCGATACAGAACGTAACTTTTACTGTTTCTTGAAATGCGACCCACTTAGCTCAGAAAAGTGAGCCTAAAACAGAAATCTTAAGTTTGGTGGCATTTCCTTGTCACTCTAGGAGGTGCTGACATGGAACCAGTTGTGGCCACCATGACAGAAAGAAAAGCTGAGTTGGAGGGAGATCCAAGCTGGGGGTTGCAATTCCATCCCCCCAGTAGGAAAGTGCCAAGAGGGAAGAGGAAAAAGATGAGGATGAACCACCACCACAAGTTTGACTACACTAAGGAACAAGGATACATGATCTCTCCTGCTATGTGGCCCCTGGTCTTTTGACAGGGCCATATTGATGATGTGCCATGGTGTTTTAGGCCTAACCAAGAGACTACTCCCTCTCTCACCTCGCAATAATCAGAGTGGCTTTTTGTCAAAGTCGATGATTCCCACCATGAGTCATTATTGAATGAAGCACTGCGTGGGGTCCAAGAAAAACAATGGTTTCTTTCAACCCATGTCATTTTCTTGTCTCGCTTGCCCACTAAATCACATTGATTGCTCCTGCGAGATGCCACCATGGTTAATGCAGAAGTTAAGACGAGTATTTTTCTCTTCTGTCCTTTTATCTTGTAGAGAATGAGGAGCCATTTTTCCGGATAAACATGTAGTGGCTACCATTTCACAGAGAAAACCAGCAGACTCTCACTGACGATTTTTCTGCTTTTGTTTCTAGACAGTCATATGTTGTTTTCCAAATATATGAGTTAGGGAAAGTGAATGTGCTGCTAATGTGACGCGAGAATAAACATAGATGCTCAGTGCAGTCCTTTTGTTTCTGGCCTAAGATTATAAAGAACCACAATTTTTTAACATAAGATATAGAACTCTATGATAAAAGGTGATCCCGACAGCTAGCGCTTCGGACATCAAGAAGGCAGCCAAAGGCAAGATCGACCCTTGATTGTCCTTGAATTCTCTCGTTCAATTTTGTCAGGTCTCAGTCTTACTTGGCCAAGGTTTGGCCATTGATGTGTAAGTCGATGAGTTTAGGCTCTAATGGCGATTTGCCTGTATGTAAAGACAGGCACGGGACCAGCTGACTATTTTGTCACCACTGCTATGACAAACCCTTTAATAAAACAGACAAATCTCAAAGTCTAAAAGATGTCAATTACATCAATCAGAGACAACTTCAAGATCCTTTACTTTTTAGGCTCGTGGACAACCCTTAAAAGAAAATCTAAACACCAAATAGCGGAAGAAAAATTTTCCACATGCGGCTTTGATCTCCTTTTAAAGTGTAGAGGCAATCTTTTCAAATTATAAGTTCGTCCATAATACAAGCATACATTGATGGTCATCATGGCTGCGGAGGCAATTGTGGTTGAAATAATTCTATGGGCTTGCTGGCTCAAGATGGACAAAGTAAAAGACTGAAACCACTCACAGTTTATCTCCAGAAGATGTGAATAAACTCAGATAAAACCTTCATTGATTTAGAATATCATGAGGTGGAATCCCCGTGAACAGAGTGTTTCCACTTTCAATGAATATCAAAGAAGATAAAAACGAAAAACACAAACCCCTCCCTAATTAAGCCCCCGAACAAGGACTAAGGAGCATGTTAAGATACACGCTCTGGAACAGGACAAGACACAAATTCCTTGGAAATATGCCAAATTCTTATTCTAAGTGCAAAATTGGGAAAAAAAACAGGAAAAAAATATCCATTTTCCTTTTTAGCTTCATTTGTTCATGCCAGTTGCATTCTTGACTGCATCTGCAGCACCCTGTGCCTTAGCCATCATCTGCTGTCCAGCCTGCAGATGTCAAGGAGAGTCCAGGAAATTACCCTTCAAATAAGGACTAAATCAACTATGTGCAATATGTGTGTAGAGTAACCGCATCATTAAGGCATACTCTCTTATGCATTGAGGAATCGGTGAATCGAGCATTGCAACGATAGTCCTAATTTGGCAAAAAAAAAGTTACCTGTTGCACTGTGTCCTTAGCTGATTGAGCAGCATTAGCGACTGAGTCCATCATTTGGTTTCCCTTTTCCTGATTTAAAGATAGACATAATCTTAGCATCGCGGTAAGACTGATCAAAGAGGACAATCAATCTGCTGGCAAACTCTTCAGTCGTATGGTTCCCACTGTATGTGCATCATGCACGTCGGGAAAATTCATTGAGCGTCAGCACTGTTTTGTTAATAGACAGCACAATCAACATGCATAATCAAAATTTGTCTTCAAGATGCGATCTATCTAGCCTGAATGACAATAATCGACTTGTCATGATGATCAATGGAAAGTAGAATGGCCTAATCCTTATGCTTAATGCCTTAATCACATAAATAATTACCATGCTCAAAAAAGAAATGGTATTACCGACATGATTAAAACTATAAAGGACAGAGTGATTAAGCAAAAAAGGCCAGACCTGAGCTTGGCCCTTGGTCGCACCAGCTTGGAAGCTCATGTTGTGAGAATTGTCTGCCATTGTTTCGGATGATTTACTGAGACTCGAAACGACAAATGTTACGGACACTAATGATTAGATAGACACTTGTAAGTTTGTGAATCATTGTAATTAGCTTGAACATTATATAGCTCTTGGATCTAGTCTCAAATCTTGACACGTGTAAATGGCAGTGCCAGGTCAAAGAGCCGAAAGCTCGCAGCTGGGAGCGCCACTTGTCGCCTCATCCTTGCGACAAGGAAACATGTTTGCCTTTTGACTTGGGCCTGTTATGGAATCAGAAACTTATGCTTTGGAAGGACAAAATTCAGTTAAGACTGGGCACTTGTTCAGCTCCTATCAATACAAATCGCTCTGTTCTATTTGCATTTCACGATTAATGAAAGCTTTTCATTCCAAAATCTCTACCAGATAGAAAACATGAGCCATGAAAATTTCAACATCAAACTTTTTCCAGAAAAATACTGTGAAACGTGTATATATAATTGTCAGATCTGTTAACGTCACAGATAGATATAACAAAATGGAAAAACTCATAATTTAACTAGTGAAGATTATTGACATGCAACTGTCCCTGCGAAGTGACTGCATATTCTATAGAGGTACGATGTTTCATGAGTTAAAAAGCATCCGCAATCTAAGAGGATTACTCGGTTCCTGATTTGGTTTTATGAATATTGAACATATGCCAAATCTCGAGGCAGGTTTAAATGGCATGCGCGAATGGAAACCATCAAGTGCCTTCTTGTCAGCAACATGAGGTCATCACCATGTTTTACTGGTTTTTGCTGGTTCGGCGTGGACATTGTCCCTTTTTGCTGAGGGCTTGAATATTTTTGTGCATTCATTCTTGTATGTGTGGGTTTGGGGTTTGTCCTGAGCTCAGTGAAGAATTATCATCACTCTCTATCCACCTAAGCTTGACCATTTCAGTTTTTTATTTCAGTTTGTCCGGCGGATTTCGGTTAGCCCCACTTGTATTATTCTTGCTCCACAGGAAAGAAAAGAAAGAGAAGTGTGAGGAAGTTGTGTCGGATTTCTACCGAGTTCAGAGAACAGAAACGCAAAGGTATGGTATGATAAATTGCTCTCGTAGCTTAGTTCCATTCTGGGGCAAGAGCCAAACTTGTCGTTGGGACGAGGAACTTTGTAAATTGTACATTGTATCAGCTTTATCCTCCTCCCTCATTTGCTTCTTTTTGTTGCATTTTAGTGTCTATCTAAGCTCACTAATGAATCTAAAGTGGCACATGCTAGAGAAGTCCTTGAGGTTGATCAAGATGCTTTCAGAAAATCAGGAGAAACTTCAGCAGCTGAAGTGGAATGATATCATTGTACTTATCTTTCAGTTGCATGTACCATACACTAATACAAGCATTAGGATAAGAAAGTGACCTTTGCTAATTCTATGCAAACTCAAAGACCGGCTTGTGACCAAAAGGTTTAGGACCCCCGATCGAGAAACGAAGGAAAGATGGCACGTTCACGCATGTCAGCACCTTTCAAGAGTTGAAGGCACGACTGGATCGTTCAGTCCTCTGCGGGGTTCATTAGCAAAGCCCAAATCTGCCATTGCCAAACTTGAGGAAAGACAAAGGAAGATGCGGATAGACTGGCGGGCCTCTGGACATTTCCCAGATAGAACACAGCCAAATTTAGTTTCACGAGGTCGGGATTCGCTATTCACCTTGCAAGTACCTAGCACAGCAAAAGTGGCTCAGGCCATGAATCACCTATTCCACTCCAAAGCCATAAAGGAGAGATCAAATATATTAATATTGATGGTAACAAGTCTGCACTGAAGAGAGCGACCCGATTGAAAATTGTGATTGGTTAGTTTGACATCAAAAACAATTTGTGCTTTAAATTTTTATTGGGTTGGTAATATTCATGCCACGTAACAAAAATCAACATGTATAAAAATCTATCTATCTATACTAACATAATCAGCAAAGCAAGAAAAAATATTAAGGCTGCGTTTGATTCGCTTTTGGGGAAATGCAAAATACTTTAGCCTAAAGGGTTTTTACGAAAGGCAAATACTATTTGATAAACTGTAATTGAAAAAGACTTTGGTAAAATAATTTTGAGAGAAATGCCGTTTGGTGAAAACACTTTTGAAAAGCCCATTGAGGTGATCAATTTAAGCTTTTTAATTTTTAATTTGTTTAAAATTTGAAAAAATAAAGCCTGCAACTTTTACAATTTAAATGTTGGCAACAATGTAAAAGAAATGTATTAACAAATTTGTAAATAAAAAAATATAATTTCTTTTTTTGCTAAAAAAATCACATGGAAAACAATCACATCTTAGTTAAAAAGATAGTAATTTCATTATAATAAACGTGGTGACATATGCCTCAAGAAAAATATTCATTATCCTTAAAAATTTCAAGCATTCTTAAATATTTCCTAAACTTAAGGCTATTTGATCATGTAAATGTGTCATGTCAAGAGTTGCATCATCATTTGAAGCACTACTGTAACTACCTAGTCCAATGTGGAGTGGTCGTTGGGCTCAGAGGGCTTGGACAAGAAGCAGCTCCTAGCAAACTTCTAAGCTGGCGAAGGGAGCAAGAATGAATCGCTTTGTACATCGAATAAGGAAGAGCAATTATGGAATATATGTGTGTGTGTGTAAATTAGAATTAACTCGCAGAGGATCTTTTTGATATAATAGCAATGCTTAGCTTTGGAATTGCAAGGTTAAGCGTGCTATGGTGCAAACACTTACATGATCGCTATTACAATTTTCACTTGCTTTTTACTTATTTTTCAATACTCTAAAGGCTCGGTCAATTTTTAATTTTAGTGAGGAATGGGCATAGTTGAACACTTTTGTGTAACTTGCAGGTGCAAGACCTCATTGAAACTCAAGCAAATGATATCTAACTTCTTTCTATGATCCCAAATAATCAGTGGGATTTAGATATCTAGCATTCACTAAATAGTATTTACCTACACAAAAATAATGTAAATTTAATGAACATATACTATATACATACATATTAATGTATAAAAATCATTAATTAACAAACCTATCGGAGAATGAGGAAATTGTAAATCATATCTTCTAATGACTTTATAGAAAATACGAGTATCAAGAGCTATTCCCTCCCAATCAGCCCAAATATAAGTAAATTCCATTTTAAAGTTGCACACAGCCAATACATTTTGAGTTGGCATTTCTTTTCGACCAATAAACGAATTTGATCATGCATAGGTAGCACCTCTAGGATATGTGTATCATCTATAGCTCCAGTGAAATCCCTAAACAAGAACACAAATATTACTTGATTTAAATTTAGTTCTTTCTTTCTATTGTATAATCATAACTTACCTTAAAATATGGATTAAACCTTCAATTATCACTAAACTTGTTTGGGACTTCCCTAAATTGTCGATCGTATGGTTTGATCAAATTTGCTCCCATTTCACATAATTCAAAACTAAGCTAAATAACTTGCATATGGTTTCCCTAGAGTGTTGAAAGCACTAATGCGCTAACCTGTTTCCTATATCATGTCCAAAAATATGAAAAAACAATCCAAGTATTTCTGCAACATCAATATTCCTAGATCCTTGGAGACCATATCATGCTTTAAATTATTAAATACGGTTTTATTCATTTTTAAACGGTTAATAATACCTTATCGGATTAGCATCAATACCTGTTAACTCTCTTAATCATGCACTTCATGTATATGATAATGTGATGCAAGGTTCTTTACGAATGTAATTTGCTTAATAAACAATTGAAGCATGGACGGCTGCACAGAGTTGTCAATATTCCTTTTCCTTTGTTTCATGGTTTTTTCTTTTAGGATAATCATCTAAAATTAGTTAAAGTAACAATACATAGAGTTAAGGTAAGAGATGTAACAAATTATCTAGGTCATTCATCGACAGAACACAAATAGAAAGAGTTCACAGTTAGAGCAAACGCAGCCGTAGACATGTAGAATCTTTTTCATCGAACCAACTCACGCCATGCCTTGGACTGTTTCATAAAAACATCCCATCAACTCTTCAAATCATCTCCACCTCTTATTGTCTTTTTTCTTATTATTAGAAAGGAAAGCTTGAAAAGTATAATTACGTAGATAATTGGGGTTTTTTCACTTACAAATAACTTATGTTAAAGTAATATTAAGGTTCCGTTTATTTCGCATAAAACATTTTTCCTCATTTTCCGTCGTTTGGATTGTTTAGGAAAATGAGCCAACGGAAAATCTATGCTTAAATTTAAAAAAATGATTTCATCTTTGAAAAAATAGAAATCATTTTCCATAATACAATTATATATTGGCGTTTGGACAAAAACTCAGCGATTAAGTAGGGCACGAGAACCCCAACACTTGTTCCTAACCCCTTAACAGCAATGCCAGGTTTGTTGGGGTCCATTGAGACCTAGCTTGGGTTTGCAAAAATTGGGCTCAGGTCACCAATGTTCATGATCTAGCCTCAGACTCTGATATCGTTACTCGACTCCCCAACGCCCCGACTCGAGTCCACAGAGGCTAGGCCCGAGACCTCGGTGCTTGTACTCGGATCACTAACACCTAAGCTAGGGTCCATTGAATTATAACTCACATAATTAATTGACATATTTTTGTTTATTTGAATTATAACTCACATGTCATATCATTAATTGATTTAAAAAAACGTAGGGAAAATTGTCCGAAAAAGTACCGAATCTATTGTACGATGGTTAATTCAATTATAAATCTAAATATTTTGACAATTTGTCAATTTAGTCCTTTCATCTAATTTTTGTCAAAAATCGCTAATGTGGATGTCGACCATTCACATGGCATGGTTGGCGTTGACATAGACAATTTTTACAAATTTTAATTAATTTTTATGGATTTTTTTATTTCTTTTCCCCTTGCCCGCCTTATGGAAGTAAAGAAAAAAAATTAAAAAGTCAATAAAAAATTTAAATTTTTTCCAAAATGGTCAATGTTAGTACTAAACATGCATCGTAGGACAGCTAGCGTTCACATTAGCGATTTTCGAGCCAAGATAGATCAGAAAGACTAAATTGATAAATCGTCAAAAAATTTATGACTAAATTGACATAATTTAAAAGGTTTAGGACCGAATTCGCTGCCGTTTAATATTTTTTGAACAATTTTCTCTGCAAACGTTTGAAATAAATTGAAAATTGAAATACTCTCGTTCTTGACATGCTTTTCAAGCATTTAAAAATTTTTCTCATCCCAAAAAATAAGTACTTTTCCTTAAATTTAGTAATTATACGAGAGACGAAAAATTTATTTGAAAATCATGTAAGTACTAGTATATCGCGTTTCTTATTTTAACGCGTCAGTGCCTGCATGTCCTACTTCATCTTGTTAAGGATAATTTTAGTTCCCTCACCTTAGCTAATACTTCCATGTTTTATGTCAAAGACTTCGGACGAAATAGTTTAAGAACATGTATAGTCCAATAAATGGATACATACCTAGACTCTAGACATTGTATTGTAATTTGGGATAAAATTACGAGAACAACCTCGCCCGATTTTTCTTTTTCTTTTATTTCTTTTCCTCTTTTCCTCCGTTTTTGTATTGTCGGACAATTAATTAATCGACTGGACTAGGGAAAGCAAGACGGGCTCTTAAGGTTGTCCCTTCCTCTCCCCAAGCCCCCTCCCTTCCTCCTCCACGCTGCTCTCCTGTCCGCAACCGCCACCGCCGGCGTCGCGCCTCAAGGTCCGCTTGCAACCGCCGCCGCCGCCGCCGCCGCACTCCTCCTCTCGACAGCCGCCCACGGCGCCGCTTGCTCACACCCGCAAGTCCTCTGCCGCTGCGCCCTTAGCAGCCACTTGCGCCTCAGGTTGGCTCCTCTCTCTCTCTCTCTCTCTCTCTCTCTCAGCTGTAAAGTTCGTGGCTTGAAAGTATTGAACACGGGATCATCTGTTGTATCCGTCATTGCTTGCCTGTTCTTTGACGACCACCTTTCTTTCTGAGCATAAGAAGCGAACTTTAACTGAGCTCAAGAAGTAGATTTGCTTTGTGGGTGGTTCCCTCCCTTGAACATTCATTGTGGAGTGCTCTTAACATCATGATGGTAATCATGCGGATGCCTCTTTCCTATTCCCATTTCAAGCAGGAAAAATTTGCCCCTCGGTCAAAGGCGAAGGCATGTTCTTGCTGAGACCCTGTTGCCAATTTGCAGTGTGGGCGAATTACATTAAATTCATTCATTCTTCGGATTATTTGAACGAAGACGACATCATACCATATTCGTGCGTGCTAGTTTTAGTTGAAGTACGTAGTTTGTGTATGAGGACGCTCCTGTGGCAATGCTTTTGAGGTCCTCGTTTTGTTATTGATTGGTGATTGGAGGAGTCTCCACCACCTCATCAAACCAGTCTTTCTTGTAGTTCAGTCACATATTCTCTGTCCTTTGTCCATTTAGAGCCATGCTTGGTGCATCTGGTCAAAATGCCTTGGTTTTTAAGCATGTGCATGCCATCTCCCAACATGTTGATGTCCACGGGATGTTAAACTGTTGCTACAAGCGGTATATTACACATATAATTGAGTGTTGATAGCATTTGTCTGATGGACTCAATTTTTTTGGTTTTTGATGTTTATAGAGCAATGTCAGATCAAGTGGAAGTAGGAAGCATATTGAAAAAGCAAGGAGAGAAGAAAGGTAAAGATTTTCATCCATGGCAGGTCAAATAGTTTAGGAGTTAGCATGATTATTTTGTCTTTTTTCTCCATGCCTTTGCTTTCCCACATACTAGGTTGGTTAAGGTGGTAAAAGAATGGAAAAATTGCGATTGCCTGGGAATAAGGGAAAAGATAGAGAGAAATGATCTACTGGGCAAAAATTCAATGTGGTTGATAGGAGGCTGACATTGGTATTGGTGAACCAAGTGTTGCTTCAATAGTTTGCATTTGGAGTAAATTCATCAGACTTCAGTTTGATTTTCTTCTTCATTAGCCTAGAATTTCTTTTCGCTGAGCATATGGTATTTCTTTGCTATAGTTGTGTTTCTGAAATGGAAAGTCTAGGGGGTTAGAATGGGAGAGCTCTAATGAAGGGTACACCTTTCATGATGCTTTCAGCAATTATTTCCATTGCACTTGGCTACCTGGCATTTACTTTTCTCTCGTGTTCGACCATGCCTCTTTGTGTGAGTATCTTATTGTGCTAAATGATCATTATGATTATACTCAGTTGTAACTAGAGTGGCATATTGAAATACTTTTATGAAATAACTGAGTAGCATATTGAAATGAATAATGCTACTAGCATTGCAAGTACATGCTTTCTGTGGAGGCGAACATTGGCCATTGACCTTATTTGCTACTAGTTTTCATTACATGTTGCACTTTCCACAATGTAGGTAGGTCGAAGGGATCTATCAGGAAAAAAAGGAAGGATGGCAATTCAAGGTATAAAGGAAACCAAATACTGGAAACGACTGGTGGACCTGACAGAATCGAGGTTCATCATACTTCTATGGTGGATGAACATTCTGGAGGAAGTACGTACCTTTTGGTAGCCAATACTGGCCAATATTAATTTTTCATGTATCATCAAGAAGTTCCCAAGACGGGATTCTGGTGTTATATAGTTTGTCATTTGCAATAACTGACTGATATCGTTTGCCTGTTGATAATTGCAATGGAAATTGACCGGTAACAGAAGTTGTAAAAGTTGGAATTTTTAGTTAAATTGCGGTGTCTTTGAGAATTAAATGGTGGATCACATCATAGATCTATGATCTTGCTTTCCTGCTAAATGCTAAATTAAGCGAGAAAAACTGGGATTGTAGCATAATCTGATTAGGATGAAAAATCATTTTCTGGTTCTGCAATATGGCTACCCTCACTCGTGCATACTTTTTGACACATTTACGCGACACTTTCGACTGAATATATGACCAGTGGGTTGGGAAAACAAAATAAAGCTGACTGTGTTGTGCTTGCGATTAATACACGTGATCATGAACCATGAATCCATCCCGAAAGCCACCTATATGCGACAGAACCAAATGAAGCAATGCTGAACCCCCTGAAATCGAGACTAACATCCATGAAAGTTGAAGAACCAGAGTAATGGAGGCACTTAGTGCATGCTTTACCTGGAAAATATTTGCGCAATATAATGCAAAACAAGATGTTGAGAGTAAATTAAGTTATTGCAGGTGTTTGTTGGGTCAAAGCTGTGGTTATTCTTGAGGAGGATAATGGTGCAAATTCTGATATAACAGGTCTTCTTGACATAATGTCTTCATCTGTGGATGGTAGTCTCTATGATGGATTTCTTATCAATCTTGCTTAAAGGGTAGGGGTCAACACTGAGATTTGATGCTAGGAAAATGTAGTTTAGTTTATCATTAATTTGATCAAGAAATTGATACTCCTGGGCTTGCCGAATGAGAGGACATGAGACTCATCCAAAGTCTAATGATCTGACTGGTCCTAGAATTCATGGGTGCTCCTCTGGAATGAATTCAATCACGTATTTCCCCCATATAAGCAAAAAATAAGCATTGAGAGCACAGTGAGGTAGTGTAGGATGTACTGTGGCTATTCTTTTTGATCCTGCAAACTCTGATTGTTGAGTTGTGTTTGAGGATCTTCCTCACAGCCAGCGCTATCTTTAGGTTACAGTAATTTTTTTTTATGCAAAAAGAATCTTCCTTATGGTCATTGTTTTCTCTAATTAATTTGATCCAGAAAGTGACTAAGCCATTGGGATGGGTTTGAGGCTATGAATATATTTATGTGGAAGGGGGTAAAAGATTCATTGGAAATCTAATGATCTGATTGGTCCCACAATTTGTCTCCTATTTTTATCAGGGCCATGCGGTTGATATGGATCCTAAGATTCTATTATGTCACTACTGTTGATTGAAGATTGATGACTATGTAATCATGTTTTGAGGACACTGCACCATGAAGGTGGCGAAGTATCACATTTACTTCATTTAAAAAATATTTGTTCTCATTGTTATTTGCCTTATCCATGATGCAGGTAAATTGAAGAAGGTCAAGAGGAAGAAGAAGAAGAATCATGACTTGTCAGAAGGTGACCACCCATCAACAAAGTATGATGAACCTGATCAAGGAGAGGTTGATCATATGTCATTGGGGATTGAGGATGCTTCTGAAGGAATGAAAAGTAAAAACTTTGATGCTTTGTTATGCTTATTAGTGCTACATACAGTTCGCTTCAATATATCCCGCCAAAGAAAATATCATCTTGGCTATCTGGCTTTGAGATTATCTGGTAATAGGCAAATGATAGTCTGTAATAAAGGAGTTACCTGATTATTCTACTTGGAAGGAGACACGCTTATTGTGAATAAATGTAGATAAGGCTTGCAGATAATTGTCTCACCCCATTCACAATATAATAAGCATTTGTTCTCATTGTTATTTGCCTTATCCATGATGCAGGTAAATTGAAGAAGGTCAAGAGGAAGAAGAAGAAGAATCATGACTTGTCAGAAGGTGACCACCCATCAACAAAGTATGATGAACTTGATCAAGGAGAGGTTCATCATATGTCATTGGGGATTGAGGATGCTTCTGAAGGAATGAAAAGTAAAAACTTTGATGCTTGCTTATGCTTGTTGGTGCTGAATACAGTTCATTTCAATATATCCCGCCAAAGAAAATATCATCTTGGCTATCTAGCTTTGAGATTATCTGGCAATAGGAAAGTGATAGTATGTAATAAAGGAGTTACCTGATGATTCTACTGTGAAGGAGACACGCTTATTGTGAATAAACGTAGATAAGGCTTGCAGATAAATGTCTCACCCCATTCACAATATAATAAACATTTGTTCTCATTGTTATTTGCCTTATCCATGATGCAGGTAAATTGAAGAAGGTCAAGAGGAAGAAGAAGAAGAATCATGACTTGTCAGAAGGCAACCACCCATCAACAAAGTATGATGAACCTGATCAAGGAGAGGTTCATCACATGTCATTGGGGATTGAGGATGCTTCTGAAGGAATGAAAAGTAAAAACTTTGATGCTTGCTTATGCTTGTTGGTGCTGCATACAGTTCATTTCAGTATATCCCGCCAAAGAAAATATCATCCTGGCTATATAGCTTTGAGATTATCTGGCAATAGGAAAATGATAATATGTAATAAGGGAGTTACCTGATGATTCTTCTGTGAAGGAGACACGCTTATTGTGAATAACCGTAGATGAGGCTTGCAGATAAATGTCTCACCCCATTCACAATATAATAAGCATTTGTTCTCATTGTTATTTGCCTTATCCATGATGCAGGTAAATTGAAGAAGGTCAAGAGGAAGAAGAAGAAGAATCATGACTTGTCAGAAGGTGACCACCCATCAACAAAGTATGATGAACCTGATCAAGGAGAGGTTGATCATATGTCATTGGGGCTTGAGGATGCTTCTGAAGGAATGAAAAGTAAAAACTTTGATGCTTGCTTATGCCTATTAGTGCTGCATACAGTTCATTTCAATATACAAGAAAATATCATCTTGGTCATCTGGCTTTGAGACTATCTGGTAATAGGAAAATGATAGTATGTAATAAAGTAGTTACCTGGTGATTCTACTTGGAAGGAGACTTACTTATTGTGAATAAACGTAGATAAGGCTTGCAGATAAATGTCTCACCCTATTCACAATATAATAATTATGGATCAAATTATTTTGTTTACTGGTATTTCTTGTTTCATCTTTACACCAGGTAAGACTCAGAAGGCTAGGAGAAAGAAAAGGAAGGATCGCGACTTTCCGGAAGAGCGTGTCCAATTACTGAAAAAGAACGACAATTTTGATCTTGGGGAGGTTTATCCTGCCTCCTCCTCAGGGAATGGAGATACTTCTGAAGTAACAAAAAGTAAGGAATTAGACATTTGTGTATGGTTCTGAGGAGTATGTAAGAGTCATTGTCAAGATGTTCTTGAAAAGGATATTGTGGTGGCTCTGAGGTTATCTGGTAGTGGCTGGATCCTATTTTTCACCTTGGCAATATAACTAGAGGCTTGCAATGTAGTTGTTTTGCCTGACAGATAAAATATTGGTGGTTGAAGATAACTCTATCTTCTGTGAGCAGTGATTGATTGTCCTTCCCATGCTGTAGGTAAGTCTAAGAAAGCAAGGAGAAAGAAAGGGAAGCCTCTACAGTCTCCAAGAGATATTGACCAAGTAGTGGCTAAGAACTGTGAACCTGATCTGGATAATGTTCATCAAATTTCTTCTGGGGATGAGGATGAATCCAAAGGAATGAAGAGTATGAAATTTAACTTTTCCTTTGCTAGCCATTATCTTTCATCACCAAGATGCGCTTGGAGAGTCTTGCTAAATAGGGTTGAGAATTTGTTTCAATCTTGTCACTGTCGACTTCTTGGAGCTATCATAGTGAAATTTTGCCAACTGCATTGAACCACGCTGTTTGGCCTTCTTCATTTGAAATGTGATGTACAGAGTGGGTGATGGAATACTATCAGAAAAGACCGGGGATAGAGACATTGCAACAAAGAATTGATGAATTTATAAGCACTCACGAGGCAAAACTGGAACAGGTATTGCAGATCTATTGATTCTTTACTTCTTAGTTGGTTTTTCGAGTGTCCTTGAGTATTGTCCGATGTGGATAAAGGTCATGCACCTATCCCTGTAAAGTGTCAGCATATCCTATTAAGGTGTGATGTTTCGTGAATAAAAGAGTATTCTCAATTTAAGTACCTCGCCGTCATCTGAAAGATATGCTTGCCCAGCAGGATAACTAGGTTCACTGATGTTGTAATCTGAATATAGTCCCAAAGCTAAAGAGTCGGATTTAACATGGCATGGGTGAACGAAATGATAAACTACCTTCTTGTCAGCAACATGAGGTTTTGGCCATGTTTTACTGGTTTTTGCTGGTTCAGTGTGTATGTTTTCCCTGTTTTGTGAGACTTAAATGTTTGTGCATTATTCTTGTATTAGTGATATGTACTTCAGATACATGTTGGTTGGAGTTTGTACTGAGCCAAACGAAGAATTATCATCATTGTCTATCCACCATGCTTGAGCTTTTAATTTATTTCTTTCAGTTTGTCGACAGTTTTCAGTTAGCCCCACTTGTATTCACGTTTATCGTTCTTGCTTCACAGGAAAGAAAAGAAAGAGAAGCCCGTGTTGCAGAGGGAGGATGGACTGTGGTAACCCATCACAAAGGAAGGAAGAAGACGACAGATAGTGAAAGTGGAATTGTTGTTGGCTCTGTTTCCCAGGCTGCTTTGGAGGACAAGCTGGCTAAGAAGAAGCGCAAGGAAGTTGGGTCGGATTTTTACCGATTTCAGAGAAGAGAAGTGCAGAGGAATGGTATGATAAATTTCTCTTGTAGCTTAATTTCATTCTTTTTAGAGACTACCACTTGGGTGAGCGCCACACTTGTTATTGCTAAGACAATACTACGAGCGTCTTTGGAATATTGAAAACCTACCCACCTGTGTCGGTTTCAGGTTTAGGCACCCTTTTGTTGAAGGTCGTTCGAGTAGCTTTTCTTAGTGTTTTTTTTTTCCATATTGTTTCAGCCTTATTCTCCTCCCTTATCTGCTCCTGTTTGTAGAATTTTTCTTCATTAACATACCATATTAATTTTCTTTACTGATATCTAATTGAACTAACGTCAGACCTGCTAGATAGGTCCTTGGGGTGATCAAATGCATTAAGAAAATCAGGAGAATACTTGTTACTTTTATTTGAGCTTCTCTTCACACTTCTATAATGCTGAACACAGTGTACTCTTAGCATATCTTTCATGATGCAACAACTTGCCGAGATAGTATCATCTGATAATTTCTGAAGTGGGATGATTGAGCGTATGACATTTCAATATTTTGCCAGATCTGACCCATCAAAGAGAAATCTCCTCACTCTTGGTTGTTTCATCGAAGATTCAAAATATCTGCCTAGCTGTATGGAGCTGCATACCATGGGCCATATTCGGATGTGCGCCTATGCATGTCTAGTTGCATATGTTGTCTGTATATGCAGGCGCATCATGCATGACATGCATTTGAGCTTGTATAGCCTGTCTGTTGTCCTGTTTGTGCAAGCGTGTGCGCTTCTCTTATCCTGTTTTTAAGCCTTCATGATGTTTACCTCTGGATAACCTTCATTGACTACCACTGTCTACCTTGTTGGCGTTCATAAAGTTTCCATGTTCTTCCAGCATGTTGATTTCTCCATATCATTGTTCAATACGTGGTTTCTTTTGTGAGGAGAGCACATAAGAAAAGAGAGATTTCTTTCTGATATTGCTGTAAACACGTTGATTTGATTGGGTCAAATATGTGATTGGATATAGGGAAATCCATCTTTGTGGTGTCGCACACAAACGTCCATGTTTACTGGTTTTAGTTTGCACAGATGAAGCATCATTTCCGGTCAAGAATTATTTTGGACCATTTGACCTACCGTTTCCTGCTGAATGAGCAATCTCTGCATTGAATATGTTAGGATTTTTCTGGTGATGAGGTTATTGTCATTTTTTCTTATAATTTTCTTTTGGTGCAGAGATAATGATGTTGCAGAGTAAATTTGAGCAAGATAGAAAGCGAATACAACAGTTGAGAGCTGCCAGGAAGTTCCGACCTTACTGAAACCGCTGGATGACTCTGAGTCCTGGCAAAGGCATTCATTCAAGTGACGGATATGTTACCCTGAATGCTCTCTTCGAAAACTCCGGGAACTTCAATTGGCTAATTTAAGGTGCCACCACATTTTTTTTTCTCTTTTTGAAGAGAAAATAGAAAAGGCCCTCCGCGGCTGAACCCAACATCTCATGGTTCCAATCTATTTACTCGTTTCTATGGCCACTCCACCGTTCTCATACATAGTTACATGGATAGATCTTGGAGTTTTTCGTCGAAGCATTTCCAAGGCTGGAAATCTCACGTTGAAATGAAATGTAATCACTATGTTTTGCTTCAGTTGCATGTATCATTCATCTATATTAAGCATTGAAACAAGAAAATAGCATTTTTACTATGTAAACAAGAAGTCGGTTCTCTGAAAAGTCTAGGACATTGGCTCGAGAAACAATGCAGCATGGGAACTGTAGACAATTGAAGGCAATGCATCGTTTCAGCTGAGAAAAGATGGCATGCTCCGTGTGATGTCCCAGCATGGGACTATTATTAACATCTCACGCCCACGGTGGGGGACCTTCACAGAATCAGTGAATGAGGAAATGCATTGGATTGCAGATCCTGCAGTGCCAACCTCGTCCTCGGCCTTACGGAGTGATCTGACGGGACTTCGTGGTACCTTTTGGGGGTCGAAGGTGCGGTTAGATCCATCCTTCAGTCCTCTGCTAAGTTCTCGGTATGCCGACAAAGCTCAAATTGGCCGTTGGTCAACTCGAAAACAATCCGAAGTGCTACCGACATGCCACTGGACCTTCTTTCTGGAGCTTCACGGCAAGGCCTCAAGGTGGCCTTGCAAGTACTTAACCGAGAAAGAAGTGGCTCAGGGGCGTGATTCGTGTGGCCAAAAAGTTCAACGCAGTAAAAGAGAGAAGATCTTCCCTCTACGAATGAGGGCCATCCAATTGAAACGAAAACACAAAAGTTCAGCGACGAGAAAAGAAGATCTGATTATCTAGCAGCTCCAGATAGGGGGTGGCAATGGGCCAGGGCACAGTTCGGCCCGGCTTGCTACGAGCCGTGCCGGGCACCCCGTTGGTGTTGACCGGCCAGCACGGCACGCAGCCAGTTGCCATGTCGAACAGTCTGTTCTTGGCATGGCCTGCTGCCAGTGTAGCGGACCGTGCTGGCAACCCCGTTAACGTTGGCAGGCCAACATGGCACGCGGGCCGGTTGCCGTGTCGAACAGTCTGTTCTTGGCACGGCCCGCTGCTGGGCCTGCCATGCTAGGTCCGTACCGGCCCATTAGCACGCCCTAGTTCCAAGCGGACTCAACAACTAGAACTCGAAACGAAGGCTCGACTATACGCAAAGCAAGTGAAACTCTTGGACGATTCGTAAATTGATTTTTCAGAGTCGGACGATTCAAGATTCGGGATATTGAATTCGAAAGCAATCCGGAATCCACAACTGACTGTTATCTTCCCATTTTTCGCAGCCGTGAGATTTGAGAAGCCTTCAAAAGCGGCCTATTGGTTCGTGAATAGGTTTATACTTTTCGTTTCATAAGGAAAATTTTCAAAATTTTTGGGAAGATGTATTCAATTCACAGAAATAAATAATTAAATAATGTGCTCGATATTTTCCCGTCAAAAGTTAGAATATGTTGTATTCTCGTTCCGAATATTGTAAGTTTATTAGTTTTTAATATTGGTGTTTCCACTCCAAATTTGTTTTTCTGTTTTTTTGGGGGGGACCATATATAAGCGTTTTCAGTCGGGTCAAAAAGTAAAATAGAGAGACTAGGGAAAGAAAAGTTTGCTCACTCGCCCCGCCTCTCGTCTCCTTCCCTCCCTTCCGCCACCCGGATCGCCGCAGCCGCCGCCGCCGCCGCCGCCGCCGCCATCGGCGTCGCGCCTTCGAGCCTCAAGGTTCAGCCACCGTACCAGCTCCTCTCCTCTCCTCAGCCACCCACGCCGTCGCTCGCTCTCCGCAACACGTCCTCGGCGGCTAAGCTCGTTGGCAAACCGCTCGCGCCTCTGGTTCGCTACTCTCTGTCTCTGTC